>CP126891.1:8100000-8620000 GCA_030440675.1 Furcifer pardalis | reverse complement strand
CCTTTTCTGCTCCCAAAGTGGCTTTTGTGCTATGCCACTTTGGGGAGGCTTCAAATTTTTTGCAAGCCCAAAAGAATCGGGTGGTTACTTGCAATACATTCTTGTAAAGAAGGGGACAGAAAATGGAATGACGGAGTGGTTTGGAATAGGAAAAGGAGTAAGACAAGGCTGCATTTTGTCACCATGCTTATTCAATTTATACACAGAACACATAATGCGCAATGCAGGGATGGAGGAATCACAATTTGGGATCAAAATTGCTGGAAGAAATATCAACAATTTGAGATATGCAGATGATACCACCCTAATGGCAGAAAGTGAGGAGGACCTAAAGAGGCTCCTGATTAGGTTGAAAGTAGAAAGTGAAAAAGCTGGCTTGAGACTCAATATCAAAAAAAACAAGATAATGGCAACAGGCCCTATCAGTCCCTGGAAAATAGATGGGGAAGAAGTAGAAGCAGTGACAGATTTTACTTTCTTAGGATCAAAGCTCACTGCAGATGGTGATTGCAGCCATGAAATAAAAAGGCGACTGATTCTTGGGAGGCAAGCGATGAGAAACCTGGGGAACATAGTGAAAAGTAGAGACATCACATTGAAAACAAAAATTCGCATAGTCAAAGCAATGGTATTCCCTGTGGCAATGTATGGTTGTGAGAGCTGGACTATTAGGAAAGCTGAACGCAGAAGAATAGATGCCTTTGAGATGTGGTGTTGGAGGAGAGTTTTGAGAGTCCCATGGACAGCGAGGAGAACAAATAGGTCAATCTTAGAAGAAATCATCCCTGACTGCTCATTAGAAGGTCAAATAATAAAGATGAAGCTAAAGTACTTTGGACATCAAATGAGAAGAGAGGATTCACTTGAGAAAGCTTTGATGCTTGGAAGGGTCGAGGGCAAAAGAGGAAGGGGAAGGCCCAGGATGAGATGGCTAGATGGTGTTGTGGAGACGGTGGGCGCAGAGCTGAGCGAATTGAGGGGATTGGTGGAGGACAGGAGTGCCTGGCGGACGGTGGTCCATGGGGTCGCAGAGGGTCGGAATCGACTGTGCGACTGAACAACAACAACAAAGAAGGGGATCTTGTCTGTATGTGGTATTTTAATTAAGTAGGCAGATGATGTTGAGGACTGGGAAACACGTCCTTGCATTCTATCTTTTCTACCGATCACCCTCCCATATTTTTTTTAAATCCATGCATATTTGAGATTAGCGCTAGATCACTCTATTACCTCATTGCTGGGGCAATCATTATCATCAATTCCCACATTCACACCATCATAAAAGGTTCAGCAGAGTCAGGAACAGAAAGAAGGAAAGAAAGAAAGAAAGCGAGGAGCAGTGAAGCGAAATGTGGATCCAAATGCATCCAGTACAAACCAAGAAATCCCTTGTCAGTCCACAGTCCCTGTATCAGCTCTGACCACGATTTCAAACCCAATACAGTGCTGTGGATCAAATCCCACACAGCTGGACGGAGAAGCAGATGAATAAATCCCAAAAGAACAGTTGTGTCTGAATTGTCCATCCATGCATGCAACTTTAGGTCAATCAGCTCTTTTGTTTACACTTGAGTAAACGTAGTCTCCCCTGATGGGGAGAGCATTTAGACCTTCCTCGATAGCCAATAATGTTTGGAGGGAAGACCTCCGCTGTCTGTGTAAGTCGAGAACAGAAGCGGAGGGGAGTAGAAACCGAGAGCATCATAAAGCCAAAATACAATTACAGTATCGTAGTAATCACATTGGCATTGGAAATACACCACCTTTCTCCCACAAAACATCCTTTCTAAGCTTCTAGGGTTTGTAAATCTCAATTTAAGCTTAGATCTGTTCCGGTGGGGGGGGGGTGTTCATCCCCCGTCTCGTGTGAGTGAAACACACCCAAAGCCGTACAGAAGTGGGAAAAGCACTTACCATACCTGTGAGATGGAGGCTGTGGTCTTCAGGGGGAGAATCTCTCCACAGCCATGCTCGTTCCTGAGCGTAAGATACAGGAAGAGCTAGGCACCAGCAGTTACACCCTGCATCCCTTCCTTTGCATTTTCTAGGAATTGAGCTGCTTTCTTGATTTGCCAAAAAAAAATTATTTTGGCCCCTCCTGCTCCTTTTCCTCACTTAAAAGATCTGCTCTGATCCGCTTGCGTCTGAAACCTCCGGGTTTCCACCATCCGCCTGTTGGATCTAGTTGCATGCTCAAGAAAAGCAAAAACCCATAGCAGTTCTAAGCACACCAGCGAGGCGGAGGTTTATATGGCAACGTGAGCATCAGTGGTTTTCACAGCTGCTGAAAAAAAAGGAAAAGTTGGGTTCTAATGAAACGGATGCCTAGAGAGAAGCAAAAGAGAAAAAAAATAAGACGAGGACCATAAGGTGTGAGTTTCTTAGGGAAGGGGGCTTCTCTCACCCCACTGGTTCGAAATTAGCATCCCATTTAAACAGGGGGGGCCCTTGTGTCCTTGTTATTTAGGCTCAGAATTGGGTTGTCGCCTACAGGCAGGGAACAAAACCGGCATTCAGTCCAGGCTCGGTCTTTATATAATGTGTATTTCTTGAAACTAAACAGCTTACTGTAGCGTTGTGTAAGACTGCTAAATGTTTGGCATAAATCAATTTTGCCGGAGTTGGGTTTTGGGGGCTGGTAGTGGGGGGGGGGGGGAGAGAGGTGTGTGTATGTGAGGGGGAGATGAATGAATGAATGCTTTGTTCAGAAAAAATATATAATTGCTCACAGCGAAGGTTGAGCACATTTGTGAACATGCTGGAATTCTGTGTATAAAGAAACGCCATTCTCCACCTCCTTATAATTGTGTTGCATACAATGCAAGCTTTTTGTAGGTCTCTCCGTTAGTGTATTTATGCACAGTCCATCTTGGGGCGGCCTTTTACTTCCAGGGAGACCAAATGCAGCCAGTGTCTCAAGGGCTGTAGAAAATAGCGCAGACCCCAAGATGTTGCGCGCTCAAATACTCCTGGTTTCTTTTTTCTTCTTCCGTATCCAGATTAAACCTTGGGCTGCCAAAATGAAGCTGCCTTCTTGGCTTTGTCGTTGGCCAACGTTAACTCTTCGTGTACAACTACTAGGTAAAGGCCGCCCTTGCTCAAAAGCCCGTTTGTCACCCTGCTTATTCAACTTATACACAGAGCACATAATGTGCAATGCAGGGATGGAGGAATCACAATTTGGGATCAAAATTGCTGGGAGAAACATTAATAATTTGAGATATGCAGATGATACCACCCTAATGGCAGAAAGTGAGGAGGACTTAAAGAAGCTTCTGATTAGGTTGAAAGAAGAAAGTGCAAAAGCTGGTTTGAGACTCAATATCAAGAAAACCAAGATCATGGCAACAGGCCCTCTCAGTCCCTGGAAAATAGATGGGGAAGAAGTAGAAGCAGTGACAGATTTTACTTTCTTGGGATCTAAGCTCACTGCAGATGGTGATTGCAGCCATGAAATAAAAAGGCGACTGATTCTTGGGAGGCAAGCTATGAGAAACCTGGGGAGCACAGTGAAAAGCAGAGACATCAAATTGCAAACAAAAATTCGTATAATCAAGGCAATGGTATTTCCAGTGGCAATGTATGGTTGTGAGAGGTGGACCATTAGGAAAGCTGAGCGCAGAAGAATAGATGCCTTTGAGATGTGGTGCTGGAGGAGAGTTTTGATTTTCCCCTGGACAGCGAGGAGAACAAATAGGTCAATCTTAGAAGAAATCAACCCTGACTGCTCCTTAGAAGGGCAAATAGTAAAGATGAAGCTAAGGTACTTTGGACATCAAATGAGAAGAGAAGACTCACTTGAGAAAGCCATGATGCTTGGAAAGGTTGAGGGCAAAAGAAGAAGGGGGCGGCCAAAAATGAGATGACTAGATGGTATTGTGGACACAATGGGCACAGAGGTTGAGCGAGTTGAGGGGGATGGTGAAGGACAGGAGTGCCTGGCAGACAGTGGTCCATGGGGTCGCAAAGGGTCGGAATTGACTGTGCAACTGAACAACAAAAAAATCCAACTCTACGGTTCAGTGCTCATCTCTGTTTACAGCCAAAGAGCCAGCGCTGTCTGCATCTGCAGATGTTTCCGTAGACATGTGGCAGGCCTGCCTAGACACCAGAGTGCACAGAACACTGTTGACCTTCCCACCAAAGTGGTCCCTATTTATCTACTTGCAATTCCTTGCTTTCAGACTGCTAGGTTGGCAGGAGCTGGGACAGAGATGGAAGGTCATTCTGCCATGCAGTACCCGGGTCTTGACCTGACGACCTGACGACCTTCCAGTCGTCAAGTCCAGCATCTTAACCATTTGAGCCACCGCAGTCCCGATGCTACTATAACTACTGCCACAACAATTTAAAAAACACTCGGGTTGTGAGCCAGCAAGCCTGGTCAGAGTGGGAAGGGACTGAAATTCACACTGTCAAAACCAATATGCTCAGCTCAGTCTTGGAAGCAGTGCTCCCTCAAACGACCAAAGATGTCTAGCTGTCAAGCCCACAGGCATCACAGCATCAAACTTTATCTTCCTCCAGCTCTGCTCACCATGAGATTTTATTTTCCCACTTCCCTGCTTGAGGAGCTTTCAGGAAAACACAAAAAATTCCCCCAACTGTCATCCAGCGCCCTGAAACCTAGATAAGCTCTTGGGGAATTGCTAGATTAAACTCAGCACTTGTTGATGTTAAAACTTAAACTTTTAAGGTAAGAAGGCTGGCCTCTCCGAAAGAAGAGAAATAGGGGTGCCTTCGACTCAGAGAGCACTTAGCTACAGTTGGCCAAATGCGGCCAAGCCTGCCGAAAATTGCATATGCTCTGTATCAGATCCTTTCAACTGGGTGGTCTTGGTCTGCTCAATTTGGCTTGTATTCTCTGTACAACCAGTGGGGCAGGGAGGGAGGGGGCGGCTGGTAAAAGTCATAAGGCAACCCCCCCCCCCATTTATATGCATACAAACATTACAGCAGAAATTCCTTTGCATAAATTAATCGCCAAGAGAGGGATTGCTAGAAAGCAGACCCTCTTCTGTTTCTCGCCTGCTAATTTTCCATGCTCCCTGTCGAGTGCAAAACACTGAAAAAATAAAGTTATTTTCCTCCTAGATTTCCATCTTCTTTTCCCCCCTCTTTTCTGGACTTTTATATTTCTTTACTCATTTTCAGCATGTTTGCTTTCTCCCCCACACACAAAGTACACGTTTTTGTTCAATTTTTTTTAAGTCTTCATTTGCAAACCACGTTAGAGTCTGGTTCACTGTACAAAAACCCTTCTGGTCCACTGTCAGAAATGAACTAAAAGTAGCTATTTCACAGGGCTAGGGAGCAAACCGCAAAAGGATCTCAACCGTGGACGGGGGTGGGCAAAGAATGACACCATCGACTCAAGAAAATACAGGGTGGACTGGCATGAATAACACAAGCACACCCAGTGGTCAATGGCCAAATGATTCACGCCAACATTTTAAACATTGCTTTCCAAAGCTATGTTCACCGAAAGGAAAGGATTATCCTTCCTTACTGCAATAGCACCTAAAGTTGTTCTGAAGAACATAAAGACCATGTCAAGATGAAAGTTGTCTAAAGGACCATCCAGTCCAACCCCCGTTGACATAGGAAATCCCCTACCAATATACAGTGGTACCTTGAGTTACAAATTTAATGCATTCCAAGGCATTTTTCATGTTATGAAATATTTGTAACTCAGATTTCCCATAGGAATGCATTGAAAACCAAAATTCATAACTTGAAACATGGCTTCCCATAGGAATGCATTGAAAACAAACTAATCTGTTCTAGAAAAAATTCGTAACTCAAGCCAATATTTTCGATTGATTTTCATTCGTATTGTGAAAATTTTGTAACTTGAACCATTTGTAACTCAAGGTACCACTGTATTCCTGCCAGATAGTCACCCAACCTCTCCCAAGAAGCATCCGGTAAAGGAGAATCTACCATCTTCCTCATTGGTCCATTGGCGGCGGTGGTAGTGGCGGTAGCTGCTACTCATATCCAAGCATACTTTTTCCCACCCTGGAAGTCATTTTCTCAGTTGATGGATGTGTCTCTGGTGACTCCATAAACCGATTCTGTCATGAAACATGCGCCCACACACATTACACTGACTAGGTGGTGGAGGGTGTGGTTGAGTTTGACGAAGCTTTCATGTTTGTCACTTAGCCCCTTCGAATTGACCAGTAGCAGCAGAGGTGGTTTGGCGCCAATGTGGGCGATCCACAGCTGCCACCTCCCACATTTTTGGATTTATACGTGCCACCTTCATGGTTTGTTGCAGCTGGTCCTTATAACACTTCAAAGGAGCTCTGCAAGGTCTTGCACCAGAGCTAAGTCATAAGAATTTGACGAGGAAGCCTGGAACCATCCCCAAGGCAGACATGCCCTAGTCATCTAAGACGGTGGTCTATGATGGAAGCTTCAATGCTGTTTAGAAATGCCTTCTCAAGGACTGCGATGTTGGTGACATAGTCATCCCACTGGATGTTCAAGATGGATCTTAGCTTCTGTTGATGAAAGTCCTCGATCTTTATGATGTCTTGGCAACAGAAGGTCCATGTTTCGCAGCCATACAGGAACGTCAAGATAACAACATTTCACCGTTGCCCTGCTCTTGTTGTCAAGAAATTCTTCCTAATGTTCAGTCCAAATCTCCTATCTTACATTTGTTTGCTCTCAAAGCAGGTTGGATGTCTGGTGACCCTTTCCAGGGTTTTTCTAGGTAGAGGGCACCCAGAAGTGGTTGTCCGTTCCCTTCTTCTGGGTTCTGTGCAGCTCACCCATGGCTACATAGGTTGGGTCATTTCCCAGGAGACCCAGTGGGGAAATCAAACTCTTGCAAAACGTGTAACTTTACAGCCACGTACCCAATTCAGTGAGCTACACAGTCCACTTGCAATAATCTGTTGGTTGATGTTATCCTAACCTCTGGAACAGACGACATCCAGAACTTCCCACCTTCTAGGTGGCAGGCCTCAAATATCTGAGGCTGATTTATCATGTCATCCCTCCATCTTCTGTTTCCCCATTCCCTCCCTTGGGTTCTTTCTAAGGGCTCAGTGTTTCGAAACATTGATCATCTTGTCTTCCCATCTTGAGTTATGTCATTTATCGAAAACATCCTCTGGTTGGGATTCCCGGAACTAGACATGATGCACCAGGAGAAATCTGAGCAAAGCAAAAGGGAGGAGTTGTATTGATATATTAGTGGTGAGGGCTCCAACACTGGAAGTATTCAAGAGAGAACTGGAAAACCTATGGCAATACTTTGAAGACTAACAGGCTCCCTCTGTGTCTGAAGAAGTGGATTTGGGTCCACAGAAATTCCCAATGAAATAAACCGTCAGTTCTTTAAAGTGCCACAACATTGTGAGTTCTTCCATACACAAACAAAGACAGCAATGTGAGTAAAGGCAGGAAAGCTATCAATGAAGGTCCAAACGTTCGTGGCATGATGGTCTGTTTGCCAGGACCTCTTCTTCACGCAGTGGCTCAGAGGCTAACCGAAGGCGAAAGGTCAGCAGTTCGATTCCCGAGTGCTACAGGACGGAATGAGCTCAAGACTTTGTCCCAGCTCCTGCCAACCTAGCCGTTCGAAATAAATAGGGGCCACTTCAGTGGGAAGGTAAGCAGCATTCTGTTGCACTCCGGTGTCTAGTCATGCCTGCCACATGACCACGGAAATGTCTGCAGAAGCAGACAGCGCTGGCTCTTCGGCTTTGAGACAGAGATGAGCACTGAACCCTAGAGTCAGATATGACTGGCTTTCAAGCAAGAGAAAACTTTACCTCTACCTTCTTAGACATGATTATGAAAAAGCAGCAGTCCATCATTTTCGTTTAGTGATCCAATAAAAGCATCGCCTCCTCCTTCTACAATAGTGTGACTCTCCCTCTCCCTCTCTTTTAATTTTGCTTTCACGTGGAGACAGACTCACACTTCGACTTCCTTGGACGTGTCTTTAAAATGATGCTGCCATCTCGTGATCAGCATAGAAGATTGCAAGGGGATCCTGCCCCGCCCCCTTCTCTTTCTGAGCACCTTGAAAGTCTAACTCCCCATTTTTGGCTTTCAGCCCAAAAGAGAGGCCCTCCTATCTGGTCCTGGTTAAGAAGCTCAGCTTGCTGCTAGCTGGAAGTAAGGCAAGTCGTCCTTCTCTGTTCAGGGGTGTCTACCTTATCTGCTCCATATCTGCTCTGGTCGTGTTGCTCTGGTCGTGTATTGCTTTTGAAATGTTTCTTGCTATGTTGATATGATTTTGTAACTGTAATTTATGATCTCCTATCTCTTTGTTAGCCGCCCAGAGTCGCACTGCGAGTGGGGCGGCATGCAAGTTTAATAATAATAATAATAATAATAATAATAATAATAATAATAATAATAATAATAATAATAATAATAATAATAATAATAATAATAATAATAATAATAATAATAATAATAATAATAATAATAATTCATTTTCAACTAGAATTGATCAACCAGTACATCAAAACTAGATTCTTGGATAATTGGTGGAGATAATTCATTTCTCTCCAGATCCAACATTTTTATAACATCTGTTCCTGATGGACTGTTCTGGACAATTAAAAGCTCCTTTGGTTTGAAACATTCTAGCAATAATAATAATTTCGTGTCAGAAATTATTCTGGGTTGAAAGGTTTTTTGCCAGAGAAACTCTGCTCAGGGGACGCCCCAAACAGGGCTCCTTTCATGTCCCCCAAGAGCTGGGACAAAGACAGGCACTCAGTCCATCATGCAGTACCCATGTCTTGAACAACCGACTTGCCTTCCTTCCAGCTAGCAGCAAGCTGAGCTTCTTAACTGGAGCCCCTAAACACTCCAGTGAGCCAATAGAAATTGTTCCTAACCCAGAATTTGGGAGTGTTGATGTTGACGTTGAAGAAGAGGAGGAGGAGGAGGAAGAGGAGAAGATGATGAAGAAGAAGAAGACATAAAGTCAAACAATAGATAGATAGAAGTGTTGACTGATGTCATATAACAGATACAAGTTTAAACCAACAACAAGATCATCACCATGACTATCACCATCAATAATAGGGGGGAAACCAAACTTCCTTGCCAATTAATGCCTTTGTTTATCCGTTTAGCCTGAGTGAAAGAACTTGTGAAGCATCTTTTTTTTTTCCTCCTGAAAGCTATTTGTTCACATTTTATTTTGCTATGATTCTGTACAAGGGCTCTCATAGAACTGAACGGGCCTCTCCTCCAGGGACAGGCAGTTGTTACGTGGCCGCCTCAGGGTAGAGCTCGCAGTTCTGCGGCCTCGTCTCCTCCGACGGAGGCTTCGGTCTGTTCAGCATGGTGGTGGCCTCACTGCTAGGATTCCCCGTGATGGCAATCCAGTAGTTCTTGTCTTCTTCGGCTCTGTGGGTGTCCAGAAAGGTGTGGCAGTTGACTTCGTATTCCTTCCCGAAACACGTCCTTGGGAAAGGGGAGAAGATCTACACTGACTGAGTGTATCCAGAATCCTAAGAGCTGTACACAAACGCACACCCACACACTGAGCTCTCAGTTTGTCTATAAATACATTTTCCCTCTTACACCCTCTCTTTATTATATAAGCTCACTCATGTCTTCAAGTGGCCCATTCCCCCCCCCCCAAAAAAAACCAGAAACCCAGTTGTAGGTGGTGGGGTGATGACAAGGACCCCTGGCAGAAGTGCCTTCTACTTCCCTGGGCATATAAGCTCTCCTTTGCCCAAAGGGTTCAGCGCTCATTGGATATTGGAGTGCACAGAACACTGTTACCTTTCCTGCCAAAGTGGTACCTACTTTTCTAATTGCAATTTTTTTCCCTTTTGAACTGCTAGGTTGGCAGGCGCTTGGGTTAGAAGATGGGAGTTCATTCCATCACACAGCACTTGGGTCTTGAACTGCTAACCTACCTACCTACCTAACCTACCTTACTTACCTACCTACCTACCTACCTACCTTCATTCCTTCCAACCAACCTGCCCACCATTTTTCCTTCCTACCTACCAACCTGCCCACCTTCCTTCCTTCCTTCCTTCCTACCTTTCTTCCTTCTTTCCTTCCTTCCATCCTTCCTTCCATGACCATCCATAGCCATCAATCCATCTAACACCCTCCTTCTAGAAGCAACACATTATCGATAAAAATCAAACTATAGAACTTTTGGGTCCGGAGACAAACCACGGTAGACAGGAAACCAGGAGCTACAGGAAGACATAGTCTTGTGTTGTGTACGTTTGCTGCAGCTACAGGACTTCACTTACCTTAACCAAACATTTCTAGGAATTCCCAGTGCCTGATTTGTGTGGCAGTGGACAATGAGAAACTTTGAGTTTGCCTGGAAGGGGAAAAGAAGAAGAAAGTTGGGGAACTGTTGACAGTTTTCAATTCCCCCATGCCTTTAATACAGATTTTCATGGGCGTCAAAGGTAAATCAGTAGAGGAAGTTATTATAAAAGCGAGGTGGTGGTTATGATCCCCACCCCCCAAAAGTGCCCAGTGCCTTCTCAGTGGTGGCACCCAATTGTGGAATTTCCCACCGGTTCTGGGTCCCACTTTGTACCTAACATTATGATCTTTTTAGAACCAGGGGAAAAAACTTCCTATTTCTTTCTTAGGAACTCTTTTCAGTTCTTTGATACATCTTACAGGCAGCTTTGCTTTGTATGTTATTATGTCCTACATCCTGTTTTAGGACTGTGGTGGGTCAAGTGTTTAAGATGCTGAACTTGTTGACTGGAAGGTTGGAGTTCGATTCCTGGGTACTTCATGATGGAGTGAGCTCCCGTCTCTGTCCCAGCTCCTGCCAACCTAGCAGTTGGAAAGCAAGAAATTGCAAGGACATAAATAGGGGCCACTTCGTTGGGAAGGTAAACAGTGTTCCATGCACTCAGGTGTCTAGTCATGCCTGCCACATGTCCAGGGGAAATGTCTGCAAATGCAGACAGCGCTGGCTCTTTGGCTATAAACAGAGATGAGCACTGAGCCATAGAGTCAGATATGACTGGCTTTCGAGTAAGGGTGACTTTTACCTTTACCTTACATCCTGTTTTAGCTTTCCCTTTTGCAATCCATTTTATTATCACTCTATCTTTGTTTGTACACCTTTAAAATAATAATAATAATAATTCACCAACCAAAGAATTCCACACCTCCAACTACAGTTAAGGGTGGGCTGGTCTTGTCCATTCCCCCAACCTCAAGTCTTTTAGGAAGGAAAACATAGGACCTTATTGACAAACGTTCTTCAGCATTTTGAGTCTATCAATGATGATCTTTCCCACTGAAATCTTACAGCCTATGCCACTATTTCTGCACTGCACTCTTACCCCATAACCAGCTCCTGGTTTGTGCATCTGCAATGTCAGCCTTGAATGCTGCATCTGAAAGCAAGGACTGTACATCTTGGATACCTTAAATCATTGAATACCTTAAATCATTGGTTTCCAACCTTTGATTTTTAGACTTCAATGCCCAGAAGCCTAAGAATTCCCCAAAGCACTGATCAGCCAATGGACTGACTTAGGCTTCCAGGAATTGAAGACCAAGAACCAAAGTTTGGGACATGCAGTAAACCCATTCATGTGGATTCACAGATCAGTGTTCCCCAGCCTTTGGTTCTTGGACTTCAATGCCCAGAAGCTTAAGTCAATTCCCCAAAGCACTGATCAGCCAATGTATTGACTTAGGCTTCTTGGAATTGAAATCCCCCTGTGGGGCCTGTGCCCCACATTGGGAAGCACTGCTTAAAGTCACCAGAAGACTCTTCACTGTCTGAAGGGATGGAGGGGAAGAAGTGTTGTTTTCCAAGTGGAATCTTTTTTGGTGGTGTTGGATTCTACCTAAACTCTGGCTAAGGCAGCTAAATTTTCTCATAGCTTAAGTACAGAACAGATGCAGCAAGCAGGGAATATACGATTATCAGTGGTGTGTAATGTGTTTAAAGTTTTACATCATTTCTTACCGGAACTGGGAACCCTTCATATTCCAGGCGAAGCTGGGGATCGAGGAAGGTTGCTTGCCAAGAAGTCAGGTAAGAAAGTTCATCCGTCATAATCACAGACTGGCGGAAGGACTTCTTAGCCATGTTCATGAACGTCCGGTGGTCGCTTGCTAGGAACAGCTAGAAATGGAAACGACAGGGAATGATCCATCTGGAAATTGGAGAAGCAGCAGCGTAGATCGACAGAGGAAGGGAGGAAGCAACAGAAATCCCAGGGCTATGGTAGATCAGGGCTGGCATTGGGTTGACAATGGACGGCCACAGGTTGTGTTGCTCGATTTGCAGGTTGGGCAGGAAGAGTCAAGGATGACGTCTTCTGTGTGACTTCAGGAAATTAGAAGTGGCGTAGAAACCATCACGAGTCCAAACTCTTGGAAGATGCAGGAATCCCACCCAAAGTTACATCACCCAAATATGGTACATGAGAGCCGAAATGAACCATTTGAAGAGCAGCAAAGCAGGATGTGTTTCCATCTTCTTCTTCTTCCATGTCTAGGCCAGATGTGAAACTGCTAAAACTGAAGCCATCGTTTGGTTAGTCCATTCTGCAGTTCTTTTGGCCTGACCTAGTGTGGAAGCACGAGCAACACTTCCACATTAGTCTCATGTGTCATCTTTAGACTCAGAAACACTTCAGGATAGGATTGTCATTGTTGGATGAACAATGGAAGGAGATGAGTTCAGTTCAGGACGAATAAAATTGCAGATTTTTCTGTGCAAAATCAAGATGTTCCACTTATGAGAGTGGATCTATCCAAAGCCTTTCCACACTATCATTTTCACTGACCCCCCAAAAAATGGACAACCTTAACATCGTACATGCGCAGGAGTTACATCGATAGACTCACCATTCGCTTTGAAAAACCTCCTGCTGTTCCGAGACCAAAGTTCTTGCCAAATCGAACGGGCTCACCCATTGCTTCTCCTTCGAGGCTTTAACGAAGACACAGAATTAAAAACCACTTCAAACAAACCAACAAAAAAAACAAAGAGGACGTCCATCTCCCCATGACTTCCATTAAAAACCAGAGTGTTGGATTGATTTTGGCCGTCATGAATGCAATTATCTAAGCACAGCCTGGGCTGTCATAGCATAATGTGCTGTCTTGGAACTGGGGTTGTGATTTCTACATCTGAACCGATATTTATGTCATTCCTCCCTCCCCCTCCTCCCCATCTCTTTTTGAACGTTGGCCGCCCGAGTTCAAATCACATCAAATCTTTATTACGGTCCAAGACCAGCATAGAACAGCAAAGGGAAAAGAAGTTAAAATGAGGGTACTTAAAACATATCAAGAGACAGAAGTTTAAAAGGAGGGTGCTTTAAAAGGAGCATTTTTGCTCAGAGTTAAGGAGTACTAAAATGAGTTCATAAGATCAATTGTGTTACAACTATTACTACGCCTATGCTGTAGCGCCAGTAGTTTATTTGGATGTAGGTCCTGCCAGAATTGTCCTTCTGATCTTACACGTTGCAGCACAGAACTTGGTGGTGTTGTGGGTGAAGGTGGGCCATGCGTCAGATAGCACCCAGTGCATGTTCTCTTTGACCAGCCAGAATACTTGCAGAGCAATGGAGATATGAACTTGTTCTGGATGTCTCTATATATGAACTTGTTCCGGATGTCTCTATATATGAACTTGTTCCAGATGTCTCTATGGTTTCAATTTCTCCAGTGTCACAGGGGCCTCGTTTCTCTTATTAGCTACGTAGCCTTGGCACATGAAACACTATTCTATTGCATTTCAACAGTTCAATTACCCTATAGCAGTGATGGCGAACCTTTTAGAGACTGAGTGCCCAAACTTCAACACAAAACCCACTTATTTATCGCAAAGTGCCAACATAGCAACAGGGGAGGAAGGAGAGGCTCCTATAGGGCGGCTGGGGAGAGGGGCAGGTGAACTCTGTGCTGGGGGGAGGGAGGAAGCACTACCATTGGGCTGCTGGGCAGATGGGGAGGGGTAAACTCTGGTGTCGAGGCATTCCTGCAACGTGCCCATGGAAATGTCTGCAGACACAGACAGCACTGGCTCGTGTCCAGTTCTAGGGGGTGGTACGCATCTCTGTTTACAGCCAAACAACCAGTGCTGTCTGCGTTTGCAGACATTTCCGTAGTTATGTGTCAGGCATGACTCAACACAGAACGCTGTTACCTTTCCCACTAAAGCAGTATCTATTTATCTACTTGCAATTTCTTCCTTTTGAACTACTAGGTTGACAGGAGCTGGGACAGAGAAGGGAGTTCACTCCATCACACATCGCTCAGGTCTTGAACTGATGACCTGCCGACCTTCCAGTCATCAAGTTCAGCATCTTAACCATTAAGCCACCACAATGCCCGCTATGTTGGTGGGGACACATTTTTCTGTCTCCAGAGAAGCAATGCTACATTTCAAGGAACCGCCTCTCACCTTAAGATCCGAAAGGTGTTCCGGCCGACAGGTATCACGTTCGTGATAGCACTCAACTCACAGGGGACGGGAAGCTCTTGAGAATAATGGATAGATGCTTCATCGGGATTAACAGCCAAAGAGAGGTCCCCACGTGTCATAGGATCGCTCTGGACTGGGGATCTACTATTATCTGGATTCACCAACATAACTGTGTCTCCAAAGTGAATATATCCATCTTTGGAGATTGAAAGCGGCTCCTGTTTTGAAAAGGAGTAAAGGATGAGGAGCCAACTTCCCAAAATTTGGACTCTCCAGATGTTTTAGTGTCATCATCTTTGTCCACAGCCATCATATGTTCCATCATGCTTGTCCATAGCCCGAATGCAATGTAATCACACTTTTATACCGCCCCATAGCACTTTCCAGGTGGTTCACAAGTTAATTAGCATTTTGCCCCAACATGCTGGGTAGTCATTTTACCAACCACGGAAGGATGGAAGGCTGAGTCAACCTTGATTCCTGGACAGGACTGAACTCACAATGTTCTGGCTGCATTACAGCAGTTTAACCCCTACGCTACTGTATAATGACAGGTTGCTTACCTTTAACTGCTGTTCTACTTTGTGGTCACCTGTAAATCCTTCCATGTGGATTCTCAGATACCACAACGAAGAACTTTGTGTAGAGGCAGATGTAGACAATGTTTTTGTTGTTCTGTCTCACAACATGCTGGGTATTCATTTTACTGACTTTGGAAGGATGCAAGGCTGAGTCAGCCTTGACCCCTGGCCAGAATCGAACTCACAACCTTTTGGTTGAAGGAGAGCAGTTTAACCACTGCAGTCCCAGGGGCCCTAATCTGGATTAGACTGCAGACTTTCTAAAACTAAGCCGAATCACCACCAAGCCAAGTTCCATCAGCAGAACAAATATGGCCTACCAAAATGTAGCACGTAACAATGCTTAAATACCTTCTTGTAGAGATAATCTTTAATTCTTTGCGATCTCTGAATTTGGAGTTCGCCGTTTTCTCTCTTGTACAAAAAGTCTTTCAACAGATCCTTTATGTAAAAGAAGAAGAAAGGAAAATCAATAGGGCATTTGCCATGGCATTGTTGGTCTTGTTGAAATGGACTCCACCACACCTTGAAAAATGCAGTTGAACTATTCTTGCTATGTGTCTTCTGACATATGGCAATTCTAACTGTGTTAGAAGCCCTGGGAGAATAAGAAAAAAGCGGCAGGTAAGAGTCTAATATTAGCGAAGGGGTCCCGGAAATCCTTCGCTAATATTTAATCCCCTGCGATGCGTGTCTAACAGATGGATGTATTTGATTTCTGCTGTCTCTCTCTCTGTTAGACACCCATCAAAGGGGATTAAATATTAGCGAACGGTTTGTGGGACATTATTAAATTTGATACACAAATTGTTATATGTTGCTAGATATTTTATATACAGTATTATATTTTTGTGTACTACAACCTTCCTGCCAATTCTCTTTAGCAAAACAGGAAGTAAACAAGTACAGTGTTTTTGTTTGTTTTCTGACATGCAAGTAAGAGGTTAATCAGAAACCAGAAAGGGCTTCCTCCACTCCTTTGACATTAAAAGGGAGACATTTAAAACTAATATGAATAATCTATTGTTACTGATAGCTGTAGGAAGCTGTATTGTTATGCTTGCTTGTCTGTCATTTTGCTTGAACAAACCCTTCCCCCTTTAACCCCTGAATTTGGTGTATATAAACCATGCCTGTAAGTTTTACTCCTTGTCTGAAGAAGTGGACTTGATCCACAAAAGCTAACAATAAAAATATAGCAGTTAGTCTTTAAAGTGCTACAGTGTTTTTATTTTGTTTTCTGATATGCCTGAACCACAGACTAACATGGCTACTATTCCAAAAAAAAATCAAAATACAGTCAAACCTCGCATAAAGAGCGCCTCGCTTAAAGAGTAACTCGCTTAAAGAGCAGAATTTTCTCTGAATGTTCGCTTCACTTAACAAATAAAAGCAACCAAAAATTCGCTTAACAAATAAATCGGGGTTCGCAATCCCCCCCACAATTGGTCATTTACAATGGTGTTTCGCTTAAAAAGCAAACTCGCTTAAAGAGCAATCCTGTGGAACGCATTATGCTCTTTAAGCGAGGTACAACTGTGTTTCATTTATAAGTCTGTCAGAAGACTGCTGCTATTCCTATTAGCTTAAACTACACTGGATTAGATTGCCAGTGGTGTCAAAAGTCTTTTTAAAAGTTTCACTTAAAGAGCAAACTCGCTTAAAGAGCAATCCTGTGGAACGCATTATACTCTTTAACTGTAGTGTACAAGCTTTTGAATCCACCCAATCCTTATGGGACAAAACATCAAACCAACCCAAAAAAACCAGGCAAGGGCTGTTCAAACCAACGAAACAATGGTCAAGCTAAGTTCTTTTGTGTTAGGGTTTATCAAGCGTAAAGATGGTTTCACGTTATAACCAGACTAAACTCGTGCGTGAGCTGCACACATTCATGCGTGGATATGCCAACCCCTGTTTGAAATTTGCACAGAAATGTCCTAGCGGGAATAAATCAGACATTGGGAAAGACATGAAACCAGAGAAAGGAGTTGGAGGAACTGGGCTTAGTTACCTCTTCAAGGGCTACGTCCTCGTTCCAGTTGCCTATCAACACCCCGGGGCTGTAGGTCCGGCCACTCATGCTTGTCCTTATGTTGAACATCTTGGCTGGCTTAGGAGGAGTGGAGCAGGCGGAGGTGAGCAAGCCAGGATCCTGTCCCAACCTTGGCGGTACCCAGGTTGGTCTTAGCCAGACTGCGGCCTGGCGACAGTTGAGTTTACAGGTTGCCATGGAGACCTTTTGTGTCAAGGATTGGCCCAGCGGAGGAAGCCTGTTGGCCGATCAGAAAGGGAGAGGATGAATGAGAAGGATGGGGAGGGGCACATTCTTTCCACTCCTTATTAATGAATTAATTATTTGGTACTCCAATCTATATCCCACCCATCTAACGGAAGGAGCATAACCCAGCCCTCATCTTTAAAAGGTTGTGAACTCCTGGCTTAGTCGGTGGTTTATTTATGGGAGTTCGAATTCTCCCTGTGCACAGGGCAGAGCATATGCATGGATTTTTGGATCGCAGTCCAACAGCTCCATCATGTGGCATATATGGAGGTCAGCAAAGATCCTTCACAAATTGCTCATTCATACTCTTTATGTAAGATGATGAATAGCTGTTTTTGCTTAACTCTATTGGTATTACCAGGATCAGGGTCGTTGGGTTGTTTTCTAATTCCCGAAAGGAACAGGATTAAAGTAGAATGTGGACAGTTTAGAATAATCTGATGAAACCAACTGTCCAACGTCAGAAAAAAGAGCGTGCTTTGATTTTTCCTTCCCTTTGGCTGTTGGCTTTTAAGAATGGGAAATTGTGGTGCAAGCCTTTTTGCTGCCTGAGTCAAGGGATACTCCCTCATTTTCATTTAGTTGGTTGTATATTCATCGCTAGGTAAAGGTTGCCCTTACTCAAAAGCCAGTCGTACCCGACTCTAGGCATGCTCATCAGTGTTTATTAGTTAAAGAGCCAGCCCTGTTTGCATTTGCAGATGTTTCCGTTGACATGTGGCAGGCAGGAATAGACACTGGAGTGCACGGATTGCTGTTTACCTTCCCACCAAAGTGGTACCTATGTATCTACCTGCAGTTCCAAACTCAGCTCAGAGTCAGACCCATCACTGGTAGGTTTTCTTCCATCAGGAGATATGCTTGCCTTTCTCTCCCACATGTGCCAAGTCTCCTGTCTCTTGCAGAGAAGGATTTCCACAGGGGTTTGCTCCATACAACGACAACGACAACGACAACGACGACAACGACACAGGTAGACCCCTGAATTTTAAAAAAACGGATTCAGGGTTTTTTCAACTTCTATTTTTTTATGGGATTTTGTTTTTGTTTTTGTTTTTACTTTTGGATCAGAGTAAGAAAATCCATTTTATTTCATTTTAGAAATGTATGAAAATGACAGAGAACCTATTCTTGGCGGTGTTTAGAAACACACACCATCAAATTGATCCTGGAGCTTTCCTATGCACAGAACTGGGCACTTGATCTTTGCTATTTTTAAGCCAAATGGCTGGGGGGGGGGGGAAGAAGCTAATGTTGATTGATCTTTAGGAGAAAAGGATCCGCTAAATTTGTCTCTGCACGCCCACTGTGGCCGCCCGTTTCCTTTCCAGCAGGAAGTTCCCCCATCAGGAGGTTTACAGAGTTTTCCACCTATTCATCATGTTGGGAAAGGAGACGCCCAGGCAGAATCAAACCTCTTTGCTGCAAGAACCTTCCTCTACATTCACAGCTGGGAAGAGAAACTTCAAAGGAATAACATGGGAGTCAGGAACTGACTTTGACCCTTGCGATCACACACACGCCCCGATCCAGGAAGGGCTTTATGGCAAGAACAAACACTCTTAAGGGTACGCAAGAGCAAGACCAAATTAGACGGTGGAGGAAGGAGCTCACTGGACAAGGAACAATGTAGTAATAATAATAATAATAATAATAATAATAATAATAATAATAATAATAATAATAATAATAATAATAATAATAATAATAATAATAATAATAATAATAATAATGAAGAGGAACTTATTATTACTACTATTAATTAATTAATTATATTTAAATTTGTTTATCGCCCTCCTCCCAAAAGGGACCCAGGGCGATTTACAACAATTATAAAATCATTTTTAAAACTTAAAAACTCTAAAAAACTTATTATTATTATTATTATTATTATTATTATTATTATTATTATTATTATTATTATTATTATTATTATTATTATTATTATTAATCAGAAATTATTCTGGGTTGAAAGGATTTTTGCGGGAGAAATTCGGCTCAGGGAATGCCCAAATGAGGCTCCTTTCATGTCCCCCAAGAGCTGGGACAGAGATGTGCACTCAATGCATCATGCAGTACCCAGGTCTCGAACTGCCGACTTGCCAGCCTTCCAGCTAACAAGGCGAGCTTCTTAACCATGGAGCCACCGCAGCCCCAAGGACAATATTAAAGAAGGATATGGCTGAAGAACTCAGCCTCCCCTTATGTCACTTGGAGGGCCCTGAATAGGCTGAGGGTTGGAGTCCCTAAATGCAAGGCCAACATGCGCAAGGGGGGACTGTTGGTTGACAACAACATGTGAATGCAGAGAGATACAGAATCCGACTCATTTACTGGTCTTCCAATTACCTCCAGAAAGATGCACCGATGAGGACTTAAGTTTGGCCAATGACAAAGCCAAGAAAGTGGTTTCATTTTGGCAGCCCAAAGTTTGATCTGGACACGAAAGAAGAAGATCACACACCCCTCAACAAGATTCCCATTTTCATCTCTGACTCCTCTTTTCTTTATTTCACCGCCTTTTAATGTTGGGGTGAATAGGAGCAGGGAGATGCATGCTGACCTGACTAACCCTGATTTCCTCCAAAAGAGGTGTGTCCACATCTAGTGAAGGCCTTGGCAAAGGTTCTCCAGATGGACCTCCACTTACCTTCTATCTTGATAGGTTTCATAGGTTTATTCATAGCAGACAGCAGGATCATCTGGAATCAGTTATGATGGGGAGTGGAGCCTGCAATTCCCCATAATGCCCTGCTGTTGAGTTACTTGAGACACTTGGGGGGAATTAGATTGTTGTCATTATATGCTGTCAAGTCACTTCTGACCTACGGTAACCCTATGGACAGGAAACCTCCAAAATGTCTTGTCTTCAACAGCCTTGCTCAGCTCTTGCAAACTCTAGCCTGTGGGTTCTTTTAGACCACGGGTTCCCAACATTTCAAGCTGGGGGCCATGTCACGTTCTGTCAGTCAGCTTCGAGGGACCAGACAGCCATTTTGCCCTGCCTGCATGATGGGGGCAGCCATTTTGTCCCAACAGCTACAAAGGGGCAGCCATTTTGTTTCTTGATTGCCCTTGGAGGGGTGGGGAGGCCACATGAAATGGCACCAGGGGTCAGATCTGGCCCGTGGGCCTTAAGTTGGAAACCCCTGTTTCATCAATCCATCTCGTACTGGGTCTTCCTCTTTTCTTGCTTCCTTCCACCTTTCCCAGCATTATTGTCTTTTTCAAAGACTCTTGACTTCGCATGATGTGCCCAAAGTAGAACAGCCACAGCTTCATCATTTTTTACCCCAGAGACAGTTCATCCCTGAATTGCTCTAGGACCCACTTATCTGTCTTTCTGGAAGTCCAGGGTGTCTCCCCATCCACCCTCGTCACTCCTGTACGGGCACATTTTACTTCCGTTTCTGGGAGTGATGAGGGCGGCACAGGCCGGATGAACCACGATCAACCCATTTGTGTGGATTCACAGGGGGTTTGGGCTTCTGGGAATTGAAGTCCAAGAACGCCTGGAGTGCCAAGGTTTGCCATCATGGGCAGTGGTGGGATGTCAAATATTTTACTACCCCACCGTGATGTCATCACAGTGTGGGCAGAGCTAACATCATAATGTCATGATGTCATGGGCAGGGCCAAAGAAAAAAATTAAAAAAATACAAAATAATAATAATAAAATAAGCTCTCTCTCGCTCTCTCGCTCTTGCTCTCGCACACACACACCTCAACCCATCCACTCACCCACCCACAACACAAACCCATACTAACTAACTAACTAACTAACTAACTAACTAACTAACTAACTAACTAACTAACTAACTAACTAACTAACTAACTAACTAACTAACTAACTAAGGCCAGGAGGCCATGCATATGTGCCAAGCATGCTTGGCGCGCATGCTCAGTGTGGGAACCAGTGAAAAGGTAAGCCCCAAAAGCTGCTACCGGTTCTCCGGGACATTGGGGAAAGTTACTACCGGTTCCGGAGAACTGGTGAGAACCTGTTACATCCCATCACTGATCACGGGTCTAGGTTATGCTTGAGACATCCTGACACCTGATGATCTTCTCTAACCATGAGGAAGAGGAGGATTTGGGTTTTGGTTCCTTCTGCTCCTGAAAAAATGTTTTCAAATCCTCCTCCTCCTTTTCTTCTCTCTTGTTTCCTTACCTGTTTGGGCGCACAGCGGGGATGTTCCTTTCAACCCTGCCGCAGCCTGTTTCTAATATTAGAAAGAATGGATCAGCTTACTTCCTGGGCTGCATCATCTGGCGTTTGGTCTGCAAAAGATCTGATGGTTCCCCCCTCCCCCCCCCCCCCACACACACACTTTTGGATTCTCCACCCCATGCATCACCACGGCCAACAGTGATAGCAAGCTCCATGTGGAAGCAATTAGGTACAAAACAGCTTTTGATTCAGCCCCAGCTAGCAGTTGAGCTTCTGTTTTAAATCAGGAGAGCGGAACAAAAGGAAACCGAGGGGGACAGGACGATTGCATCCTTCATTTTTTCCCTTTCATTTTTCATGATTCTCAGCGAAATAGTTTCCTTTGTATGATCAAAAATGGGGAGGCCCGGGATGTCTGGAAGTCATTGTGAAGATCCTGCCTCAGTTTGGGTAAGTCAGGATCACACCGGACGGAGTTTGAGATGGGTTTAGGATGTGTGATGCGAAGGAGGTTGGCCATGTATCCTGTTTTAGCTCAAAGCAACCTCTATTGAACTTCCCCATCATCACCCCCTGGAAAGTAGAAGGGGAAGAGATGGAAGCAGGGACAGACTTCACCTTCTTGGGATCCAAGATCACTGCAGATGGTGATTGCAGCCATGAAATAAAAAGGTGACTGATACTTGGGAGGCAACCTATGAGAAACCTAGGCGGCATAATAAAAAGTAGAGACATCACCCTGCCAGCAAAAGTCTGCATAGTCATAGCAATGGCATTCCCAGTAGCGATGTATGGCTGTGAGAGCTGGACCATAAGGAAGGCTGAGCGCAGAAGAATAGACACCTTTGAAATGTGGCGCTGGATGAGGCTTTTGAGAGTCCCCTGGACTGCCAGGAGATGAAATCCATCAATTGTGAAGGAAACCAACCCTGACTGCTCCTTGGAAATACCAAAGCTGAAACTCAAGTCCTTTGGCCACCAAATGAGAAGAGAGGACTCACTGGAGAAGCCGTTGATGCTGGGAAAGATCGAAGGCAAAAGAAGTAGTGGGCGGCAGAGGATGAGGTGGATGGATGGCATCATTGACACAATGGGCATAGATGTGGCCAGACTGCAGACGGTGGCAGGTGACAGAGAAGCCTGGCGGTCCATGGGGTCGCAAAGGGTCAGACTCGACTGTGCAACTGAACAATAACAAAAACCTCCATCTGAAGAGATCTCAATGCTAACCCCACCCCCCGTCCTGTGCGTGTGGGTATTGTGCCCGCCTACCATAGTAGCCCTTCCAATGTACTGATAAGGTCCAGATTGGGCAACGAATCATGGGGCCTGCAGTGGCTTAGTGGTTAAGATGCTGAACTTGATGACCAGAAGGTTGGCAGATCAGCAGTTCAAGACCTGAGCGCTGCGCCAAGCATGTACACATTAATTAATTAATTAATTCATTAAGATGTCTAGTCTAGTCTCTTCCGATTTAATATTTGGAGTTTGAGAAGGGTGGTCTAGTCTGGCCTGGTTATCCTGCTATGCCAGTGGTTCCTAACAAGGGGTACACAGCCCACAGGGGGACTTCAATTCCCAGAAACCTAAGTAAGTCAGTACATTGGCTGATCAGTGCTTTGGGGAAATGACTTAGGCTTCTGGGAATTGAAGTCCAAAAACCAGCATTTGGGAAACACTGTGCTATGTTAATAGAGTAGACCCTACTGCCAGTGGTGACTCAATGCCGAGAGTCAGGTGGCGGTTAACTAACCTGAACACCCTGAAGACTAACATCCTTGGGTGGTGAACTCAACAGGGAAGGGTGATGGTCCTCAAGTGGATTAAATCCCACTTGAACCCAGCTTGATGGAGGGCAGCAGCCTCCACATATATTGGTCTGGGGCTGAGGGGGACTTTGTGTGCCAAAAAGGCTCAGGACCAAAAAAGTAACTTGTGGAACTGGATCAGTGGTACAGGAGTCACACTGTAATGTGGAAGGCCACAGCATTATATGGTTCCCAGGACAACCTTCATGGCTGATCGCCATGAGGAGAGCCAATATTTGGAATCGGATGTTGCCAGTGGTGGGCAGCAAAAAAATTTGCTGCCACACCGTGGGCAGATCCTAAGTCATGGGTGAATCCTAATTCATGGGTGGAGCCTACGACATGGGCGGAGCCTACATCGTGGACGATCTAGTCATGCCTGCCATATGGTCATGTATACATCTGCAAACACAGGCAACACTGGCTCTTTGGCTGTCAATGGAGATGAGCACTGCACCCTAGAGTCGGATATGACTGGCTTTTGAGCAAGGGAGACCTTGAACCACTTGCAGGGACAAAACCTGTTGGGGCAGGGCAGGGAGGTAGGTGTGGCCACCCAATTTTGCCCTCCGCCGCCGCCGCCGCCGCCGCCCCCGCCGCCCAAAGGCCACCCAATTTCACCACCACCACCCCTGCCCAGAGGCCACCTAATTTTGCTTTTAAAAAAAAACCTGGGGGAGGTGCAAACCTGTTGCTGCCCACCACTGGATATGGCACAAGAAGAAGAAGAGAAATGTGAAGAAAACTTTGGGTTTCTACAAAGTGGCTTACTTGACCTCTGGAGAAATCTGGTCCTAGAAGAATTTATTTATTTATTTATTTATTTATTATTTATTTAATCAAACTTCTATGCCGCCCTCCTCACAAAGACCCAGGGCAGCTAACAAACTTTAAAAACACTTAAAAGAAGTGATGGAAAGATGATTCTGCTTGGGTCAGCTGACAAGGGCAAGTTTAGCTACTGATGTTGTTTTTCAACACTGGGCGACATAAATACTCTCATTCTTCTTTTAGCATGCTTCCTTCGTTACCAACCCCATACACAGAGAAACACACACACACACACACATATCCTGGATAATGGAAATGGAAAAATAAGTCAGGAAACTGATTAATCTCCGATCTGTGCAATTCTGCCAAACGCAATCAAGTCGTCCCCGCTGGAACCGCAAGGAGCAGCTACGGCCTAGCTTTCATCTGAAAAGGGAGAGAAAGCCGGTGCTAATTAGGTGGACCGACTTAAAGAAATCGCAAGGCATTCTCATTCAATTAACAATCAACTGGAGAGGATGAATGAAGCAGACTCAGAAAGATGTATTTGCATTGCTCGTGGACAGAAGAACCGCTCTAAGGCATAGTCCGGTAATTGTGTTATGGGAAACAGCAGCTTTCCATTGGATGAATGGACTCAGACATTTTGGGCCGTTCCAGACATTTCAGCAGCCGTCCATAGTCATGCTTCTCTGCAAACCTAGGGACTACGGTGGCTTGGTGGTTAAGACACTGAACTTGACGACTGGAATGCTGGCAGGTCAGCAGTTCAAGACCCGAGTGCTGCATGATGTCCCAGCTGCTGCCAACCTAGAGCTCCTGTCGTCTGTCCCAGCTGCTGCCAACCTAGCAGTTTAAAAGCAAGCAATTGCAAGTAGAGGCAGTGGCGTCGCGCAGTCTTCAGCCGCCGGGGGCGAAGAACAAACTTGCCGCCCCCCCCAGCTCGCCGCTGCCGCCGCCCCCTCCCCCCGACCCAGGCAGAAGGTGCCCCCCAGGCAGAAGGCGATCGCTCGCGCGCGCGCGATCCGTCCGCTCGCGCACGCGACCGCGCAACCCGTCCGCTCGCGCGCGCGACCGCGCAACCCGTCCTCTCGCTCGCTGGCAGCGGCTTTCAGGGGGCGCGGCAAACTGTCCCCTCCCCACCCTTTTGCTGGCGAGAGCCCGGCTTGCGCTTCGCCGCTTCCAGGCGAGGAGGAGAAAAAGGGTTTTTATTTTAAGCGGACAATTCAAGGAGGGGCCCGGCTGGCCGTCGGGGGCTGTCCTGGCGGCGGCCCGCGTGCGCGCGCACGCTGCCCACCTCCTCCTGCCCAGCCAGCCACCAGGGGCTCCTCGCCACGGCGCCACCCACCCCCGACGAGCGCCCCGTCTCACGGCAAGTTGGGTGGGTGAGTGGGCGGGCGGAGGCGAGCAGCGTGCGCGCGCACGCGGGCCGCCGCCAGGACAGCCCCCGATGGCCAGCCGGGCGGGCGGACGGGCTCCTCCTCCGCCTTTAAAAAAACCCTTTTTCTCCTCCTCACCTGCAAGCGGCGAAGCGCACGTGGGGCGCTCACCAGCAAAAGGGTGGGGAGGGGACATTTTGCCGCCCCCTGAAAGCCGCTGCCCGGGGCATTTGCCCCCCCCGCCCCCCCCACGCTACGCCACTGAGTAGAGGCCACTTTGGTGGGAAGGTCAACAGTGTTCCGTGCACTCTGGTGTCTAGGCATGCCTGCCACATGACCATTGAAACATCTGCAGAAGCAGACAGGGCTGGCTCTTCCGCTGTTAATGGAGATGAGCACTGAACCCTTTCGAACAAGGGAGACCTTGACCTTTATGGGGCCATTGTTAATGTTCTCAGCAAACCTATCTTTCCTTGGTGCGCATAGGAGGGGTTCGGCTCCACACGGAGCAGCTTGACAAAACCAGCCTGCTTTCTACCCTTTTCTGCCTGCGCATGTCTTCCAAACCACCGACAATGTTCAGATGGCCCTTCTACCGTCAAAGAGGGTTGTTTGCGGGTGGGTGGGCGGGAGGGGAGGGAGCAAGAAAAGCCATAGGAAAAATCTCAGCCCCAACTCAGAGAAGAAGATGATGTCACGGTGAGAAAATGTACACAGCCCCAACGTAAGGGCTTGTTGGTTTGTGTGAGCAGATGCACACAGACGCGCACTCTCTTGGTGTGCACAAAAGGTTTTGCCAGGGTGGAAAGGAACTGCTGGCAGGGCAACGAGTTGAGCCTGGAAAGCAGAGGATGATGGAAAGAAGGGATGCCTTAAGGTTGAAGACCAAAACCTAGTGTGGGGTAGAATCCAGATTTATACAGTCGTCCCACAGCAGTTGAGAAGGTCTGGAACAAAGTCCTCATCTGCTGGTTGTGAGTTCTACCCTTACGAGGGCCCAAGGCTGACTCAGGTTTCCATCCTTCATAGGTCGGTAAAATGAGTACCAAGCATGTTGGAGACGAAATGCAGTACATCAGTGTCATTCCTTTTTGCTTTGCTCCTGCTTTTCAATCTCTGATCTGCCAGAAGAACAGATCAGTGGGTAAGATCAAGGTCTCCCTTTCTCGAAAGCCAGTTGTGTCTGACTCTCGGGTGTGGTGCTCATCTCCATCTACAGCCAAAGAACCAGTGCTGTTTGTGTCTGCAGATGTTTCCGTGGTCATGAGGTAGGCGCCGGAGTGAATGGGAGGCTGTTACCTTTCCTGCTGAGTCGGCACCTATTTCTCTACATGCAAATTCTTGCTCTCGAACTGCTAGGTTGGCAGGAGCTAGGACAGACAACAGGAGCTCACTCCGTCATACAGCACTCAGGTCTCGAATTGCCATCCTGCCGCCCTTCCCGTTGTCAAGGTCAGTGTCTTATCCACTAAGCCACCGTGGCCCTAGATCAATTCGACCCACAGCAATTCTACCCAAAGAAGCAAAGCGATCACACTTATATACCTCCCATTTGCACTTATTGCACTATTTGGGTGCTACACAAGTTAATTAGCTTTTTTTGCCCCCAACGTGCTGGGTACTCAGAAGGATGGATGGCTGAGTCAGCCTCGAGCCCTGGTCAGACTTGAACTCACTTCAAAGAAGTCAAAGCTTCTTCCAGTGGTCATAAGTTCAAGGTAATATAAAAGTAAAGGCCCCCCTTGCTCAAAAGCCAGTTGTGTCCGACTCTATGGTTCAGCGCTCATCTCTGTTTATAGCCAAAGAGCCAGCGCTGTCTGCATCTGCAGATGTTTCCATGGACACATGGCAGGCATGCCTCAACGCCGGAGTGCACGGAATGCTGTTTCCTCTCCCACCAAAGTGGTCCCTATTTATCTACTTGCAATTTCTTGCTTTCCAACTGCTAGGCCAGCAGGAACTGGGATAGAGACGAAAATTCACTCGGTCATGCAGTACCCGAGAATCGAACTCCTACCTTCTAGCCATTGGGTTCAGCACCTTAACCACTTGAGACTCCCCTAAATTGAGCTTCTCACAGGAGCTGGACAGGAAAGTAGTTTTATGTGGCCTAAGTGGCCTTACTGGGTGGGAGTTTCTGGCCACTGTGGTCCAAACCTCTCCTCTCTCCAAACAAGACCCGTTGTTTTTGAGTTACACCCTCTTCCAACCCATTTACAAGGCTGTCTTTGAGTTAGACCGTCGTGGTGTGTAAATCCCAGCCGTCCAACTTCGAATTGCTCACCGGGGTATCAATTGGGCAAATGGCTTCTGAATTTGCATCGGTGAAAGGCGTGGGCACATTTCGAAAGAAGCGCAGACGGTGTTGTGATTTCAAAAAAAGGTTTGGACTTCTCTATCTCTCTCTTTCCACCCGCCCACTTTCTTCTCTCATTTAATAGTGAAGTTATTTATAGGAAGCCTCAGGCCCCTACCAGTGAAATCCTGCCAAGTCACGTGAAGACACAAGTCAAGTCATTAAAAATCAGGGCGAAAGGGCAAAAGGGAAAATGTTGCATTCGCCTACCTTTTAAACGTTTGAACTCGACAGCAATAATATGGGTGTGTCCATTTGGCAAAGCCAAACTAGGGGAAGAAAGGAAGGGTGGGAAAAATAATTTTCCCCTCCTTGCTTTGTTTCATACCGGCTGTTTGATTAAAAACATCTCTGGCCCGGTTTGCGCAAATGAAAGTGATCTCAGATGCTTGGGGAAGCCGATCTAAAGGAAGAAAAATAACTTGATTTCTCTAGACATGCAGTGGCTCGGTGGTTAGGAAGCTCGCCTTGTTAGCTGGAAGGTTGGCAGTTCAAGACCCGTGCGCTGCATGATGGATTGAGTGCCCGCCTCTGTCCCAGCTCCTGCCAACCTTGCAGTTAAAAAGGAAGAGATTGCAGGTAGATCAATAGGGACCAATTCGGTGGGAAAAGATCTTGGGGACATGAAAGGAGCCTCATTCGGGCGTTCCCTGAGCAGAGTTTCTCCAGGAAAAATCCTTTCAACCCAGTATAATTTCTGACATGAAAATATTATTATCTTGACATTGGGGGAATTCTTCACCTTCTGACGAATTTTGCAGAATGCAATGGATTTGTTATTCCCCGCCCTGCCCCCATACACATTTCCAAGAAGTTCTATCGAACCATTTAAAGATGTTCCCGGTAACAGATCGGGCTCAGTGGTGGGATGTCAAAAATTTTACTACCCCACCGTGATGTCATCACAGTGTGGACGGAGCTGATGTCATGGGCGGAGCCGATGTCATGATGTCATGATGTTGTGGGCGGGGCCAAATAAAAAATTAAAAATAAAATAAAATAAAAATTAGCACACAGACACCCCTCAACCCACCCACCCACCCACAACACAAACCCATAAATAAATTAAATAAATAAATAAATAAAATAAAAATACATTAACATACACACACACACCCCAAACACAAATCAACCAGAGCTTTTAAACCAGAGCTTAAAGCTTATTCCGACTAATCTTTCTCACACTAGGTCAGATGAAAGGAACTACAGAATGAACTCACCACAAGATGGCTTCATTTTGGCACTTTTCAACAGTTAAAGAAGTTAGGTACTAAGTCTTTGCCTAACCAGTTCTCTAGGATAATATGTACCTCCTTAAGGGTTCTCCAATTGGAACAGCACAGGTGTAGCTTATTGATGAGGTAACTCCAAGACTTTGCTTAAAAACCCCAAGCCAGGCTGCCAGGCCTGCCAGCCACCAGGCCTTTTAAAGAACTGTGGTAGTACGTCAATATAGGTAAAGGTGTTAAATGCACATTAAAATAGACACAGACACACCACATCCACTTACACTGGAGAGCAGGCTATAGGGAGCTTCAGGCTAGCAGCTTCTCTTCCTCTTCCCCGCTTGGGAGGACAGCGAGGAGGATGTGCATATGCGCCAAACACTGTAGGGAACCAGTGAAAAGGTAAGCCCCGAAGGTGGTTCCTCCCCCCCCCAAAAAAAAAGCTGCTACCAGTTCTCCGGGACACTGGGAAAAGTTACTACTGGTTCACTTCTGGTGAACTGGTGAGAACCTGTTACATCCCATCGCTGTTTGAGCTGATGAAGATTGTTATGAAAGCAACATGCTATTTCGGTCTTTATGAATGAGCTGCTCAAACTGTTGTTTATAGTTTCTCCAATCCTAGTTTGGCAGGGATCAGTGAATGAAATTCTCAGCCCTTGGAACAGAGCAGAAATAGAAGAAAATCTCTCTCTCTCTCTCTCTCTCTTTCTTGTTTGGGTACTACTCACAGATGCTCAGCAAAGGGGAAAATCTGAGTTTGATTTTTTTAAAAAACTGCTTACTGCAGTCTTTTAAATGAGTCTAGGCATGCCTGCCACATGTCCATAAAAACGTCTGCAGACGCAGACAGCGCTGGCTCTTCAGCTATGAAAAGAGATGAGCACTAAACCCTAAAGTTAGATACGACTGGCTTTCAAGCAAGGGTGACTTTTATGCTTGCCTACCTGTTTGTTTGTTTGTTTGCTGGTTGGTTGGTTGGTTGGTTGGCTGGCTGGCTGGCTGGTTGGTTGGTTGGTTGGTTGGTTGGCTGGTTGGTTGGTTGGCTGGTTTATAACCCGAGCATGTAGGATATTCTATTTTAATTTTTATGTATGTGTTTTAATTGTTTTTAGTTGTGAAGCCACCCTTAGTCTTTGGAGGAGGGCGGGGTACAAATGAAATAAATAAATAAATAAATAAATAAATACCACTCTGGGCTGCGAACAACAAATTAAAATATTTTCACCAATACCAAAACAAAGTTAAACCTAAACAATAGACCAAACAGTGCAGAATGTTATGAATCTTTTATCACTTCCACACTGATGTTGGGAGGTTTTTTTTTTATACAGACACCCAAGCCATTGATTTCAGATGTCAGGGAGATGTGAAAGGTTAAGGATGCAGATTTTGTGTTTAGGATCTCTGTCTGTAACATTTCTTTCCATTGTTCCCCCATCTCTGTTTTCACACTGGCTTCAATGATCATGAAGGTTAGGCTGAGAGAAGCTATCTAATTCCAAAACAAAATGAAATAATTACCCTCCCACCCAATACTATCATTAATTCTTTGCTTACAAAACAATATTGCCAGTTTAACCTTTTTTTAAAAGAGGCAAAACAAAAAAACTTTCTGGTTTTTGCTGGCTGCAGAATCCTACCCACCTTCCCTGCCCTTTTCTCTGCCTCTGTTTTCAAAAAGGCAGCGTTACCTAAAAACCACTATCCCCCCCCCTTTTTTTTCCTCTGTCACAGGAAGATCTGCGAGCACCGGCGTTGCTTTACCAAAATGAAAGTTCTTCCAATGGCAAAGCCCCAGGAACCACATGGTCAAAAATAGATATTTGCAGTTATTTATCTACAAAGTGTTGTGAATGAGTGTGTGCTTGTGTAATGCTTTGTGCGTACAGAAGCCTAACCTTGAAATGGATGGCAAATGTAAAATAGAGAAGTATTTATTGGAAATAAAAGTATAAATAATAATAATAAAGGTAATTTTCAGAATTGGGGTTGCTGCTGGCTGGATTGAAGCTTCCTGGATGAAATTCTGCACCACCAACCCTAATTCCTCGCTCAGAAATGCCTTTCTTCAAAGGTAAAGCTCAAGTCCCCCTTGCTTAAAAGCCAGACACGCCCGACTCTAGGGGTTGGTTCTCATCTCTGCTTACAGCAATGTTTCCCAACGTGGGCCCCAGGCCCCACAGGGGGGCATCAATTCCCCCAAGCCTAAATCAGTCCATTGGCTGATCAGTGTTTTGGAGAACTGACTTAGGCTTCTGGGAATTGAAGTCCAAAAACCAACGTTTGGGAAGCACTGGTTTACAGCCCAAAAGCCAGTGCATATGCAGACGTTTCCATTGGGAAGTGGCATGCATGATTAGACGCGGAGCACATGAGACATTGCTACCTTTCCTGCCGAAACGGTACCTATTTATCTACTTGCAATTTCTTGCTTTCGAACTGCTAGGTTGGCAGGTGCTGGGATACATGATGATGGGCGCTCACTCCGTCGTGCAGCACTCGGGTCTCGAACTGCTGACCTGCCATCCCATCCTTCCAGTTGTCAAGTTCAGCATCTTAACCACTAAGTCGTCACAGTCTGCTCTCTTCACAACAGACCTGCAAAAACTCTAAAATCCTACCCAGCTTCTCTTTTCCTCTGCTCCCAAGATTAGTGGCCTGTTCAGAATTAGATAAAACACAGAGAGCATCCTCTTTTCATCTCCCCTCTCCTAGCAATGACTCTTCGGCATTTAATATGTCAGCCCCGGCTTATCTGAAATTGGAAACACAACACCAGTGACTGCTCTCGCAAAAGCAGCTTATTTGAGCCTTTATTAATTTCTCAAAGCTCTGAGAGAATCTCATCAGAGGTGTGATTATTTTAAGCTCCTTCTGGCTTTGCTCCAGACTTTCTCCCTGTTCCCTTTCTGACTTGGGTCTTTCCAATTCTCATTTGCCTTTTGAGAGGCGGCTTCTTCTTCTTCTTCTTCTTCTTCTTCTTCTTCTCTTTCTCTTTCTCTTTCTCTTTCTCTTTCTCTTTCTCCTTCTCCTCCTTCTTCTTCTTCTTCTTCTTTCATGTCCAGATCAAACGTTGGACTGCCAAAATGAAGCCACTTTCTTGGCTTTGCTGTTGGCCAAACTCAAGTCTTCATCTGTACATATTTCTGGCAGCAATTGGCTCCTCCTTTAATGTTGTTCCTTCTCCAATGAGCCCCTTCCTCCATCTTCTAATTTGATTTTGCTCTTGTGTACCCTCAAGGCAAGGGACTGTAGTGGCTCAAGTGTCTAAGACGCTGACTGGAAGGCGGCAGGTCAGCAGTTCGATACCCAAATACTGCAGGACAGAATGAGCTCCCGTCTCTGTCCCAGCTTCTGCCAACCTAGCAGTTCGAAAGCAAGACATTGCAAGTAGATAATTAGGGACCACTTCGGTGGGAAGGGAAACAGCATTCCGTGGGCTCCGGTGTCTAGTCATGCCTGCCTCATGGTCACGGAAACATCTTCAGAAGCAGGCAGCACTGGCTCTTTGGGTATGAAACAGAGATGAGCACTGAACCCTAGAGTCGGATATGACTGGCTTTTGAGCAAGGGTGACCTTTACCTTTACCTTACCATCAAGGCTGTTTGTTCTTGCCATAAAGCTCCTCCTGGATATGAGTTGGTTGGATTTGAGGCTCATATCCATTTCGAAGATGTCCTGCTTAGTTCTTTAAGACCAAAGGAACATGAAACTGATTGAACCATGCTTTGTTATATCTCATGGGCCAAATCATGTATCTGGAGCTCAACGAAAGTTACAAGGCTAGAACTCTTAACTGGCTGTGATTCACCACTGTGATCTGTGTTTGATTTAGGCTGCCATCTATACATGATAGGATCCTGAGCCCATTTTTTATTGACTTGTACTTGACCTGAAAAAATCCCAGTGCATATAAAGTTGCACGGAAACTATTTAAAACCCCAAATCAGGACTCTTTATAATTAATAGGGCATTTTCTCCCAGTGGGGCCCAGAATGGTGTCATATGTAGGCATCGGGGAGGTTATCGTCAGCTGCAACTCATGTCCGAGTACACATTTTTTTCCCTGAGAATGTTTCGGTAAAAGTGCCATTGGTTTGAATTTGTTTCAGGTCGATCCCAGCTTGCCACAAGGTGACCCACACACTGTGATCATGGAGGCATCTCCTGCGGCACGTATGAAATGAGACATGCAGGATTTAACACCGGGACTGCAATGGACTGTCACAACCTTTGAATACCAAAGGTTGACTATTATTATTATTATTATTATTATTATTATTATTATTATTATTATTATTATTATTATTATTATTATTATTATTATTATTATTATTATGTGTCAGAGATTAATCTCGGTTGAAAATATTTTTGCTGGAGAAATTCTGCTCAGGGGATGCCTGAATCAGGACCAGAGCCAGAGTGGGACCAGTTAGCAGTATGCCCACCCTGGCAAAGCATGGTTTCCCATAGGAATTCATCAAAAAGAGACTTTGTTGATTGATTGATTGATTGGTTGGTTGGTTGGTTGGTTGGTTGGTTGGTTGGTTGGTTGGATTTGTATGCCGCCCACTCGACTATGCAATTCAGGGCGGTTAACAATACTCACAACAATCTAATTACAATACAATAAAATAAGATATACGACAGAACAATAGGTTCGTTGCCCATCCTGGAAAAAAAATATTTGCCCACCCACATCTAGAACCCTGGCTGTGGCCCTGAATGAGGCTCCTTTCATGTCCCCAAGTGCAGCCCTTGGGTATCGAAACCCGACCTTCCAGCGTCCAAGCTCAGCGTCTTAACCACTAAGCCCTCAGGGGAGCTGCAACGGTTGACAAAGACTAATAGACTAGAGGAAAATTTGTTTAGGGCCTGAGTCCCTACGAAAGTGTTGGGTTTGAACTGGACTGTTAAACTGGGCATGGAAAGGGATTACATCCCAAAAGGATTTTCTGGAACAAAAACAAAGCTGAAAGGGAATTATTAACCCTGCTTTGCAAACTGTTTTTTTTTTAATTCCCCTTCCTTTGTATATCAAAGGTGTCGGACATCTAGCCTTTCACGCGTGCTCCAGATTTAACAGAACAGGTTTTATGAAAAGGAACAAGAAGTTAATGGAAAATAGGAACACCGGCTGTGTCAGATGAGCTTTGGATCAGGATGTTTTGGGGAAAAAAGGGACGAGAACGGCGCATACTCTTCTAAACTGTCTTTGTTTATAGTCAGCACTGCCAAGATTCCTGTGCAAATCCCCCCCCCCCGAAATCTGAGGTTTTTCTCCCCCTGCACCAGCGATAAAGGAAAACCACCTGTAAACATCCAAACTGCTTGTAGTTGCTTAAAAGTGAAACTCCTGTGCTTTGCAGTCATCTGAGGACATGGCAACGAGATGTGTTTACTGTTTCTTCCTTTGATGGAAAGCAAAAGCACTCTTGACCTTCGGTTCAACTGCAAATTTTGCCACAAAAGCTCAGCCACTTTCCTTCCTCCTTTTTTTAAAAAAGTAAATGCAATTTCTTTTCTTTTCTTTCTTTTTTTTTTTGTACATTTTCTTCTTATTTTTCAGGTGCCGTATCCGTTCCAGATATCGGCTATCATCATGGCGATAGTCTTCCTGTTTCTTAACTCCTCCGAACAGTGTCTTCTGAGGACCTGCCACACTGGTCTCTCCGGTTCTTCCACTGCGAAATCCATCTACGTCCAGGGCTTCCTCTCTTCCCAGGGATCTTTCCCTTGCAGAGTGATTTGGAGGATTCTATACTTTATGCTGTTCCTCATGATATGGTCAAGGTATTGGAGCTTTCGTTGCTTAATGGTCTTCAAGAGTTCTTGTTCTTTACCCACCCAGCACAATACATCTATGCTAGTCACATGGTCAACCCATTATATCCTTAGCAGGAGATCCACATTTAAAAAGCTTCAATTCTCTTTTCAGATGCTTTAGTCAATATCCAATTTGAGATACGCAGATGATACCACCCTAATGTCAGAAAGTGAGGATGACCTAAAGAAGCTCCTGCTTAGGTTGAAAGGAGAGAGTGCAAAAGCTGGCTTGGGACTCAACATCAAGAAAACCAAGATTCATGGCAACAGGTCCTGTCAGTCCTTGGAAAACAGATGGGGAAGAAGGAGAAGTGACAGATTTTACTTTCTTAGGATCAAAGCTCACTGCAGATGGAGGTTGCAGCCATGAAATAAAAAGGCAACTGATTCTTGGAAGACAAGGGATGAGAAACCTGGGGAACATTGTTAAAAGTAGAGACATCACCTTGCAAACAAAAATTCACATAGTCAAAGCAATGGTATTCCCAGTGGTAATGTATGGTTGTGAGAGCTGGACCATAAGGAAAGCTGAGCGCAGAAGAATAGACGCCTTTGAGATGTGGTGTTGGAGGAGAGTTTTGAGAGTCCCATGGACAGCGAGGAGAACAAATAGGTCAATCTTAGAAAAAATCATCCCTGACTGCTCATTAGAAGGTCAAATAATAAAGATGAAGCTAAAGTACTTTGGACATCAAATGAGAAGAGAGGATTCACTTGAGAAAGCTTTGATGCTTGGAAGGGTCGAGGGCAAAAGAGGAAGGGGAAGGCCCAGGATGAGATGGCTAGATGGTGTTGTGGAGACGGTGGGCGCAGAGCTGAGCGAGTTGAGGGGGATGGTGGAGGACAGGAGTGCCTGGCGGACGGTGGTCCATGGGGTCGCAGAGGGTCGGAATCGACTGTGTGACTGAACAACAAGTCCATAACAAGTCTTGCATTTTTAGGAAGGTGGACCTTGCTTTTTCTAGTCATATTTTAATCTTTACCTCGGGATCCTAATTTTCATTTAACACACTCCCCAAATAGGCAATTTTATCCACTCTTTCAATGTCTTGTGTCGCTGCCATTAGCTTCCCTTGAGTTGGTGTTTAGTTTATAACCAGATACTGTATTTCGTCTTCTTGATGTTGAAATCCAAACCATAATCTGCACTGGAAGCGCTAACTTGATCCAGCATCAACTGAAGATCTGCAAGGTTTGTGGCCAACAAGGACTATATCATCAGTATATCGGATGTTATTCAGGTATTCCCTATTAATTTTAATGCCCATGTTTAAATCTAATAATGCTTCTGAAAAAAATACTCTCTGGATATATATTAAACAGTGTCGGGGACAACGCCCTTGGCTTTGTCAAGGATGTTGAGCTACAAGCTCCGTCAGGGACATTGTGGGTTTCGTTGTTTGGGTTTTGTTGTTTAAATTTGAGCTTTGTTATATTTTGTTATACTTTTTTACACTCTGTTAGTCGCCCTGAGTTGCTTCGGCAAGTAGAGCGGCATATAAATATGAAAATTAAATTAACTTAATAATATAAATACAATAATACCTCGGATAACGTTTACCTCGGATAACGCTAAAATCGCATGACGTTAAGTAATTTGGGGAGGAGAATTGGATCGAATAACGTTAAGGTCCTATGGGATGGATCGGATAACAACCGCTAAAGCCTGTGCAGTTACAATGTATCTCTATGGAGCTTTAACATTATCCGATCCATCCCATAGGATTTTAACATGGATAACACTAAAAATCGGATAACACCAAGACTTGTGGAACCAAGTCTTAGCATTATCTGAGGTATTACTGTATATAGTTAAATATAAATAAATAATGTTATTGACATGAATACTTAAAACCTAGGTAGCATAATAAAAAGTAGAGACATCACCCTGTCAAATCAATGGTCTTTGCAGTAGTCATGTATGGACTAAGGAAGGTTGAGCGCAGAAGAATAGACGCCTTTGAGATGTGGTGTTGGAGAATTTCAAGTCCTCTAGAGTGCAAGGAGATCAAATCAGTCCATCCTAAAGGAAATCAACCTTGATTGCTCATTGGAAGAACAAATGCTGAAGCTAAAGCTCAAGTCCTTTGGCCACCAAATGAGAAGAGAGGACACACTTGAGCAGGCCCTGATGCTGGGAAAGATCGAAGGCAAAAGGAGAAATGGGGGCGGCAGAGGATGAGGTTGCTAGACAGCATCGTTGACGCGGTGGGTGTAGATCTGGGCAGACTATGGAGGATGGCAGATGATAGAGGGGCCTGAACGTGATGTGGTCCAAGAGGGATTGGACTCAACTGTGTGGTTGAACAACAACCTGCCTTATTTGTGGAATTTTAACGGGATTATTATGAGCAGCTCAGGCCAGAAGCTTGATTTTTTTTCCTCCCCAAAAATAAAGCATAGACTAGACCTGGAAATTGAGTTCTCTCCTTTGCTATGTGTTCCAAACATTTCCATTTATTTATTCATTTTGCACGCAAGCATGATTTAGCAGGCTTGGGAGCCTTGCATGCAGCTGCTTAAACCTGTTCCCTGTTAAGCCGGAATTTTTTTAAAGCCAGCTGTAAATTTTGCAAGATCACCTTCTAACCTTAAGAAGGAATGTTTTCCAGACTGTGGCAGAAGTAAAGATACCAGATAGCAGGATCTGAACGCAGTCAACCATTATTTCTAACTCTTCCTTCTTCCATTTCAGGTGATATTATAGTACAGTGATGGCAAACCTGGACACTCCAGGTCTTCTTGGACTTCAACTTCCAGAAGCCCAAGACTCTGAATCCACACGAATGGGTTTTTACTGCGAGAACACGCAGTAAACCATTCGTGTGGATTCACAGAGACTTGGGCTTCTGGGAACTGAAGTTCCAGAACATCTGGAGTCCCAAGGTTCACCATCATGGTTATAGTAGACGATCAAAACCTTTGAATGTTTACTTTATTCTTATTTTTAAACTACAACTTCCAGAATCCCCAACGCAGCATGGCCACCATATCTGGACTCTGTGGGCAATCTTTTCACTTCCTTTTCTTCGAATTCCCTTCGAATCTCAGGATGGAGGGAAGGGAAAAAAACCTTTTCATACAGCTGTGTTTGCACGAAAGAACATGCTCTCTAGTGTGTCTAATTTTAGATCAGCTGCTGCTTTTTCTGCAGTTATATATACACACACGCCCATAAACATTCCTTTCTGTTTCCAGCTCCTGAAAGCTTTTTTATTTTATTTAAAAAAAATAATAATAATTGAAAGTGTCTGTTGCTTCGATGGTTTGGATTGAAGGCTCAGAATGGCCTTGACATCAGTAGATATGCACAAGACCCACAAACTTCGAAGGTCAACTTTTAAGAGACTGGATGAGGGGGATTTCCTGGCGTTTCCTCGGAGCGCAAATTGTGTCCTTTTCCTCTCTAGGAACATTTCAGACCGAAAAAGTAGAATTCAAAAGCCATTCCAAGCCACTGCTTAACCGACTAAGCTCCTAAACAGAGCAAGCCAAGAAAAAAATTACCTTGTGTGACTGTTTCCTGGAGGCCCATAGGGCAGAGCTTGGAAAAGTTACTTTTTTTTTTTTTTTTTTGCAGTAAAGGTCACCCTTGATTGAAAGCTGATTGTATCCAACTCTTGGGTATGATGATCATCTCCGTTTACAGCCAAAGAGCCAGTGGTGCCTGCATCTGCAGACATTCTCCTGGCCATGTGGCAGGCATGACTAAACCACCAGAGTGCACGGACACACTGTTATCTTTCACGCCGGAGCGGTCCCTATTTATCCACTTGCAATTTCTTGCTTTCGATCTGGAGTTGGGGCAGGCGACGGGAGCTCACCCCGTCATACAGCAATTGGGTCTCGGAACTGCTGACCTGCCGACCTTCCAGCTGTCAAGTTCAGGCTCTTCACGCCTGCCCTTCCCCTTTCAAAGCATGTTCACCTTTCAGCGCCAGTTGACCAGAGTAAACTTCTAAGCTTATGGTAAGATGCAGAAGAAAGGAGGCAGAAAAGCTGACTCTGTTTTGAGGATTTCCTTCGCGAAAGAAGCCGGCTTTGCCGTCTGGCTTCCACTTTGCCGTGAAAAGCAAAACTTGGCTCCACAAGGCTTCGAATACGGGTGTCTGTGCGGCGGTGCGAGTTGGAGGAGAAACGGCTTGAGAAGCCTTCAAACTATGACCTCAGCAGGAAATTACTGGGAAGTGGAAAGGGTGGGGTTTTGACAGGCGTACAAAAATCTCTTACATCTAAGTCTGGGGGAAGGCAACTCAGACTAGGGACAAAATGCTGAATATACTGTGTATATATATTTTCCAAAGGTCTCCTCTGAATGCATCCTTCAGAATGCCCATCGGTGTAAGTCCAGAAGAGGACTTAACCCTAGGAGTTACGCAGTTTCTGGGACCTGTAGTCCAAAAAGAAAGGGGGAAAAAAAACCATGTATTTTTGACTGCCTCTCATTAATTAGCAACAGTTGTCTTGGTTTTCTCCTCCAAAAGTGGAGTTGGCTGAGGGGTGGGGAGAGGAGGTAGATTATCAAAGGTGGGGATTTTATCTTGAGCCTCACTTGCAGTGGCTCAAGTGGTTAAGATGCCGACTGGAAGGCCAGCCGGTCAGCAGTTCAAGACCTGAGTGCCGAATGACGGAGCAAGCTCCCATCTCTTCCCCAGTCCCTGCCCACCTGGCAGTTTGGAACAAGGAATTGCAAGGTGATAAATAGGTCCCACTTCAGTGGGGAAGGTTCTGGATTGCACAGCATTCCATGCAATCTAGCCATGCCTACCACATATCCACAGAAAGGTCTGCAGATGCAGACAGCGATGGCTCTTTGGCTGTAAACAGAGATGAGCACTGAACCCTAGAGTCGGATATGACAGGCTTTCTAGCAAGGGCGACCTTTACCTTTACTAAAGCAAGAACTGAAGGGTCTATCAGATGAAATTGTTTTGTAATCTCAGCAATGAAAAATCCCTGAAAAGGTGTGAAAGAGTTTTACGTGATAGGCATAACTAGATGCCAGAGTGCAGGAAATGCTGTTACCTTCCTGCTGAAGTGGTACCTATTTATCTACTTGTAATTTCTTGCTTTCTAACTGCTAGGTTGGTAGGGGCTGGGATGCATGACAGGAGCACATTCCATCATGTGGTCTTGAACTGCTGACCTTCTGGTCATTCAGCTCAGCGTCTAAACCACAAAGCCACCAGGCCCCTAGTAAATCTTCCCAAAAGTGAGGTCTTCAAGGAACAAGGAAACTTTGCACCATTTATTTTTGGGGGAGGGGCTATTGCGCCCTAGACACTGTTTCACAAGACTAAATGATGGAGCATCTTTAAGAGAAGTTTATTGCGCTTCAGCCTGCATAAACGGCACCCATCTTTATTTCAAATGCAATTCTATTTGTGGCTACCCTGGGGATAAATCCCTCTTGAGAGGATTTACATCTTGCTAGGTTACCCTGCTATGGTAATAGAGTAGACCATACTGCCAAGCAACTCAACACGGCGGTGAGCTAACCTGACCACCCTGAGGACTAACGGCCTTAGGTGGTGAAGTCCACTGGGAAGGGAGAGGGTCCCCAAGTGGATTAAATCCCACTTGAATCGTTCTTGATGAAGGGCAGCAGCTTCATTCATCCTGGCCTGGGGATGATGATGAGGACTTTGTGTGCCAAAAGGGCTCAGGATCAGAAAGTTGCCTGCGGATCTGGACCAAGTGGACGGGTGTCACATTGCAATGTGGAAGGCAATTGGAAGACCATTGCCAGGACCATCTTCATGGCTGATCACCATAATGATAACCCATATTTGGGATCGGATACAGCACCAGAAGAAGAAGAAGACAACAGGACTAGGGGAGCACCATCATATGGAGCCAAAAATGGGTTGGATCCAATCAATTTTGGCACACCTCTGTTGACAAAGTCGAAGCTTTGTTGGCCAGCCTGCGGAATAGCAAGTGGAAGAGTAGCATTTGTAGAAGAAACTCAAACACTGGGAAAAATAAAGAAGGGCGGCGGGAACAAACCCAGCACAAAACCTGCAGATCCCATGACCAAATTCTGACATGAAAAGGCAAGAGCTTAGACTTGGGACACTTCCAAAAAGTTGGCCCTAGGCCAGGGCGTGCAAAAAAGAAGGCTTAAATTCCATGCCTAAATATAGTCTCTCCCATAGCATATGGTATGGCAAAAATAAATAAATAAAATAAATCCTTTTCTTGTGTAGAGAGCTGAACAGGCAGCCAATATTTTGATTATTAGCAGCTCAGGATGTGTCAGCGCTTGTGAAGGGTCTGGACTTTGCCAAACACATGAGTCTTTTTGAGTTTTAGAGGAATGAAGGGTCGCAAAGATCAAAGAGTGGTTGCCTAGACCGGCAAAAAGACATCGATTAGGCAAGTCTGGTTCTCCGGGTCATTTTTGAACTACAATCCCCATCATCCACAGCCAACAGGGGATGATGGGGGTTGCAATCACATAGGATCTATGTCTAGGACAGTGACGGTGAACCTTTTAGAGACCAAGTGCCCAAACAGAGGGGTGGAGCGAACTCTGTACTGGGGGGAGGAGGAAGCGGTCCCATTGGGTTGCTGGGCAGAGGGGAAATCAGTGCTGGGGGGAAAGAGGAAGTGATAGCATGTGTGTCAACAGAAAGGGCTGGCAGTGCCACATCTGGCACACAGGCCATAGGTTTGCCACCACTGGTCTAGGTGGTCATGGAATTCCCCATAAGTTGGAGAGGTCCCAATGTTATAGCTGATGTCTCATTGAAATGTGCATGTTTCCCATCCCCCACAAACACACCCTACTCCACATCACTTCTTATGCATGGTGGGGAAAGCATGAAGGATGATGGAGTGGAGAAATGACACAGGATCCCTGTTACTGGCATGGGGTTCTTTTGTAATGTAAGTGTAGGAAAGTATTGCTATCCCAAGAAAGTGCAGAGTTCGAATCCCTGCCTCTGGGGTTGTAGCTCTGGGGTTGGCTTGTGCAACATGCATCCAACCCATCCTAGACCAGTGGTTCCCAATGGGGGGCACAGGGGAACATCAATTCCCAGAAGCCTAAGTCAATAGATTGGCTGACCAGTGCTTTGGGGTATTGACAAATACAGCTGGTTTCGTGAACACAGATGGAGACTTCACAGGCTGACTGTATCCGATGTAACCTGAAAGCCTATAAGCGTTGAGTCCTATTGGGTTCATTTGGGAATTACTCCCGAGTAAGTGAAATCTAACCTGACAACCCTAAGGACTAATGGCATTGGGTGCCGAAGTCCACAGGAAAGGGTGATGGTCTTGAATCCATCTTGATGGAAGGCAACAGCTTCATCCATCCTGGCCTGGGCCTGAGGAGGACTTTGGGTGCCCAAAAGACTCAGGATCAGAAAGTGACTCGTGGAACTGGACCAGTGGTACTATGGGTGTCATGCTGCGATGTGAACGGCAGATAAAAGGCCACTGCGTTATATCCTCAGGACAGTCTTCATGGCTGATTGCCATGAGGATTGCCAATATTTGGATTTGGATACGGAAGTGAAGTTAGGATTGCTTCCAACTGCTGCCTGAATTGACGGAACATGAACAACCACCAGCACCTTACAAAATGTTGTGAAGTTCTTCGCAGTTTTCAACAGCCCAAGCAAAGACCCTGGCTGCAGAAAGGCAGGTCAACAAGAATTCCTTCCTTTGTGGGTCATTAATTTTTTAATAGATGCCTTTGCCAAAGCTCTCAGTATATTAACTTTTCTGTGAAGGTTCCGACGCTTCAGCAGAAGCCAATTTTCTATCACCCACTTTCCTGCCCTTCAAAGGCCTTCTGCCATTTATATCTGAAAGGAGGTCTGCTCAATTTGGAAGATAGTTGGCCAGGAAACTGGGACTCGTTGGCCCCGTGGGGATGCTTCCCTTGTCAGGGAAACATATTATTAGATGGGAATGGGGGTTTAAAGACAGTGGTAGCAACCTCACCTGCCCATCAGTCCTAAGGGGGTTGGCATAAGCTTAAGCAGCCATCCGACGTGGTTGGATTGAGGATGACGAAAGGCCAACGGTAGACAAGACTGACCACTTATGGATTTTGTTCCCTTCTTCCTCTCTCGTAAGGAGACACAGCTATACAACTCCATTCCATTTCAATGTTCAATGGAAAGGTGGTCTTGGTCTTCTCCTGTTGTGTCCAGGTCAGACTTTAAACTGCCAAAATAAAGCCACTTTCTTGGCTTTGGATTTGGCCAAACTTAAGCCTCCATTGGTACAGGTTTCTGGTTGTAACCTGTATCGAGTCCTGCTGGCGCAGTGGTTAAGCTGCTGTCCAACAACCCAAAGGGTTGCAAGTTCGATCCTGATCAGGGCTGAAGGTTGACTCACCCTTCGAAGGTCAGCAAAATGAGGACCCAGTATGTTGGGGGCAAAATGCTAATTGACTTGTGAACCGCCCAGAGAGTGCACTAAGCGCTATGGAGCAGTATAGAAGTGTGATTGCTTTTAATAAGCAGACGACCAGCAAGTGAGCCGGATTCTGTATCTCTCCACATTCACACAGTGTGTTGTTGTCCGCCAGCAGCCCCCATTTGAGCCTGTTGGTCTTGCATTTAGGGACTCTGACCCTCAGCCTATTCAGGGTCCTCCAAGTGATGTAGGGGAGGTTGAGTTCCTCAGCCATCTCCTCAGTGGTGGGCTGTCAAAATTTTTACTAACACCAGTGATGGGATGACACCGGTTCTGACCGGATCCACAGAACCGTTTTAAGGATTTCCAGAGGGCTCTCCGTGGGGGTTTAACCGTTTTTGAGGCGTCCGGATCGGACGCCTCACCGGCAGGAAAATTAAAAAAAAAATTGAAGCAAAAATGGCTCCAATTTAGTGCGCATGCGCAGAAACTCAATCTGACGCATGCGCACTAAATTGGAGCCATTTCTGCTTCAATTTTAAAAAAATTGGACCCGGCCGCCCCTGACTGCAGCCTCCTCTGGAGCTACTTGCCGCCGCTTGCTGCTGCCGTCGCCACCGCCACCCGTCGCCGCTGCTGCCATCGCTGCTGGAACCGGAGGAGGAGGAGGAGGCGCGCTCTGCTGGCCTGGGGCGACGGCTGCAGGAGGAGGAGGAGGTGTGGCTAAGCAGGCAGCCCAGGCAGTGGCGTCGCGCAGCGTTGAGCCGCCTGGGGCGAAGAAGAAAATCGCCGCCCGCCCCCCCCCCCCCGCTCGCTGCCCCCCCCCCACCGCTCGCCCCCCCCCCAGGCAGAAGGCGCTCCCTCCCCTGCTGAATAGTGGGCACCCCCCCCCTGCCAGCCCGCCGCCAGAAGTTCGAAAAAGGTAAAGATCGCGGCTCGACTGCGGGGGTTAGCTGGGATCCCGAGGGTTCCCCCCATCCTCGCCTAATCCCCGCAGAGCCGTCCGCGTGCACGCCCGAGGATTCAAAAGGGTAGGAATACCCTTTCGAATCCTCGGGCGTGCGCGTGGGCAGCTCTGCGGGGATTAGGCGAGGATGGGGAAAACCCTCGGGATCCCAGCTAACCCCCGCAGTCGAGCCGCGATCTTTACCTTTTTCGAACTTCTGGCGGCGGGCTGGCAGGGGGGGGTGCCGACCCACCCACCCAGCCAGCTTGCCGTCAGACTGGGCGCTCGTCGGGGGGGGGGGGGTGGCGCCATAGCGGGGAGCCCCTGGCTGCTGGCTGGGTGGCTGGGGGGGAGGAGGTGGGCAGCGCGCGCGTGCAGGACTTCCCAGGTGGAGGGCGAGCCTTTTGCTGGTGATCGCTGCTCGCCTCCGTGGCCGTCCCATTGGCTTGGGTACTCGCCAGCAACCGAGGCCGGTTAAAGGAGTACCCTAGCCAACAATGGGACAGAGGCGAGCAGCGCTCGCCAGCAAAAGGCTCGCCCTCCACACACCTGGGAAGTCCTGCACGCGCGCGCTGCCCACCTCCTGCCACCCAGCCAGCAGCCAGGGGCTCCCCGCTACGGCGCCACCCCCCCGACGAGCGCCCATTCTGACGGCAAGCTGGCTGGGTGGCTAGGGGTGGGGGGGAGGAGGTGGGCAGCGCGCGCGCGCGCGTGCAGGACTTCCCAGGTGTGTGGAGGGCGAGCCTTTTGCTGGCGAGCGCTGCTCGCCTCCGTCCCATTGGCTAGGGTACTCCTTTAACCGGCCTCGGTTGCTGTGGCCGTTGCCGAGCGCCGAGGCCCAGGGCCGCCCGCTGAGGGTTCCGGCCGGAAGGCCCTCGGCAGCCCGGCTAGCTGCACCTCCTCCTCCTGCGGCCACCGCCGGGAGCCGGGCCCGCCCGCCAAGGGTTCCAGCCGGAAGGCCCTGGGCTGCCCGGCTAGCTGCGCCGCCTCCTCCTGCAGGAGCTCGGTCGCTTCCAAGGGTAAGTACTGTTTTGTATTGTTTTACTTTTAAGTGAGGGGTTTGTGTTTGGGGTGGGTTGGTGGGTGTTTGGGTGGGTGGGTGTATTTTTATTTAATTTTTATTTTATATCTTTCTTTTATTTATTTATGGTTTTGTGTTGTGGTGGGTGGATGGGTGTGTGCGTGTGTACGTGTGTGTTTTATTTTAATTTTTTAAATTAATTTTTTATTTTTAGGCTCCGCCCACAACGTCATGACGTCATGACGGTGTCTCCGCCCATGATGTCATGACGTTGGCCACACCCACGACGTCTGTGACGTCAGGGAGTGGTATAAGATTTTTTATCATCCCATCACTGACTAACACACTATGGGCGGAGCTGACATCGTGGGCGCAGCCAATGTCATGACGTCATGAGCGGAGCCAACATCATGATGTCATGGGCAACGCCAATGTCATGATGTTGTAGGCAGAGCCAAAGGGAAAAAAAATAAAAAAATATACAGTACACATAAAAATAACATAAACACACACTACATAAAATACCCCCCCACCCCGAAACACAAAGAAAACAAACCCTAGTTCCTTACCTTTGCTGGGGTTGGGCCGTCAGGGACTTGGGGAGCAGCAGGTAGGTGGTGGTGGTGCAATGGTGCGGCCTAGCCTGGCCTGGCCAGGCCCGGTAGCACAGCCAGGCCCGGCCTGGCCCGGCCCGGCAGTGCCTCTGTGGGAGCAGCGTTGGCGGTCACCGCTGCCACTGCTCCAAGGACGCTACTGCCTCCTTTACGGGCAGCCCAAAATGGCTGCTCTGAAGTGCGCATGCATCAAAACTCCATTTGACACATGCACACTTCTATTTTTCAGTGTGCATGTGTGAAATGGATTTTTGATGCATGCGCACTTCCGAGCAGCCATTTTGGGCTGCCCAGAAAAGTCATCTGGAGGGCGGCCGGAGAGGCAACTAAACCGGTTGCCCGGGCATTTACTCCCCCCCCCCCGGTGATCCCCTCTGGATTGCTGCTACCGGTTCAACTGAACCGGTCCAAACCGGTAGCAGCCCACCACTGCATCTCCTCTTTGAATGTTATTCCTTGTCCAGTGAGCAACTTCCTCCATCAACCCTGTGTGAATGTGGAGAGATACAGAAGCCGTCTCATGTGCTGGTCTTCCACAAACATGTACCAATGAGGATTTAATTTCAGCCAACGACAAAGACAAGAAAGTGGCTTCGTTTTGGCAGTCCAGGGTTTGATCTGGGCACAAAAGAATCACCATCACCCTGTTGAAGAAATATTGTTGAGGGGAGAGGTCAAAAGAATTGAGGGTTGGGGGGGAGCACATGTGACATAAATTGTATATTTTGCCGCTTCTAATATAATTCTTCCCTCCATTACTGGGGAAAATTTCCACATATACCCTTGAAGAATAGAGCCCCGTTTGGCTGGAATTATTATACGAATTAATTATACTAAGCTTTTTGCGCTGTGCCACAATTGCAGTTTTTGCAAGATTCAGAGAAAGATGTCTGAGAAACGACATTTTAATAGATGAAATAAATACTCCAGTACATGCAAGATTTTTTTTTTAAAAAAACTGTCACTGAAAAAAATAATAATTAAAAAAAAATCAACTTTCTTGTTATAGTGTAATTCTCCCCAACCCTGTTAATAACACGCTCACAGTAGCTTTTGCCCCAGTTTGGAAACATCATCCGCCTTCCACTCCTTTTCCCATTCAACACAGCAAAAACATAACTTCTAACCCTAATAAACTGGATTTCCAAAAAAAGATCATCATACGAAACAGACAAACGAGAGAGCTACATCCATCGTTCAAGGTTTTGCTTATGAACAACTGAGGTAACGTATTTCTTCCTGCAGAACTGAACGGTGAAATTGGGGGGACATTCTGGAAGACGAAAACGGGGGGGGGGGGGGATGGAGAAAAAAAGAATTAAAAAAAAACACGCTAAAGCCCAATACAATTAAGCCTTCGAGCCATGGTTGGGAGAATTTTTTTGCTTAATTAATGAAGACATGCAAATTATCAACTTTGATGCCACGGCTTTCCAAATCAGCTCTTTAAAGTTGCTAGCCTTTTCAGAAATGAATTAGCCTATTGTGGGGTGTACAAACTATGGCCCATGGGCCAGATCTGGCCCCTGGTGCCAATTTATCCGGCCCACATTGCCCCTGGAAGCAGAAGTAAAACACACGTGCACCTCTGGTTTAAGCAGAGAAAATGGCAGCTTAAAATCTATCTCATCCGGTTGCAAAACAGATTGCAAGGCGCGTTTGACGTCCGCTTCCGGTGGGAGGGACCACGTGGCCGGCGCACGGCCCGAAAAGTTTGGGCACCCCAGGCCAATCACGACTGGAAAGACAGAGGGCTATATTTCTGTGAGGGCTTATATTGTGAGCTCAATTCTGGTTACTGAGGAGGGGAAGACTTCCCCGGCGCTCCTCTGTTCGCCTCTTTACTCATCTACATGGTGGTTCCTGATCGCCAACAGCGACTAGCCTAATATTTAAATGCATGGCTCCTTCCATCTGCTCTGCCCCTTGACCACCTCCTCAAAATAATAACAAAATACTACCCATCCAATGTGGACTATTTCGCTGTTGACGAAAAGATGTTCCTTTCCTGCCTTGCGTCATGCCAGAAATTATATGGAGACAACGAATAATCCTCATAATCAAAGAATTGGGCTTGCTTACACAAATTCTTTGGTATGCACAAAACCTAGGGCAGTGATGGTGAACCTTGGCTTTCCAGGTGTTCTTGGACTTCAATTCCCAGAAGCCCAAGTCAACACACTTGCTGATCAGGGCTTCCGGGAACTGAAGTTCAAGAAGAGCTGGAGCGCCAAGGTTGGCCATCATTGACCTAGGGAAAGGAAGCTAGAAGGTTTCTCTTAGCCATTACCATGCTATCTAAATGCGGGGTGGGGTGGGAACCAAAGGACATTAATTCACAGAATTTGAATTTGCTGGCGGTAAAGTCCGGGGCGAAGACCGTTCTCTTAGTGCCTGAGATAACAGGTTGCAGCCGTCCGAGACGGCGCAAGCGGAGTTCCTCAACCTGTCCCTATATTCAGTCATCTTGGTGCTCCCTTCAGAGTGTTGGGCGATATCCCTGAGGCATTGGGTGAGGAGCACGCAGGCTGAGACCACGCTCATGGCACCCCCCAAGATGGCCGTCTGCACCGCTTTGCCCTCGGGGTGGATGGTGGCGGCTTTGCCCAAAAACTGCGGCTCAGTGGCAAAGCCCACCAGGGCACCGACGGACTGCACCAAAGGCCCGCTGAACAAGACGCAGCGGTGGCGGGTCAGTTCGCTGGGTGAGGTCTTTACCTCTTTAACGCACGCCAAGAGGGCCGAAGCACTGGTGGTCATGCATTTGACGCTGAGCTTGAACTGCTCCTTGGCAAACCTGTCCTTCGACTTCTCGCTGGCCAGGACGCACGCGTCCGTCAGGAATTTCAGGTTCTTGGACATGTTCTGGGAGACCTCCAGGAGAAGCTGAGGGCTCAGGTCGGCCAACGGGGTGGTCTTCAAGACCCCACACCCGTGTTCCACCTCGTGTTTGCAACGGGTCACCTTGTAACGGTCCACCAACCCCGGAGAAGCCGGTTGAGCACCTGGGGTCTCCACAGCAGCCAGGTAGGCGGCATGGGCAGAACACTCAGTCAAGGAGACCACCAATTCCCCCAGTTCCACCAAAATCTCACCAACTTCCGCGAAGCGTCCCATGTTGAGTTGGCTTTGGACATCATGGGTGAGGATGGACAAGCCTTTCGTCCGGGCGATGATGGTGTCCCGGCACTTCTCAAAGGACTCCCCGAAGGCAGACAGGCTTTCCGTGTGGACTGGCCGGCTCTCGCTGGACAGGAGGAGGAGGTCGGCCACCAGCTGCATCTTGACCTTGCAGTGGTCGCAGAGGGAGAGGAGCTTCTTCCGCTGCAACGCGTTGCCGCTGGGGTTGGACACCTCGCTGGCGGATTTGCCAGAACCACCGCTAGCCATAGCTCCTTTCGGGACCGGGCATGCCTCTGGTGAGCCCACCGCCTCCACTACACCCGTTGCTCTGGCTGACTCCCGAGGAGCCCCTACTGAGTCCAGCAAGACCTCTCTGCCTTTCCCGCACCATCATTCCATAAATCCTCCTCAAATAATGGGGAGGTCTTGGGGCGTCGCAAGGAGAGAAAGGCAGCCTGAGGACTCGATACGAATCAAGATCTTCTCCGCCCCTGCCTTCCCAGCAGAGACGGCGTGTGGGGCTTCCAATACAAGACCTTAAATCTTCTGACCTCTTGACCGATGCTGTAGCAGGAACCCGATTCCTGGGAGATCAACTCCTTGGTTCCTCAACAGCATTGTGGACTTCCTTGCTAGCTTCTTTTTATTTCCTCCTCTTTAAACAGAGTCGACCAGGGCCTGTTTTTTGGAGAGACGTCATGAAAGAAAGCAAGAATAATATTTTAGCTGTGGCAATGAACAATGGGAAGAAAAGAAGTTACAATTTTTTTTTTGCTATGTCTATGTTCTTTAGGGAAATATTAGGAACAAAACACCCTTAAGTTTTATCTGTTCAAAGAAAAGACAACAGAGGAAGATGGAAACAGCCCTGGGAATGATCCTGGCAATAAAAGGTCAAGATCCCCCTTACTTGAAAGCCAGTTGTGTCTCGAGGGTCTATTGCTCATCTCCATTTACAGCCATAAAGCCAACATCTTTCAGATGTTTCTGTTACCGCCATGAGTAGATGACGGAGCACATGGAATGTGGTTAACTTTCCTAACGAAGTGGTACCTATTTATCTGCTTGCAATTTCTCGCTTTCGAATTGCTAGGTTGCCAGAAGCTAGGACAGATGACGGGAACTTACACATCACTCGGGTCTTCGACTACTGACCTGCCGACCTTCCAGTCGTCAAGTTCTGCGTCTTCGTTGCATATAAAGAAATGGATTATTTGGCAAAGAACCAACATCGGTTTTAATGATTCCCAACTCAAAGCAGTCTGCATTTCAGCCTGAAGTTCCTAAGTCGAGGAAGGGAAGAAGGTTGGGAATTGACCAGGAGTCTGACTCCCCGGTGGCTCAGTGGGTAAAAGCATTATGCGTGGAGACTGAAAGGACAGGGTTTGATTCCCCAAGAGCTGCCTCATTCGGGCCTCCCTTACAAAAATCCTTTCAACCCAGAGTAATCTCTGAAACAAACACACACACACACCAGGAGTAAAATAGACCAGAAAAGGAAATTGAGCAGGAATGGAATAAACCAGAAAAGGAAACGACCAGGAAAGAAACTGACTAGGAATGAAATAGACCAGAGAAGGAAATTGAGTAGCAATGAAATAGACCAGAAAAGGAAATTAACCAGGAAGGAAACTGACCAGAAAAGGAAACTGACCAGAGAAGGAAATTGAGTAGGAATGAAATAGACCAGAAAAGGAAATTAACCAGGAAAGAAACTGACCAGAAAAGGAAATGGACCAGGAAGGAAATAGACCAAAAAAGAAATTAACCAGGAATGAAATATACCAGAAAAGGAAATGGACCAGGAAGGAAACCGACCAGAAATGGAAAATGATCAGGACAAAACCCCATCCAAGGCTTGGAGATCCGTTCCTCTCTCCCCACGGCCAGCTGGGGGGCCCTGGAAACAAGGGAAGAGCCCGTCCCACCCACCCCCTTCCCGGCCATGTGAGGCAGCCACGATCCCGGCCGGGCTCCGCCGAGGATCGCCGCCGTCTCCGGCGCAGGAAGCCCGGGTGGAGGGTGTGGCCGGCCGGCCGGAGCCCAGGCGGGGGAGAAAAGCCGGCGGCGCGCAGGGCGGAGGGAGGGAAGGAAGGAGGAGGCACCTCCCGCCGACGGACGATCGCCCCAGAACGCGTGTCGGGGCGTCCGTGTGGACGCAGCTCACCTCACGAGCCAAGGAGGAGAAGTGGTCGAGAGAGGCGCGCAGGGCAGGCCGATCGGGGTGGGTTTCTTGCCTGCCTGCCTGCCTGCCTTTCTTTCTCTTTCGATCAAAGCAGCCCGCTCGGCTTCTCCACCTTCTCTGCCCGGGCGTGGGCCGGCATGCGAGCTGATCGGAGTCTGCTTTCCCGGTTGGGGAGTTTTTACGCACGGCTCGGGCGCAAAGCGCCGGACGACCCCAAGCGGGGGCAGCCGAGGAGGAGGCGGCGTTGGCAAAGGAACAGCCTCGGCTGCCGGCCGGCCCTTCCCTTTCCTCCCCCTGCCATAATGTCTCCACCTCTGGATAGAGGAGGAGGAGGAGGAGGAAGGCGGGCAGGAAAAGCCAGCAGCGCGCCTGGGCGATTCCTTCGCCCTCGATCCGGTTTCCTCTAACTTGGGGGAGGAGGCTGAGAAACTCCGAGGGAGCGCTTGGCGAGGCCCCCACCAGTGGCTACTACTCCTGCATGGCGAGGAAGGGCTTTTGGTTTGGGTCCTCCCCGTAATTTCCTCCCTGACTACCCCACCCCGGGCCCGCCCTTCTCGGCTGGGCTCCCCTCCCCTTCTTTCCCTCCCCTCCCCATGGCCTCCGCGGTAACCCCGCGGTCAGCCTATGGCGAGCTTTGGTGCGCTCCGGCGTTTCAAACGCTGCCTTTCCATAGCCCACCTTCCAGAGTAGACCGAAGGAGGGGTGGAGCCCCCCAACAAGACTCCTCCTCCCCGGGAGGAGAAGCAGGAAAAAGAGAGGACGATGATGACGGGGGTGGCGGAGAGCAATCGCAATTACACTGTTCTATCCCGCCCCACCTTATGTTACCAGTGCCAAACATAGACACTTTAGAACAAGACGTAAAACGACAATTGCTCGCCACGGGAATGAGACGTCTCTGCGGAAGGCTGCTGGGGTGAGTGGAAGGGATGAAGTCAGGAATGAGATTAGAAGGGAAAGATTTGGAATAGCACCCAATCTTAAACGACACACAAAGGCAACAAATTTTGCCCATTTGGAGGGAAGATAATGGAATTTCATACCGTACAAGGCATTTATGGAAAAAGGAGAAGGACGAAGACCACGAAGCAGGCCCAGAGGAAGGTGGAGAGAGACAACATCAAAGAAATATTACAAGAACACCAAATAATGCCGGTGGAGGCCACTAGAAATGCCAGAACAAGAACCTTGTGTCTCCCTCGACTCCCGAAGGGATAAAAGAGGAAGAAAAGAAGAAGACCACCCCTTAATGAGGGACTCCTGTGGCTAAGTGGTTAAAACGCTAAGGTTGACAACCAGAAATTCGGCAGGTCAACAGTTCAAGACCCGAGTGCTGCGTCACAGAGTGAGCGCCAGTCGTCTATCTCAGCTCCTGTCAACCTAGCAGTTCAAAAGCAAAAACTGCAATTAGATAAATTAGTACGACTTTGGCAGGAAAGGTAACAATGTTCCATACACTCCAGCGTCTAATCATGCCTGCCACATGACAACGGAAACGTCTGCAGCCGCAAACAGCGCTGGCTCTTGGGCTGTAAACGGAGATGAAGGCCGTACCCTAGAATCAGACACACTGGCTTCAAGGGAGACCTTGACCCTTACTTCACCGCCCCATACTAGCCCTTAGTGCACTCTCTGGACGGTTCTCAAGCTAAGTCACATTTTGGGTACTCGTGTTGGGTACTCATTTTACCGACCTTGAAGGGATGGACGGCTGAGTCAACTTTGATTCGCGTAAGGATCGAACTCACAATGTTCTGGCTGCAGTACAGCAGTTTCACCACTGCGCCACCAGGGTCCCTGGAGTCTCCGCCGGTCGTGGGAATCCGGGCTTTGGAGAGGGGCTGTTGGTTTATTTTTGCGGCGTGCCGGTTGCGCTTTTACGCACGGGCTTCTTGGCGATCCTAACGCCTGGAGAGACCCCGATGTTGAAAGAGGAGGGAGTTTGTGTCTAATGGAAAACCCCCTCCGTGGATTTTGCTCACGTTGGGGGGGGGGGGAAATCAAGCTTCCGTGGTCCATCCACAGCCGATCCGATCCATTGAAATAAAAGTTATTTCCTTGGCCTGTCGCCGACAGGGTTTGGTTTCGCTGAGTCCGCTCCGGCCGCGGACCGGGAACTGCATTTGAGTCATCATCGCTGCTGCATTATTCTCATTTAAAGGAGCTTCCCGGCTCTTACGTAAGCCTGTTTTTTCCCTGCAGTCCTAGCCATCAAAAAAAAGAAGGCGACTCGAAACATCCCAGCTCGTTGGCCACAAACGGATCTGGGCAGCGTTTCCAAAACAAGGGGGTTGGGTTGGCATCATAAGATTATATTATTCCTGGGGAAGGAGAAGAAGGCGACCCCAAAGCAGAGGACATCATAAGTCCAAATGAGGTCAACCTCTCGCTTTTGCAGCCTGAGCCCACATTTCTCCTCCCTTTCAGAATCTAGATTAATTAAATGTGGGAGGCTTCTCTGATTTTTAAAAAGGGGGGCAAGCCTGCCGAATTTCCCCGGGGAAAAGTTTGGGAGAAAAAACAAGTGTTAAAAAGTGCCATTGTTTACAAATGAATTCAAATAACTAAATACCCCATATATCAGTGGTGACGAGCCTATGGCATGCGTGCCAGAGGTGGCACTCAGAGCCCTCTCTGTGGGCACAGTGTGGGCACCACAGCACAGAGTTTGCCCTGCCCCTGACCAGCAGCCCAATGAGAAGGCTTCCTCCCTCCCCCAGCACAGAATTTACCCCACCCCTCTGCCCAGCAGCCCAATGGGAGCGCTTCCTCCATCCCCTCAGCACAGATTTCGCCCCGCCCCTCTGTCCACAGCCTAATGGAAGCGTTTCCTTCTTTCCCTGTTGCTGTGTCACTTTGCTGTGTCACTTTGCGATAAATAAGTGGGGTTTGGGTTGCAGCTTGGGCACTCGGTCTCTAAAAGGTTCGCTGTCACTGCCATATATATTCATGAGAGTTTTAGCGTGTGTGTGATTTGGGAAGATGTTCCCGGGTCGAGTCCCCACTCACCACACCCCAGTTGACCTAGGAGGAATCGTTCCCTCCTACCTCTCAGGGCTGTTGTGAACATAAAGTAGGGAGAGAAAAGGGAAGTAATATCCATGCCATATAAAAGCAGTATGGTTTTTTTTTTACAGTATTACAATAAAAGCAGAATGCTACTGCAGTACTGTACTTCATTTTGGACACCTGCAGTTAGTTATACAAAAATCGTTAATTCCAGCCTTTCTTTGACCAATGTCTGATGAAACATTAAATTTGCTGTGATTTACATTAGTGGTCAGAATGTATTGTATTAATTAATTTTTATTAATTATTATTTATAAATTGTATTTAAGAAAACAAAGGGATGGCTTTTAATCTGGAGTTAAGACCTTGTGTACTTATTTGCTGCATGTGATGTTTCCATTTTTATCCCTACTTTTTAAATTGTAACAGGCTTTTAAAATAAAACAAAAACTTCTTTATTCTCCGCCTGATGAAGTGGACTTGCTCCACGAAAGCTCACATTATATATATATATATATAGCAGTTCGTCTTTAAAGTGCTTCCTGACGTTCTTTTTAAAAAAGCGGCCCCCATCTTGTCAGCCTGAATGGTTCGGTCCACATTTCCCCCTCCAGTTCTGCGAGAGATGTAAGAATCCTCCTTCCTCCCGAGGTTCTAAAGCTGATTGGTTGTTTGTTTGTTTGTTTTTGGGTTGTCGCGCCCGCCTCCCCCGAGTGCCGCCCCCGTCGGCTCCCTGCTGCGCCTGCGCGCGAGCGGACACCGGAAGGAGGCGCTTGCCTCGCCTCTCGGCCACTTCCGGTGCCCGGGACAAGATGGCGGCGGCCTGGAGGTGGCTGGCCCTGGTCTGGGCGTTAAGCCTAGTGGTGGTTTCGGTGGCTGGAGCTGAGGAGGAGAAGAAGCCCAAAGGAGGAAGCCCCGCCGAGGCGAAGAAGAAAAAGAAGAAGGACATTCGGGACTACAACGACGCGGACATGGCCAGGCTGCTGGAGCAGTGGGAGGTGAGAGGAGGGGGGGGGGAAGGTTTCCCTGGTCATGTGGCAGGCATGACTAGGCGCCGTAGGGCGTGGAACGCTGTTTACCTCCCCACCGATGTGGTGCCTATTTATCTACTTGCAATTTCTTGCTTTCAAACTGCTGGGCTGGCAGGAGCTGGGACAGAGACGGGAGCTCATTCCGTCCTGCAGTACTCGGGTCTCAAACTATTGACCCGATCACCTTTTAAACCACTAGGCCACTGCAGTCCTTCTTTAGCAGTTGATAGAGTTTACCAAACAGAATATAGCAGGTTGTTGTCTCTTTCTCCGCCTATATTTTGTCTTCCCAATTTTGTTTTGCTTTCTTGTAGCATTGTTGTAACTGTTTGTTTTGCTTTTTACCTGTCACATGTTTTCTGCCAGCCTAGCAGTTGGAAAGCAAGAAATTGCAAGTAGATAAATAGGGACCACTTCGGTGGGAAGGTAAACAGCGTTCTGTGCGCTTCAGTGTCTAGTCATGCCTGCTACATGACCGCGGAAATGTCTGCAGAAGCAGACAATGCTGGCTCATCATCTTTGAAACAGATGAGCACTGAACCCCAGAGTCGGACACAACTGGTTTTCGAGCAAGGGAAAGCTTTACCTACACCTGGTTAGTAGCAGCTTTAAGCCATTTTAAAATATATTAGCTATTTATCTACCTACCTATCTACCTGGTTTGTAGCAGCTTTAAATTATTATTTTTAAAAAGATTAAAATTGAAATACGACACATAGAAAAATAAAGAGACAAAAAAATCACAACAAAAACAGAGAACAATTTTAACAAATATTACATATAACACAATGTAACTACTGGGTGCACCCCATTAGTGGGACCTGATAAACCTTCTCAATTAAATGTTCTCAGTATCATTACATTTTTAATATATTCATCCCCTCATTCTATACATCTTGCTCTGGAGTTAAGCTTTTCCCTCTCACTAATACATGATCTAAAAATCCTCCCCATAGTTCTCTAAAATCAGAGTTTATTTTATTCACCCCTGTTTACTTTCAACTCACATGTTAATAGCTATATTAACATTATCGTTTGTAGCTGTATGCCATCTCTCTTTATATTAGTCACTTCAAAATTACAATCTACTTTCTGTTTTTTAAAGACATTTTAAAAATACTGTTATATGGTTAATTGAATTTTTTAAAAAACAGTAATGTATTGTGTTTTTATAATTTTAATTTATTTAGTGGGGATTTAGTCTTGTTTCTTTTAAAATAATGTGGGAGCTACCTCTGGAAAAGGCAGTGTTACAGATTCAGATAAATTTGAATGGACTCCTACACAGTGTTCCCCAACCTTTGGCTTTTGGACTTCAATTTCCAGAAGCCTAAACCAATTCTCAAAACCCCACTGATCAGCGAGTGTACTGACTTAGACTTCTCGGAATTGACGTCCAAAAGCCTAAGATTGGGGAACACTGTTTTCGAATGTTGCACTCGAGGAAGGCTTTGTGGAAGAATTGAAAAGAATGGGAAAACTACTGTACTTCTGCAATGTTTCTCTACCTGAAAAAACCACGGTAAAGGTTGCCATAAATCAGGAGCCCTGCTGGGTAAAAAGGATAATACACACTCTTTTAATAAGTCATCTAATTTCAGTTGTTCATTAGTTTAAGGCTTTAAGCAACTTAACGGTTTAATGATTGACCAGTAAGATCTTCCTTGAGCCTCCAGAAGAAATTAGGTTGATGCTTCCTCTCTACTTTATCCCTCCACCTGTTCTGTGGAGTAGGTCAAACAAAGAGTTTACTCAGAGTCCCAATTTCCATTTACTTTTCTGGATCACCCCAGCCAAACACCATACTAGAGTGGAGCTCCATTTCCAAAAGTGAGTTGGTTTACGGGCAGATCCAAACAGAGTAGGTGGAGGAGCTCATGCTAAAACGTCAGCTAACCTCCTCGCCATCCAGGAAATTGAATGTCAGCCTCATGAAAAAATGCTAATGGAAAACCTGTCTTGGTGCATGGATCGAGTATATTTCTCTGTGTTGCGTGGTTGCATGTTTGCTTGCAATAATGGTGGTCACATTGCCAGCATTCTGACGATACACACGAGCATGAATTTGTTGAAATTCCTCCAAGTATGATACCGAATATACCAACTATAGCAGGTTTTAATAAGGCTTGCATAACACAATATTTTCTTTCCTCAACTGTCCGTATTAGACTAGTATAGCAATAGCAATTACACTTATATACTTCCCCATAGCACTTAATGTGCTTGTTTTGGCAGTTCACAAGTTAATTAGCATTTTGTCCCAAACATGCTGGGTAATCATTTACCTTGATCCGTGGCCACGATCGAACTCACAGTGTCCTAGCTGCAGTTTAACTTCTGTACCCCCAGGGCTCTTGTATGCAGTTGAAGACCGGGGTACTGCATGACAGATTGAGCACCCGTCTCTGTCCCAGCTCTTTGGTACATGAAAGGAGCCTCATTTGGGCGCTCCCTGATTGGAGTTTCTCCAGCAAAAATCCTTTCAACCCAGAATAATTTCTGACATGAAATTACTATTTACTCCTGTTTTAAGAATGTGCTCAGAGAATTTAGTGTCCACCTACTCTTTCCTTAGGAGATGAGGCCCAAGGCATTCTTAAGAGGTTTATTATGTTTTACTTCCTAAAACAGGAAGATGATGAAATAGAGGAAGGGGATCTTCCAGAACATAAGCGACCACCTGCACCAGTAGATTTCTCCAAGATCGACCCCAGCAATCCCGAGAGTATCTTGCAAATGACCAAGAAGGGAAAGACTGTTATGATGTTTGTCACTGTGTCAGGAGATCCCGTCGAGAAAGAGACAGAAGAGATCACCAACCTGTGGCAAGGAAGTCTCTTCAATGCCAACTACGATGTCCAGAGGCAAGTTGCTTTTGTGCACGTCTGGAAGGGTGATGCCTTTAATTTCCAGCTGATCAAAAGAAGTGATTGGAAACTAATAGCTTCTATTAGAAGAATGTTGAGTTAGGATTACAACGTGCTTAGTCAATGTTCTTTCCTTACAGTTACTCTCCCCACCCCCCCTGGGGGGGGAATCAAAGATTTTTTTTATGGTACTTTAAAGCAGGGACCCCAAACCTTTTTTTGCACCTTGGCCAGGTTCATGCTAAACAATACCTCTCTGCCCACAGGTGGATGGAGGAGGCCCACTGTAGCTCAAAAACAAGGGTTCTCAACCTACAGTCTGGGGCTGGACATGGCCTACGGCACCACTTCATGTGGCCTTCACTCACACTGCCGTCAGAAGTGGTGAAAATTCACCATAAACGCATCCACCACCAATGCTGGAAGTGGCAAAAACAAACAGAAACACACTGTAAATGCACCTGCAGCTGTCATAAACAGATTTTACGGCAGCGTTTACAGCAGGAGGAACCACCTGTACAGCCTGCTAAGCTGTCTGAGTTGCTGTGGTCTGGCTCACGGTGTGATAAGGGTAAGAACCCCTGCTCAAAACCAAGGAGGTGGGGCCCAGCCACACCGTCCGACTTGGGCAATGAGGTATCACACTGGATGTATATTAGAATGAATAATATCTCATCAGAACTAGTTAATAAAGTCTGTGCAGGGGTTGAGAACCTTAGCACTCCAGGTATTCTGGAAATTCAATTCCTAGAAGCCCAGATCAACAGGAGTGCTAACTTGGGCTTCTGATAATTGCAGTCCAGGAGCACCTGGAGTGCCAAGGGTCTATAGTGAAGAAATTGTTCTTCGTGCTATAATGAGTTGTGAGATGGATGTTCCTTGCTTTTGAGAAAAGGTGTAGTCGTATCACTTCATGCTTTTGGTATATTTAACCTTCAAAAAGGATACACTCTAATCAAAGGCTCTTTTAAAATCCAGGTTCATTGTGGGCTCAAATCGTGCCATTTTTATGTTGCGTGACGGAAGCTACGCGTGGGAGGTCAAAAACTTCCTGGTAGATCAAGAGAGGTGTGCAGATGTAACTTTGGAAGGCCAGACGTACCCTGGCAAACGAGCCAAGGGTAAAGAAAGCGACAAAAACAAGACAAAGACGGAAAAATCCAAAAAGAAAAAAGAAGCAGCGAAGAAGTCGGAAACGGTGAAAGACATTAATCGTGCCAGCAAACCCAAAGAAGAACTATAATGTAATAAACACTGTAAGAGAACAATGAATGCAGAAGGTTGAAACTTTCATAAACCGAAAATAGGCCTGGCCTACTGCGTTTGGGAGTTCTGATGACCAAGACAACAGTTTACATATTAAAAGAAGCATTTAATTAGTAAGGGTGAAGTTAATGTTTAACATTGGTAGATGGCCTGTTAAGCTTTGGCATTCTTGAATTCAGCAAGTTTTAAGTGTGAAACAGGCACTTTCTATGCTTAACTTCAGTATTATTGATCTTTCTTATTAAGAGGAGAAAAATCTGAGGTACTGTTTTGAGGAATCAGTAGTTCTGGTGATAAATGGCTAGGCAGCCATGAAATAAGGCCTAATTTTTCTGGCAGTTTCTTGTTTTCCAGTAATTTTGTTAAGTAAAATAAACAGTGTGTTTGGAAAGTTCTTGTGGTTTGAAGCAGGCAACTTTGGAATGGTTGATACTGAAACAGTGGGTCCTGGGAACAGATTTCATGGAGCCAAATATTGAGAGATAAGAAGGCTGAATATGACATTGTCTCCTCTTAAATTAACACAATTAAAGACTCTCCACGCAAGAGCTCCATATCTTTTACCCCTTTATTCTTATATGAGTGTTTGATTGAAATGGAGCAAATTTGTTGTTGTTGTTGGTCAGTCGCACAGTCAAGTCCAACCCTTTCCAACCCCACGCCAGGCTCCTCTGACGTTTGACATCTTCCCCAGCCTGGCCAGATCTACGCCCACCGCTTCAATGATTCAGTCCAGCCCCTCATCCTCTGCTTGCTCTTCTCCTTTTGCCTTCAATCTTTCCTAGCATCAAGGCCTTCTCAAGTGAGTCCTCTCTTCTCATTTGGTGGCCAAAGTACTTGAGCTTCAGCTTCACTATTTGTCCTTCCAATGAGCAGTCAGGGTTGATTTCCTTCAGGATCGACTGATCTGTTCTTGCACTAGAGTCTCCTCCAGCACCACAGTTCAAAGGTGTCTATTCTGTGCTCAGCCTTCCTTAGGGTCCAGCTCTCACAGCCATATATAACTACTGGGAAGACCATTGCTTTGACTAAGCGGACTTAACCTAAGGAGCAAATAGGTTTATTTTATTTAGATTTGTATAGTCACCCAATCACCAAAGCGACTCTGGGCAGCTCATGATCCAATTGCACATGTATAAAAAGACCCAACATATCATGTGGCAGGCATGACTACACTGGAGTGTACAGAATGCTGCTTACCTTCCCACCGAAGTACCTGCTTACTTGCAATGCCTTGCTTTTGAACGGCTAGGTTGGCAGGAGCTGGGACAGAGCTGGAAACTCATTTTTATCCGGGAATCAAACTCCGACCTTCCATTAAATGAGTTCAGCATCTTAACCTCTTGAACCACTGCAGTCCAAAAGGAAGGAAGCCATGGATTAGAATTGAGTCCTCGGAAAGGGGCGGGGAAATAATAATATATTTATTAGTTCAAATTTATATTGCTGTCCACTCACTGTAGCGATTCAGGGCGGCTTACAATACATTACATTACAGTATGTTGATGGGCGTCAGGGCTATAATAATATAGCCTGCTGTCTTTCCCTCCATGTAACATCTAAGCAAAGCAACCTGCCTTGAATACCGTGCCATGAGAATTTTTATTTTATTTATTTATTTATTTTATTGAATTTATTACCCCGCCCCACTCGGGAGAACCCGACTGGGCGGCCTACATCGTCATAAAACGGAGGTAAAAGATAAAAACATATAAAATCATGAAATTTAAAAATTATCTAAAATCAATTAAAGTTAAAAAACAGTACAAACTACACGCCAGTATCCCCCTGGTTCAAATCCGAAGTGGCACTCCTTAAGTGAGCCACTTAGTATGGGAACCCGTGTTCCCTGGTCCCCAAATATGTCCTGCCAGCCAGGTTTTCAAGCCCTTCCGGAAGGGCAAGAGCTCTGTCTGCAGGCGCAATTCGATGGGCAGGAGGTTCCAGAGGGTTGGGGCGGACACGGAGAAGGCCCTCCTCCTAGTGCTAGAGAGGTGTGCCTCTCTAGCTGATGGAACAACAAGGGAGCCTGAAGAAGTGACCTTTTTAGTCACGAAAGCTTGCAATGTTTTATTTTTTTAGGTAACCCTATAAAAGGTATCGCCTCTGTTCTGCATTTGTTTTGATTTTATGGATGGGTCACACAACTTGTTTTTGCTCACTGTTTCATCTTAGAAATCACAACATTGGGTGAGACCATAAATGATGATTCTAAATTACTTTGATTTGCTATGATGCAAACAAACCACACAAATACTTCTAGTTTATTAAGAGGTTTGAAGTGTGATTTGCAACATTGAACCATTCGTTTGAATTTGTTCCCCGCCCCCCCCCGCCCCCCCAAAAAAGTGTTGTCTGTGTGCAGTGGAGGACCAACGTCCTATCGGACGAATGCTCTCTAGAATGTCAATAAATTTGTACACTTTTTCAAAACAGATACCTATTGGGAATGTAGTCTTTGCAATTGCTGAAGCATAATAGGTGATCTGTAGTCAGCTCAGAGTGGCCACGTTAGTGGCACCTTTTGTGCACTGAACACAAACGGAGAGGAGTCTGCAAAGGCTTCTCCCCATCTTTACTTCAACTTGGTCAACACAAAATGTGAATATCCCCCAGACATGAGTAAATTTGACACTGGTTCAGTGTGAAGGAAATTAGCTGGGTTTTTGAACTTTGGTGAAGTAACGTCACAAGCTCTCTAGTTCAAATCTCCTTCCACGCCCCCTAAAAAGTCTCCTTGGAAATGGTATACTGTATTGCAAATGCATGGCATTCTCTTCACCAATCCAAGCCTATCAGGAGATTCTACAAGAGTTTTTCTTTTGTCTAAGGAAGGTCCATTTTGCTTAGAGGTCTGTAGGGACCGTTGAAGTTTGCTGCATGGAGAGATAGTGTCCTGTCCCGGGTTAGTGTCCCTATCACCCATAATGCACAAAGGTTCCCCAAAATGTTTGCTTGTCTTTTGCCCTTAGCATTTTCGGCAAAGCTGTTCTCATACTTGATTCCTTGATTGACCAAACTATCAAGAGGTAAGTTTCCTGCTAGTTGCAACTCGTTTTCCATTTGTTTTGCTGCCACACTCCTTCCCCAGGTTTGACCAAAACTTTTCATGACCGGGTCTTCCCATCCTTTGGGGGGTTGTCCTGCCCAAAGGGTCTTTTCATTATTCTGGGATACGACAGGCTGCTTGCTTCTGCCCAACGCCCGTCGTTCGTTCAAGCGAAGTGTCCAGCCCAGCGCAATTTCCCTTTGTGATATTCAGCAACAGATTTGTTGATTTCTCATACAGTACTGGCCTGCGCTACTTTGACAGACCTGAAATGTCTGCCTGGGAATGTTTTCAGATCCAGGGATAGACCACTAGAGGGTACTCTAGGATAGGTGAAAAATTCCATAATTTTTTTCTGCCACCTTCCACTTCACAGAGAAATACAGTAAAACACCGGATAATGCTAAAACTTGGTTCCACAAGTCTTGGTGTTATCCGATTTTTAATGTTATCTGATCCATGTTAAAATCCTATGGGATGGATCGGATAACATTAAAGCTCCATAGAGATACATTGTAACCACACAGGCTTTAGCGGTTGTTATCCGATCCATCCCATAGGACTTTAACGTCGAACCAATTATCCTCCCCAGATTGCTTAACGTTATGCGATTTTAGCGTTATCCGATCCAATCGTTATCCGGTGTTTTACTGTACTAAGTTGGGTTAATGTTGCGAGCACCCCTAACTAGGAGGAGTCAAGAGCATGAAAAGGAGTAGAGCAATAGTCCAATACAACTTAAAACTGGAACTGTTTTTTTTTTTGGTTCTGCTCCTGAAAATCCTATATTGCAGGAACTAATTGTATCTGTCTTTTCTGTAACCAAGATAGAGACACTTAGCTGGGTTTTAACTGGCCAGGTTGTCTTTTGGTTGCTTCCTTGAGGCTTCTAAGCTATGGGGTTATTGTAATTCTTTTAACGACTTACATAGTAAGCTTAATGTGCATTTTCAGTTCTGAGTGTGCAGATTTTTCCTTGTGAAAGAAGCCGAACTAGTCAAATGCCAGACAGCCTTTCATGCTAGATCTTTCTGGAGTTAGGCAAAAATTTTTCCTTTCTTTTTATAGGAAATTGAACATGGGGTCCAGAGACTCACAAAATGCATTCAACTAGCTTTCTCAAGATGCATTTAACTAGCTTTCTGCGTTTTTATGTACTGTATTTCTAGATTGATTCTACTTTCAACATTGGGTTTATCCTAGTCATTTGATTTGTAGTATGTTAAAATGAAATTAATGAGTGGCTGGAGTGGAGGTCCTTCTTAGTACTCTGTCAGTTTTCACAGATTCGAGACTCCCTTTAGGATTGTTCATCTCTGGGTCTCTTATGCTGTGAAGGAAAAAGGAGTACAGTAAAACCCGGACTTACAAATGCCTCGAGTTACGTAAAATTTGACTTACATAATGATTTTGGGCTAACACAATGTCCCAATCTGGACACTTTCCTTTGGGTTTGCTTCGAGTTACATAAAGATTCTTTTTCCTATGGGTTTGCTTCAAGTTACATAAAAATTGATTTCCCTATGGGTTTGCTTTGGTTTACATAAAATTTTTATTTTTCCTATGGGTTTGCTTCGAGTTATGTACAAAAAATTATTTTTCCCTATTGGTTTTCTTCAAGTTACATAAACACTCGCTTTAAGCAAATGCCTACAGAACAGCCTCCCCCCCCCCCCTGGTAAGTGGTTTTACTGTATTTTCCTCCCATTTTACAATGTTCCTGGAGTAATAGAGCATGTAATCAATATAGTGCAGCTTTTGGAAGTGCATTTTCCGTCCTTGCTTTGAGGTATTTAAGATAAGTCAGTGTTTTGACATACTTTGGATAATATAGACCTCCCATGTCCTCCTGTGGTAATAGAGTAGACCCTACTGCCAGCGACTCAACACCAAGTGTCAGGTGGCAGTTAATTAACCTGACCACCCTTGGGTGGGGAAGTCCACAGAGAAGGGTGATGGTCCCCAAGTGGATAAAATCCCACTTCAATCCATCTTGATGGAGGGCAGCAGATCTATCCATCCTGGCCTGGGACCAAAGAAGACTTTGTGAGTCAAAAGGGCTTGGGACTAGAAAGTGCCTCAGGGAAGTGGATCAGTGGTATGGGTGTCACGGTATGACACAGAAGGCAAATGGAAGGCCACTGCATTATACTGCTCCCAGGACAATCTTCATGGCTGATCGCCACGAGGATCGCCAACATTCAGATTTGGATACGGCAGAAGAATATAGACCCACAATGCAGCGTTCGGTGTCCCTTGGTTGGGTTCCAGTAATACCTTATCTTTCTGTTGATCTTGATTTCACAGAGATAAAAAGTTAAAGTTATGGCCTGTGTAGCAGACCACACAGATGTCTTAGGAAGCTATCACTCATGGACCGGAGTCACACGAGCAGTTCAAACACCAGGAGAGTAATGGTTGTGCTTTCTCATGAGAAGGCAATCAGACACAGACGCCTCTGTAAAACAGTTGTACAGTTTCACTGAAAATTTATTCCAATAATTGGTGTATTCCAAATAACTAAATATTAAAATGTAACTTTGCAAAAAAAAAAAGTTTCTACCATTATGAAAACAGGCTGTTTAAGAGGGTACTCCTTTCTACAGCTTTTACAACGTCTCAAGTGCAAAGTAGAGTCTGTGAAGAGATGAATTATATCTTGGTCCATGCCTCCCCCAAAGTAAACTGCGTAACATCTTTGCTCTCTTTAGATTTCATCCCTTTCAGTGCCTTTGCAATAAATTAATAGAAAATATATTTTTTTTTTGGGGGGGGGGTCAGGTAAGTTTAAGAAAATATATACAAAACACTATACATCGAGTCCCGAAAAAGGACCAGCTAATTCGGGTAAAATATCTGAACTCAGATTTGTGCAGAAAACAAAAAAAAATAGCATGTTATCAACACTGGGATATAGGATCAAGGGAAACAATTTGCTATAATACAGCTTTTTCATTTAAAAAAACATTGATTCACAGCTTGCATATTGTCAGTTATTACAAAAGAACATCCAGACTTCTGTTGGTCATTATGGGGACATACACCATCAGCCATTGAGGGACATCAATTCTTTATCTTTTTTTAAAAAAACCTTGGTTAGCGGGTTCTGGGATTCTGTTTTCTGATCCAGTCAGGTATGGGGTGTGAACAAGATGCATTGAGTTGGAGTCCCATTTAACCCAAGTTGAGAATATTCCTTGAGCCTTAGTGAGAAAACATGTAGAAATCAACGGACCTTAAGTTAGAATCTGGATCCAACTCATTGTGGGGTATTTCTGTAATAAACTACTGCGGTGTCTTAGAGAGCTGATAATACTATTTGGTGCTAAAGCTGTTCTCTGTTGTGATTGCTTCAGAAGCCACTGCTGCAACATAAGGTCAGGTATGGTGATTTTTGAAGATCTAGCAAACAGTTTCATACATAGGGGCAAACAACCAGATTGAGAATGAGTACAGAGCAAGGTTCCTCAAACTTGGATGTCCAGAGCCAAGTTTGAGGAACCCTGGGTTAGATGGGCAAAGTCTGAGATCTAGACCAAGGTCCTCAGAATTGGCTTTCCAGATGTTCTTAAGACTTCGATTCCCAGAAGCCCTCATCAGCAGGCGTGCTGATTTGAGCTTCTGGTAATTGAAGTCCAAGAGAGCCAAGTTTGAGGAACCCTGGGTTAGATGGTCAGAGTCTGAGATCTAGATCAAGGTCCTCAAACTTGGCTCTCCAGATGGTCTTGGACTTCAATTACCAGAAGCTCAAGTCAGCACGCCTGCTGATTAGGGCTTCTGGGAACTGAAGTCCAAGAACATCTGGAGAGCCAAGTTTGAGGAACCCTGGGTTAGATGGTCAAAGACTGAGATCTAGATCAAGGTCCCCAGAATTGGCTTTCCAGATGTTCTTAAGACTTCAATTCCCAGAAGCCCTCATCAGCAGGCGTGCTGACTTGAGCTTCTGGTAATTGAAGTCCAAGAACACCTGGAGTGACAAGGTTTGCCACCACTGCCCTATAGCCACCTCTGGAATTTACTTTGTAGACTTCCTTTCCTGAAGCAAAAAAAAAATACTAAAGGAATGGATAGTTCTTTTGGGGGGAACTGAACTTGGGGAGCTGTGAAAATGTGCATAGGAGGTGGCAGACACCATACCTCACCCCAATCCTGTGACACTGATACAATATATGAGAGTACAACCTGGTCTCAAACATGCCAATAGGAAACAGAACAACCAGGCACATTGCCAAAGAGCAGATCAACAAACGTACGCCGGTGAAGGAATGCCGGTTGGCTGAACAACACGCACAGTATGTTCACAATAAGACTTCTGTTATGTACATCAACAAAATATATACATCTTGGGGAAGCCGCAGGGCCTAGTTGAGAGTCCCTGGTTGCCTTCACTCTCTGTGTTGAGGAAAGGCAATAGTTTCTCACAACTTCATTCTCTTTGCCACTGGAACTGGCAGAGCCTGGAATATCCTCACTGCGTCGTCTGCTGTCTTCAGCATTACCCAGTATGGGCGGAAGTTACCTTTGTATCCAACGAAAGCCATTTTATCTGGGAAAGAAAAATAGTGGGTGAGGAGATAAGCTTTGTATATATAGATGGCTTCAGTCGTACAGGTAATAATGGTCTCCTTTGCTTGAAAGCCAGTTGTATCTGATTCTAGGGTGTGGTGCTCATCTCAGTTTACAGCCAAAGAGCCAGCACTACAGACGTTTCCACGGTCATGTGGCACCCATGACTAGGCATTGGAGTGCACGGAACATTGTTACCTTTCCTGCTGAAGCGGTAACTGCTTTATCTACTTGCAATTTCATACTTTCATACTACTAGGTTAGCAGGAGCTGAGACAGAGACGGGAGCACACTCCGTCGTGCAGCACTCTGGTCTCGACCAGCTGATCTGTTGACCTTCCAGTCATCAAGTTCAACATCTTTACTAAGCCACCTCAATCTCGGGAATAATAATTATTGTGGACTCTTTGTATGTGGTTAAGCAGGGGCGCGAGTATTAAAAGCCAGTCATGGAAAATGGACTGCCAGTTATTGATAACAAAACCGACATGGGATAAACAGCAATTTTGTGCTTCTGGGTTCAATTTCTAGAAATTCTGAGGCCAGTAATGTAAATTGTTTCTCCACGGTTTAAGAAATAGTTAAAATGGAAATATTAAAGCGTTAAACTGCTTCTGACTCTAAAGTGGCAACAGCAGTTTAAGTTTACCAAATAAATAATACAGGCTATAATTTTGACATAACTTTATAAATGTAACTTGGGACTGTCCTAAACCATAGGACTAAAGACAGACACCAGGAAGCCACAAACTATTATAAGGTGGCAGCAGACTTCTAGCACTATGGAGTAGAAAATTTACAAAAGAAAATGCCTCGTTATTTTAAAAGTTGCTTGGAATAGACATTGAAATCCATTCACCTTTCAGTTTGCAGCCTGAAGGCGCGCCCAGTTTTTCCAGGACTTTAATCCACGGCCCTTTGGGAATATATCTTCCTTTTGATGTCATTGCCACTATAGAACTGTAGGAAGAAAAATAAAACACATTTGCAAACTGGCTGTCTCATGGAGTGTTTTTTGGACCAAAAACTACTAGCCGTGCATCTACGGGAAGCTGGTATTTATGGTGGGAGAGTTAGCTATGTAGTAATTCCAGATTTAAACATCTATTATGCAAGGATCCTGCCTCATTTACAGACTTTATAGAAAGTGCAGAAACTTTTAAAAAGTCATAATAATGCCTCCTTCCTGTAAAAAGACAAAATTGAGATATCCCAGTGATTTATTAATTAACATTCCTGCTTTTAATCTCTTCTTTTAATCTGTAGGGTTTGGAGTAATTTTTGGTAGCAGTTTTAATGGGTTTTTTTAAAAATTGGGTTTAAAGTGTTATATTGGTTTATATTTTCAGTGAGCCGCCCAGAGTCTAAAGAGTTGGACGGTAATAGAAATCAGATAAATAAATAAGTATAAATTTCAACTCCCCCCTCCCCGGCTACAAAATAAACATAATTAAATTGAGTAATAAGAGAGGGAAGATGGAATTGTCGTGATCTCGATTTGGTAGTGTGGCGTGGTTAGAAATAATTGATACAATTTGTACGTTTTTAGAAGAGATGCTCCCTTAAATCAGGTTGTCATGGCATGTGATTTTTCTGCCTCTTGCATTTAGCATTGCTAAATACACACAGGTTTGATTAATAAATAGAGGGCTTAAATTTGGCCAACGACAAAGCCAAGAAAGTGGCTTCGTTTTGGCAGTCCAGGGTTTGATCGGAACATGGAAGAATTAATAAATCTGAATGCTGTGGCATGTTTTTTGACAAAAGCAAAATACCATTGCATGTTTGGTCATAGGAGAGAGGAAGTGAAGTTAATTGCATTTCCATTAACAACTTTTCTGACTCTAGGAGTCTTTATCTAGGAGTACACAATTTTTTTTCTAGTTATGTATTATAGACTCCAAAGCTTAGGAAGCATTATGAAATCCATGTGATCTCTCTTTTAGTCATACAAACTTTTGGAAAGGGGGCAAGAAAGAATAGTACATGTTGCTCTCTGTATCCACAAGAGGATACACGGATACCTGAAAACACAGATAACAGCTAACCCTACATTGTACATTGCAGAGTGTGGCCTCTAGTGGTCAGTCTTGGTAATGGACCATAGGAATACATACAATGTATTTCAGGATGTTGTTTGCTATTTTTAGACCTGTAGGTAACTGAAACCATGGATAGTGAACCCACAGATATTTGGGGGTAGTACCTGTACAGCCCTTTCTATGTTAACAGCTTGTGCATTAACGTTTCATGGCTTTGTTTAAACAATTTATTTGTGGCAAAGATTGGCCGCCTTCCTGACATTCTTTGGACGTTTCTCTTTGTTTGCCTACTTGTCTTTGATGTTGTTAACATAATTGTCGATCTGCGCCGGGATTCCTTGTAGAATTGCGTTTCTGAAACCCTTCTGGTCGATGATTTTTCCATTCTGTCCATCGATCACAACAACTTGAATACCGTCTTCGGATAGATAAAACTTCTTGCCGTCCACCTTGGGCAGAGAACAAGAACAAAAAAATCCAGGCAAGAGTGTACTGTTAAGTTTTCATCATACTTTTAAAATAAAATGATGGATGTATTTTAAAAAAAATCAGAGCAAACACTTACTAAAATATAGGCAAAGTCGTCTTTGAGATGTAAGTATTGGGTCTTGTAACTGTCCAGCTTCAGTTCGACAAAATGATCCTTGTTCTGTTTGGAAAAGAAAGTGATGTTATCTTGCGCTTTTTCTCTCAAAGCTCTTCTGATGAAATAGTTAGGTTTCCCCCCCTTCTTTCAAAGCCTGTTTTTAGAAGTTGCATTTTTTATATTCTTCAAAGGTCCGTCTTTCAATTTTTGCGTGCCCCAACAGCCCCTGAAACGAGTAAGGAAACTGGCCCTTATCTCTTGGTCTGTATGTTATACAGTAAAAACCTGGGTTACAACCATCTTGGTTTAAGTTTGCCGCAGTTTACAACCGCAAATTCGATGGAAATGCTGTCCCGGGTTACACGTTTTTTAATGTGTGATTTTTTCAGGACATTTTTTTTTATTTTTCAGTGTATCCCTATGGATGTTTCAGTTTACAGTTTTTTCGGGTTACGACAGAGGCTGTTGGAATGGACAACCATCATAATCCAGGGTTTTACTGTATTCTCGTTTTCTCAGTTTATATTCTCACTGATGTTTTCTGTAGCTCTAAAGGTCAAGGTTGCCCTTGCTCGAAAGCCATTCATTCATTCATTCATTCATTCATTCATTCATTCATCCATGTGGCAGGCATGGCTAGACACCGGAGTACATGGAACGCTGTCAACCTTTCCTGCCGAAGTGGGGTACCTGTCTCTCTACTTGCAATATTCTTGGTTTCAAATTGGTTGGCAGGAGGTGGGTTAAACAATGGGAGCTCGGCCCATCAAACAGGACATGGGTCTCAAACTGCTGGCCTTCTTTCTAGTCATTGAGCTCAGCTTCTTAACCACTAAGCCACAGCAGCCTTGGCCTAAGTTTAATAGTTCCATACAAACTGTTGTTTGGAAAAAAAAAATCAAAGTTAAGACTGCTAGGTTTCAATCTAAAGGAGCTGGTGTGCCTCATTTTTAGCTTAGGAAAGTTACTTTTTTGGAACACAACTCCCAGAATTCAAGCGGCTAAGTCAGCTGGGGGATTCTGGAGGTGACAGTTCAACACGAAACCTTTTCCAACCTTTAATGTGACACTTTAAGCTTTCTCTCCTGGCAGCCCATTCAGAAAGACTGCCTTAAAGCAGATTCAGTGGTTAAGAAGCTCGCCTTCTCAGCTGGAAGGCCAGCAAGTTGGCAGTTCGAAACCCGGGTACTGCATGACGGCTCGAATGCCCGCTGTGTGTCCCAGCTCCTGCCAACCTAGCAGTTCAAAAGCAAGACATTGCAAGTAGCTAAACAGGCACCACTTGGGTGGGGAAAAGATCTTGGAGACATGAAAGGTGCTTCATTCGGGCATGCCCTGAGTGGAGTTCCTCCAGCAAAAACCCTTTCAACCCAGAATAATTTTGGACACGAAATTATTATAACTCCTTGATTTGGTAGAACCAGGTCAACAATTCAGAGATTGCAATAACAATTACATTTATATACCAGCTATGCTGGCCTTCGACTGTCATAAAGAATGATTTGATTTGACTTCTATGCCAGATGAATCATAAGCCAGCAGCCCATTACCGTATGCGTGCTAGGTAGCTTTTGGGGCATGGGCACGTCCACCGAAGGTTTCTCTGCATATTTCGGATAGGCTTTGGCTTCGCAGTCACTGGGGCCAGGGTTCTTGGGGATATTCGCTTTGATCCTGATGCGCTCACAACCTTCGACGGAGCAGAAGGCGAACGGCTCTTTCTCATGCTGAGCTTTTAGCTTGAGGAACAAGAGGCTGCCGAAAAGGGAAAACCAGCAAATGACGGGAGTGTTAACAATATACATTTCTGGATTCTGAGTCCCAGAATAATCCCCCCCCCCCCGCGCATTGGCAGGGGGGAGTGTGAGAGTTGTAGTCCAAACATAGTGGTCGCTATTCCAGGGAAGACAATCTGGTCCTTGTTGACATGAGGCAACAAGCTCACGGGTTTCTGTTGCTCACATTTCAAGGGCTAGATGACGGCGTGTGGTTTTCTCTCTTTTGGTCGCTGCCATCTATTTGCCCTGGGCAAGAGATTGCTCCAGTAGACCTCCTTATTTTATGGCACAGACTGTGCAAGGGACACCATCCTGGCATTCTTGCAGTCAACACTCAACACTGAATTCCCTTTGCCTGTCTGAAAGTTGGAAATAAACAATATACTTCCTTTCCCCAGCGGCTTAACATATATTTAGTCCCATCTCCATTGTCCTCATCCCTTCTGTTGTCCCCAAAGAGGTACCTGGAGGGGAAATACTTTAAAGAAAAATGCCAAGGAAAGGATGGGTGGGAAATAAATACATGGATGGATGGACAAGCGATGGATGGATGGATACAAAGCCCAAACAACCACACTTCTTTAGTACCATAGTACTTAGGGTACCATAGTACTTAGGGCACTCTCAGGGCAGTTGACAAGTTAATTAGCACTTTGCCCCAAACATGCTGGGTACTCATTTTACAGCCCTTGGAATGATGGAAGGCTGAGTCAACCTTGAGGCCTGGTCAGGATCAAACCCACAACCTCTTGGTTGCAGTACAGCAGTTTAACCACTGCCCCCCGCAGTTCACCCAGTGGCATTAGTGGTTAAGATGTTGAGCTGGCGACTGGAAGGTTGGGTTTCGATACCCGAGAGCTGCACTTGGGGACACGAAAGAAGCCTCATTTGGGCGTCGCCTAAGAAAGTCCTTTCAACAGATGCTTACCTGTATCTGTTCTTCGTCATGGTCCCCTGTGAATCCACAGGAATGGGTTTGCTGTGCATATGCGCAGTAAATCCATTTGTGTGGATCCACAGGGACCATGAAGGAGAACTTGATAGGGGCAGAAATAGAGGATAGCCCATAATTAGAACATTGTTATATTTAACAAAGATAAGAGGAATAGCAATTACACTTCTATGTCCCCGCTCCATAACACTTACTGTACTCTGGGTGGTTCACAAGTTTATTATTTTGCCCCCGACATGCCGGGTCCTCATTTTACCGAAGGATGGAAGGCTACGTGAACCTTGATTCCTGGTTGGGATCAAACTCACTCCCTTTTGGTTGCAGTATAGCAGTTTAATCCCTGTGTCATCAGGACGGACAGACTGGCTTTAATTTTGGAATGATCATTGGAAGGTGTTGCAGGATTTTGAAATCTTATGTGATCCCAAAAATGCGATTTCTGCATTAAAATTTATGCCTCTCCTGGACCCTCGCTGGATCCCCGCCCAGTGCCCGCTGGCTGGTGAGGAAAGACTGCAACTGGGGGCGGCTGTTCTGCAATTGTTATGTTTTTCTTGATGTGTACTGATGATAATATTCTTGATGCTTGTGCTGTGGTTTATTGTTTGGTATTTAATTGCACTTTATCATTCTATTGTATTTCATTGAGTTTTATTGTACTATAGCATTTGATGTTTGTGGTTTCTGCGAGCCGCCCTGAGTCGCATTGGTCAAGTGGACAGCAGACAAATCCAATAAATCAAATCAAATCAATCAATTTTTTTTTTAAAAAAAGGATGGTAACACAAGCATTTCTGACCACCCAGAACTTTAGGCGACCGTATCCCTTACCCAGTGTCTTCATCCCAGTAGTAATGGCCTCTGGTAGGATATCGGTGCTCAAGTTTATTAATCTGAGAAGCCGGGTAGAAAATGCCTGTTTTGTAGGTTTTCTTCAACAGCCGGTTGTGGATGTCTGCTAGAATGGAGAATGTCGTCCCTTTGGGGTAGCAAAAACCAACATGGATCCAGTCGCCCCTGAAAATAATAATTCAGCACATTCAACATTGGTGCCACGATTCTGACTTTTAAATATGTATATCTAAATAAACACTGTGAGCCAAGATAAGTCATTCTTTCTGAAATAATATTTAATTACTTCCCCGCTGACTCGTTGATTAGAGCAGGCAGGGGCAACATTGAAAGAATGCAAAAATCTTCTGTTGAGTAATGTAAACCAAATCCCTAGAGACGGGTCTTGAATCGAGGATGAACTTGGCCAAGTCAATCTTTCAAATATTTATCTCATGATTTCCTTTGCCTCTGTCCTGGGAGGGGGAACGTTGACATGTTTCAGCGAGATGCTCAGATTTGAAGAGCATGGATTGAAAACATGATGTCAACTCTAGAAGAATGTGATGGCTAGGATAACATGATTTTTTTTATTTAAAAAATAATATATATTTTAAGCATCTACAACTTTGGAATGGGGTAGATACTCACTTATTGAAATTAATGAGCCAGATGGCCAGTTCTGTGGGAGCAGTCTTGTCCCAATGGATGGTGTAACCTTTTTGTAGCGTGATCACTGGCTGGTATTGCTGGTAATGGGTGCTTTTGCTAAGGGCGCCTTCTAAGTACAGAGGGTGTGTGTAGTAGTCGTTTTTTATGATTTTCATCCTTGGATTCACCGACTTGTAGGCTTGGATGTACACCTAGTGTAGAAAGAGATGCCCAAGTTTTTCAGCTGCATTGACTTATCCCAATCAAAACCAAGTTAGATGATGGACAAGGAACAACATTATAAAGGAGGATATGGCTGAGGGATTCATCCTCCCCCATTTCATTTGGAGGACCCGGAATAGGCTGAGGGTTGGAGTCCCTAAATGCAAGACCAACAGGCTCAAGCGGGGGTTGCTGGTGGACAATATTGTGGATGTGCAGAGAGATAGAATCTGGCTCATTTACTGGTCTGCCGAGTACTGCCGGATGAGGACTTAAGTTTGGCCAATGACAAAGCCAAGAAAGTGGCTTCACTTTGGCAGTCCAGGGTTTGAAAGAAGAAGACTTATCCCAATGTCTTGTGACTTTGAAACCCTCTTCATTACCTGTGCAAAGCGTCCACTACAGATCAAACCCCTCCAGTCTGGGACATCAATGCAGTCCGGATGCCGAATCAGCCAGTTATCCTCCTTGATAAGATACGAGCCAGGATATTCAGACACGGAGCCATCAACGTCATGAAAGACAGATGTTTTATCCCCGTCCATATCCAGCTGGTTGAACCAGGGTCCTGGTTCACCAAAGAATACTCTGGAGGTTATCTAGGAAGGAAAGGGCAGGAAAAACAGATAGCCGTGAACTGATGGCTTAGTAAGTAGGGATTTCATCGTCTTCCCTCTGATACTCCAACAGCGTGTATAGATAATGGATGCAAACAACGAAACAGGGAAGCAACATGACCTTGGACAGAAAATCTTACAGTCCACTTTCAAGTCACCCACATGGTCTTCATTCTTTTTCTTGTCCTGTATCTAATTCCAAATACTGGCTCTCCTCCCGGTAATCAGCCATGAAGATTGTCCTGAGAGCAATATAATGCAGTGGCCTTCCATTTGCCTTCTGCATCACAGTGTGACACCCAGAGTACCACTGATCCAGTTCTGTGAGTCACTTTCTGGTCCTGAGCCCTTTTGGCACACAAAGTCCTCCTCAACTCCATGCCAGGATGGATGAAGCTGCTGCCCTCCATCCAGATGGGTTCAAGTGGGATTTAATCCACGTGGGGACCCTCACCCTTCCTTCCCTGTGGACTTTGCAACCCAAGGCCGTTAGTCCTCAAAGGCGGCCAGGTTAGTTAACCGTGCCTGACAATCGGCGTTGAGTCATTAGTAGTAGGGTCTACTCTATGACCTTAGCAGGATAACCCTGGCCAGACTGGTTATAATTCTACCATATTTTTGCTTTGTGTTCTGCTGAAATGCATGACTGCTCTGAAAGCAGGGGAGAGCAGCCCCATCCTCCAACAAGGGGTACACAGCCCACTAGTGGACTTCAATTCCCAGAAGCCTAAGTCAGTACATTGGCTGATCAGTGCTTTGGGGAAATGACTTAGGCTTCTGGGAATTGAAGTCCAAAAACCAGCATTTGGGAAACACTGCTCCAACACATCAAGGGAGAGACTCACCGGCACGTCTTCAAAGCGGATGTTGGTGACATTGTTGTTGGGGCAACTCTGCCAAGCATTGTTCAGGCGGAAAGCTAAGGCGCTAGTATGCCGACCCTCCAACGCAGCAAACTTCCGGAAGGTGCAGTTCTGGACATTGATCGGCCCGTCGTAAAACTGAATGCCTCTAATTGGGAAATTCCTGATTTTTTTAATGTTTAAAAGAAGAGAAAATGGAACATAAAACATGAATGATTGAGATCTCAGCAAATTGCTACTAAGTATAAACTGGGAATTACTATAAACGTTCCCTCTATTTAGAAGACTTTGAGCTATTCTGATTTGGAGATTTCTAAGAAGCTTCTTTTATTTAACAATTCCCGGGCAATTGCTTTTTGGCACAAGTTTTCTCCCAAGCCACATGTAAAATTGGTCGTGATATTCTTTGCAGTGTTTAAAATCTTAATAATCGTTAACCTATAATAGATTATTCTATTACACTCTTTCATGTCCCGATCAAACCCTCGACTGCCAAAATGAAGCCACTTTCTTGGCTTTGTCGTTGGCCAAACTCAAGTCCTCGTCCTTCCATGTTTTGGGTGGTAACTGGAAGACTAGCAAATGAGCCGGATTCTGCACCTCTCCACATTCACATTATTCTCTCTAGTAATTAGTGTGTGTTTTAAACACTTTAGTCCATTTATGACAGGGGTTCTCTCAACCTTTTAAAGCTGAGGGCCAGACCACGCCCCCTCAGACCGCTGAGTGGGCCAGATGGGTGATTCCTCCCCCCCCCAATCACTGCCATAAAATGCATCCGTGGCTGTCGCGAATGCGCTTATGACAGCCATGTGGCTCATTTACGGCTGTTGTAAATACGTCTGCTTCTGGCGCCGGCGGCAATCATGATGATGCAGGCCGCATGAAATGGTCCGTGGGCCATACATTGAGAACCCCTGATTTATGACATTTGTAAATTGTATTGTGACTTGTTCTGGTCATACTAATAAACTTATCGCCATAAATTTAAGATTTATGAGCTGATTCAGGGCAGGTTTCACGGAGGGCAAAAGAATGATGTTCCTGCTCAAGTGTAGAGTCTTCACGTGGTCAAGGCACATCCCATTAGAGGAGAAACACAAGTCCCAATGTTTAAACTTGGGAAAGTTACTTTTGGGTGGGTGGGGGGGACTACCCTGGCCATGACTAGCCAAGAGTCTGCAAAGGCTATCAGATGTAAGATTTTCTCCAAACTCATAATGGAGAAGAGACAGCTGGAGAAATCCGCTTCTCTCATCTCTGCCACTGTGTTTGAGAGGGAACCTTGTGATTCGTATTAAATCACCTCTGGTTCAACATCTTGGCAGACTGTGCTTATTTATTCAGCTTTCTTAGAAGACGTTTTGGGGTCTTAGATCACTGACCTAAAATAAAGAGAATAATAGTCAGGATCCAATCAGGGAAAGGACCCTTGTGCTGTTACTCATTCATTTCTAACAAAGAAAACATCCCAAAACACCAACTTAATGAGGACAGAAAGAGATATTTTTTAAAGACAACTTGAAGGGCAATGGAGGTAACTATACAAATGCAGTTATTACCCCAAATATGGTTTTAAATTAACTTGGAAATTCCAGCATGTCTTGAGTTTGAGGCCAGAATCTAAATACAAATTCTGGAATTGGATCAAAAGAGAGTAGAACTCCATATTTTTCACCCACTGACTTCTAGAGCAAACCAAATCAATCACAAGTTTAATTAGCATTTCCCCCCTCGCCAACATGCTAGGGACTCGGCTGACCCACCTCGGAAGGATGGAAGACCAAGTCACCTTTGATCCCTGGTCAGGACCGAACTCACAACCTAATGGTCGCAGTACAGCAGCTGTGTTTGGGGTGGGTGGGTGTATTTTTATTTAATTTTTATTTATTTATTTATTTAATTTATTTACAGGTTTGTGTCGCGGTTGGTTGGGTGGATGGGTTGAGGGGTGTGTGTGTGTGTTTATTTTATTTTAATTTTATTTTATTTTTATTATTTTTGCTCTGCCCACAACGTCATGACGTCAGCTCCACCCACTACGTCATGATGTCATGACGTTAGCCATGCCCACGTTGGCCATGACGTCATGATGTGGTAGTAAAAATTTTGACATCCCATCACTGGGTGTTGGGTGATACAGCCAAAAGCCTTTTCTGTTGTTCTACATCCATTTCTAAGTTTTGTATCTGGCAAGAAGACAACATGCCACGGCTGAAGAAGAAATCTTTGATTTCGAAAGTTTGCAGTGTTTCAATTTTTAGTGGTCTAATAAAGGTATCGCCTTCCTCCTGCAATTTTTACGCCTACCCCCCCTTTCTAATGATCAAAATGCCAACGTAGGCAAATCTTGCCGAGATTCTGTAGGAAAAGTAAAGCAATGTGCAGCTGGATATGCAAAAAGTGACCAGTCTGTATGAGCAGCTAAAGACTGTTCTGAATCCTGATTCATCACAAGCTGCATTTCACCCTAGAAATGACACAAGTCAATTAATTAGCTGTAGTTTTAGCTGATTAATCTGACGGTCGAAACTGATTTGAAATGTGCCATTCTTTGAAGTGTACCATGTGAGCTGAGAGAACCTTCCTGAATGGGGGTCGGAAATAAACTAATTCTCTCTCAAAGGGAGATGATGGTCACCATGAAATAAGAGCAGCCAGGAAATAATAGCCCATTGTGTGGAAGTTTGTGCAGAGTACTGGAAGAAACCAAGAGAAGCAAAGTAATTTAAACTCACTGGCCGATAGGAAGGGTCCGTCCACTGTGGTCTAGGCCTCCAGGACCCCAGATCTCATTGTCTGATGTTTCGGTCCCTGTGTTTCTGCTTTCCCCAACAAAGAGGCTGTTCTTTATTTCCTGTTTCGATCCGTCATCATGGGGGAAAGTGCCTCCACTGGAAGAGAACAAGTTTCACATTAATGCCGTCACTCAGGCCAAATCCTTCTTTCAGAATTAGTCTGCAACCCTATTCGGCTGTTCCCTACCAAGATAAGTTCACAATACAAGTAAAACACCGGATAACGATTGGATCGGATAACGCTAAAATCGCATAACGTTAAGTAATCTAGGGAGGAGAATTGGATCGAATAATGTTAAGGTCCTATGGATGGATCGGATAACAACCACTAAAGCCTGTGCGGTTACAATGTATCTCTGTGGAGCTTTAACGTTATCCGATCCATCCCATAGGATTTTAACATGGATCGGATAACACTAAAAATCAGATAACACCAAGACTTGTGGAGCAAGTTTTAGCGTTATCCGGTGTTTTACTGAACTTTAGGAGTGCCCAAACTACAGCCCAGGGGCCGGATTTGGCTCCCGACGCCAATTCATCTGGCCCGCGAAGCCCTCATCACTCTTGGAAGTGGAAGTAAAATGCGCCCATACATGGTTTAGACCAAGTAACAGACAATATTTATTTTGTGTGATGCAGTATTAGAGGGATTCCACCCATCCTCTATCTACTTCTGTGAGTCTTCACTTCAACCCTAATTCGCAACTAGCTTATTTAGGCGTTCTTTCTTATGCAACTGAAGTCCAAAGAGGTGAGATTTCTGATTGCATGTAGGTTCCCAAACAAGCAAGAACCCATAATTTTCAGGGTTCTCAATCACTCAAAGACTCTACACTTGAGTGGCAACATCATTCCTTCAACCTTGTTGCTTCCAATCTGTAGGCAACAGACCAGAAAGTTGCCTGTTCTGGCCATCTAAAGCAGGGGTGCCCACACTTTTTTGGTTACGGGCTGGTCATGTGTTTTACTTCCACTTCTTTAGGAGCGACGAGAGCTTTGTGGGCTGGATGAATTGGTGTCAGGGGCCAAATATGGCCCCCGGGCCTTAGTCACCGGCTCCCTGAACCGGCTCCGGCACCCCTACTGTAGGGGGCAAGAACAGCACCCTTTCTGGTCTGTTGCCTACAGATTGGAAGCAACAAGGTTGAAAGAATGATGTTGCCACTCATGTGTAAAGTCTTTGAGTGATCAAGAACTGGAGTTGAGTGATCAAGAACTGGAGAAGCTTGTGAGGCAGGGAAACGGTATGAAATTATAGATGATAACACTATACATAACTACCAATATGAATGGCCCATATCTCACCTCATATTGCTTGACAGAGAATGTGAAGAGAGTGTTGTTGCTATTGTATCTAGCTTGTGAGTTTCCCAAGAGGTATCTAGTTGACAAGGTCAAGACAAGGCTGCTCTACAGATCCTTCTGGCTTGACCTTGCACTGTTTTCTTTATGTTAGTGTAAAAGGTAAACCCATAACACTCACCTGGCCAAAGTCAAACCAATCCCATTGTCAGCAAACCTGTAAGACAGAATCACAGAGCGAATGAGCGTCCTGTACACGGACTCTCTTGAGTTCAATGAATGCTCTCGCCCAATTTCTCAGTAGTCCATTCCTGTTTGTTAGCCTTTCCTTTCCTCTCCTCTGGAATTTCAAGGGCTGTGACTAAATGCTTAAATCTTATGTCTCAGCTGAGAAAAATCAGTTTTCCTCCTGCTATACATATACAGTACTTTCAACAAAGTTTCATCTGAGAAGCTCCCTCCCCAAAACCTTGTGTACTAATTGGACCCCAATAAAAGCAGCACTTTAATGAAAACGGAAAACGACGCCTGGCTTGAGGGTTGTAAATGGAAATGCAATATTTTGCACAATTCTGAAAGTAGAGTTACAGCCCTCAGGTCAGGTCAGCGTACCCCTTCCCTGAAACCATTAAACGTTGTGTGTTTGAGGAGAGTGTCAATTTTACCAACAGTGTCATTGGGAAGAGGGGGAAAAAACTGCTTTAAATTTTCATGCCACATGAGGGCGGACGCGTTCCATAACCAGAATGTTTTCGTGTGGGCTCCTTATTTTCCTGGCAAGTGATTCTTGCAGTTGCCAGAACTTCTTTATATTCCATGTTGAAATATGTCTGCACTGGAATTTCTATTAGCATCTCCTCTCCTTGTGTAATACATTACAGTAACCCAGAATAAAGTGGTCGGATATCCAACGGCCATAAAAACACTGGGTAAGGATAGATGGGAGACAAATTGCCTAAAACCCTGCCAGCCAACTAACACAGAAAAACAGTTTTTGTGTTCTGCAAACTAAGGTCAAGGATAACAAAGCTGTTTACCTGTCAAGATGCAGGTATGTGAAGAAGAGGGTTGGGGGCATAGCAGGGGCACCAGAGAAAAGAAGGGATTACAAGCAATATCACATTTCCTTTCAGTTGTAAGTATTCATTTTTGCTCTCACTTCCCCTTATTTATGTATGTTATGCATTCTTATTAATCCAGCACCAGCACTGGAAAAACAGTTTTGTTTTTGCTTAGAGATGGAATAAGCTTTTATCACTGGCTATGCTATATGAGACTTTTGAAAACTTAAGTCCAAAGCCCATAATGCTTTTGAAGATATTGGTTGGTAGGCAGGCAGTAGCGTAGCATGGGAGGGGGCCCAGGGGGCAGCCTGCCCCGGGTGGCACTTTTTGGGCATATGGACGTTATTGGACTATAATTCCCAGAAGCCCTAGTGGGAGCCCTAGTGGGAGCCAGTGTCCTAGGCCCCCGCCAGGGGCCAGCAAATTTGTCTTATGCCCCAGGCAGCTGAATCCCACACTACGCTACTGTAGGTAGGTAGGTAGGTAGGAAGGAAGGAAGGAAGGAAATATCTTGGGTGTGACAACAGGATTTTCAGAGAGTTATATAGCTAGGGAGCTGGATAGATAATTTAATGGTTTTAAGTACTGGGGTTGGGAGTTTGATTCTCCCCTGTTCCCCTTAGGAGAGAAGCCAAGTGGCATGTGTGGATTACCACAAACTTAACAACATAACTCTGTTGGTTTCGCCTTCATTGCTAAAATAACACATTTTCAAGGGAAGGGTCGGAGCTGGTGCGGGTGAAGTTTGGCAAAGCCAACCTCAACCCAACAAGGAGATCTTCCAGTGGACCAAGGAGAGAGAGTTGACATTACATGGCATGATCAGTTTCACGTTCCTCTAAGGCAGGGGAGGCCAGCCTTGGCACTCCAGGTGTTCTTGGACTTCAGTTCCCAGAAGCTATGATCAGTAGGTGTGCTGACTTGGGCTTCTGGGAATTGAAGTCCAAGAACAACTGGAGTGCCAAACTTGGACACCCCTGTCTAATGGTTACAGGATCCAGCTTATGTTAAAAAAAATTGAAAACCCTTGAATTTCTTGTCTAGAGGTCTCGTGCCCACTACACCAAAGAAAGGCTTCTATATACCTCATGGAGACGACAGATTCTCAACGTTTTGTAGGACAGAGCTATGACAATGGAAGGAAGGTGGGGAGGAATCAAACTTCTGTAACAGAGCAGTTTGGGATACAATGGTCCAAACCACCCACTTTGGAGAAGCCAGAGCCAATCCTGATGTCGTTCTTTAACATCACGAAACAGGCTTGGGTAGAATTTGTGAGTCAGAACTGCTTGCCGTCGCTCACAAGGAAGGAATCCAAGCGGCAGAGCAAAGAATCTAATTCTCCGACCCATCAAACTTTGCATCTCAAGGTGGACCTTGAAGCAGTCTCAACTGGGCAGGATGCAAGCCCAAGAAGCCCTATCTATCCTCAAGAAGAAGAAGAAGAAATAAAAACAGACCATGGAACCATTGGCTGTCCTGGAAAGACATCTCCCTTCCCTGCCAACTGACCGGTTGTTTATGCAACCTTTCCCTAAGCTGCCCCTGTCTTATGTCGGCCTCCCTAGCGCTGGAATTCTTGGCAGGGTCCCCTCACCACATAAAATGAAACCCTGAGCCCAGCTGCTTATATTTTATTTCAGGCCCAGGCAAGAAAGTTTATTTAAAGTGCCTCTCCCCCCCCCCCCCGGCTGCAGCTTCTTGTAAAGGGAGATCGCACAACGGTCAATGATCCTGTGGCTCAGGAAAGACGGGAGCTGGTTGGGGGGGGGGGGCAGGCGTAGGTTTTTCTTTCCTGGATTCAGACAGAAGGTGTCAAAAAGGTAGGGATAGGACCGGACACAGCTTTAGCTCCTTGTAAACAGTGATGTCGAACCTTGGCACACCAGCTGTTCTTGAACTACAATTCCCAGAAGCTCCCGATCAGCAGGAGTGCTGACTTGGGCTTCTGGGAATTGAAGTCCAAGAACACCTGAAGAGCCAAGGTTCGCCACCATGGACCTAGATAGACTCTTGAGGGCTGAGCTGAGGCAACGGGAACAAGCCAACTCACTGGCAATCGTCCAACCACACGTCTCCGCCTCGCAGCCAGGCTCCGTGGTCCTGATTCTTGTAGGCAATAAAACGTCGGATGATGGCTGGCTCGCGGGGCTTCAAAGGGTCGGCGTCTTTGTGTGGGCTGTACCTGGGTTTTCAAAGAGGGAAAGACGTGGTCAACGGTGTGAAAGAATGCTTGTCTAAATCAGGGCGTGAGCCCAATCCCTAGAGCGGCTGAGGACCAATTCTGGTACTTAGGTATCCCTAGAAGACCACATCCCCTTCCCAGGACATCGGGTAAGGGTCGAGGTCGCCCTTGCTTGAAAGCCAATCATATCCAACTGTAGGGGTCGGTGCTCATCTCCATTTACAGCCCAAGAGCTAGCGTTGTCTGCATCTGCAGACTTTTCCGTGGTCATGTGGCAGAAATTTCTAGACACGAGTGCACAGAACGCTGTTACCTTTCCTGACGAAACAGTACCTGTTTATTTATTTGCAATTTCTTGCTTTTGAACTGACATTATGGTCTACTCCAGTGGTTCCCAACAAGGGGTACACAACCCACTAGTGGACTTCAATTCCCAGAAGCCTCAGTCAGTACATTGGCTGATCAGTGCTTTGGGGAAATGACTTAGGCTTCTGGGAATTGAAGTCCAAAAACCAGCATTTGGGAAACACTGGTCTATTCTATTACCATAGCAGGAGAATAATAATAATTTCATGTCAGAAATTACTGTAGATTGAAAGGATTTTTTGCTGGAGAAACTCCACTCCCAAATGAGGCTTCCCTCATATCCCCAAAGATCTTTTCCCACCCAAATGGTACCTATTTATCGACTTGCAATTTCTTGCTTTTGAACTGCTAGGTCGGGAGGAGGTGGGGCAGAGACAGGCGCTCAAACCGTCATGCAGTACCCAAGTCTTGAACTGCCAACTTGCCAACCTTCCAGCTAGCAAGGTGAGCTTCTTAACCACTTAGCCACTGCAGCCCCATACCATAGCAGGATAGCCTGGCCAGGCTGGGTTTATAGAGTTCAGGTACTCTAATCCATTGGTCAGATTTGCTTTGAGTTGGAGTCCTGCATTGAGCCGGGAGTCTCCATCCAACTAAATTATTCTATTATTCTATGCAAAAGCAAAAACCCCAATCCATGCATTTTAAGGAGGCAGATGCAAATGGGGAAGTGGAAGAAACATGGGTAAGCAATGCTTCTCTGCAGCTGCCACTTCTCAGCTGTCACAGGGTCAAGAAGGGTCAAGGTAACTTGGCAAATAGAATAGCAAACTTGCCTGTCTGCCAGCAATTCTCCCCAAAGGTTGGCTTTTTGTCCCAAAGCGGACTGATATATACTTTACAGAACACAATGCCAGTTGGACAAAACTGAACAATTGACAGCAACTTTGTCTGGCGTGGAGATAACAAAGCCAGGTTTGGAATGCCTGACCTGCCACGGCAGGTGGTACGCAGGGCAGACAGATATTCAGGAGAGACTGGGTTTCATTTGACAAAACCATCAAATGTTCTTTCAAAGGCAAGATTACCTTCCGGAAATTAAGGTCAGAAGGGGCCTTTTGTCCTTGGCGGAGGCTGGCGTCGTCTTAACTCCATTATCAATTATCATTCCAGCCTGGAAAGGGGGGGGGGTGCGACAGAAAAATAGAATAGCATTTTGCAAAGGACAGCAGAATCGGGACTTGTTTGCACCAGGAAAAGACTTTGAGACCAACGACATGATCTTTTCACTTCAGCTTTGCAAGGCTGGAGTGGAAGATTCACTGGCAATTTGCAAGCCCAGTTTTCATGAGGACTAGTGAAGCCAGACAAGTTGATCTCAAGTGATTGGATCCAGAGTTGCCTAGGGTCTTATGTGTGTTAATATTCATTCATTTATTTATTATATTTATATCCCTCCCTTTTCCGAGGACTCAGGGCAGCTTACAGTCTAAAAAGTGTTAAAACACATCACTTTCGTGTCAGAAATTATTCTAGGTTGAAAGGATTTTTGTGGAAGCAACTCCGCTCAGGGAACGTCCAAATGAGGCTCCTTTCATGTCCCCAAGAGCTGGAACAGAGACGGGCGCTCAATCCGACATGCAGTACCCGGGTCTCGAACTGCCGACTTGCCAGCCTTTCAGCTATATGATTTACTTAACCATATGGGCTGCGATATTCAATCTCCTGATCAGATTCAAGGGCAGTCCCAGACAGAGTGAGCGTCAGTAGTCTAGCCACAAGATTAGTAAAGGCAACCTGGCTAATACAATACCCAGTTGTGTCCAAAGCTTTGTGTTCGCAGAGCAGTCTGTGGACATGTAACAAGCATGACTAGACACTGGGGTACACAGGATGCTGTTACCTTTCCTGCCAAAATGGTCCCTATTTATCAACTTGCAATTTCTTGCTTTCGAAACTGCTAGGTTGGCAGGAGCTGGGACAAAGACAGGAGCTCACTCTGCCATGCAGCACTTGGGAATCGAACTCCGGCCTTCCAGCCCATCAAGTTCAGCCTCTTAACCATTTGAGCCACTGCAGTCCCTCCCTAGGATTACACATAGGCATATGTCCTTAGCGGTGGATGCAAAGCAAAAAGGCTCACTGGTCAACTAGGATTCAAAGGGGAGGGGGAACCCATCACTTTGAGAGATTGCTCTCTACTGAGAGCCAAACGCTAGGCCCAAATGGGGTTTGCAGATTAAAATGGTCTGGATTTCACAGACGCAGGAACGCTGTCCAAGAATGAAATTTCAGACTTCGGAACTGGAAGATGGAAAATTGCTTTTGCAAAAAAGAAAGAAAGAAAGGCAAAAACACTTTTAAGGCGTCGCGTACTCACCCGGTAATTGGAATGAGCCCGGTTGTTATAGAAAGTCCCCATCGGAATATGCTCAGAGTAGCCGGGGGGATACATTCCTACCGAAAGGCCTGTCGGCACGTGATGCAGGACGAACCAAAAGCCGGTTTCCTGGAAGATACAACCTACACTTTAGCCTGGGAAAGTAGCCTTTGCTACTTTGGGTGGTAAATTTTAAAAAGAGAGAGAAAGAGGGGAAAATAGACAGTTGTGTATTTGAGTGTATCCCCCCCAAAAAAACAAAAAACACACAAACCAGTAGGCATCAAGAGTTGCGTGTCAAGTTTTGTACCTTGGGCTGTGCCTGGAGAAACCTTGACTCCAAGGATTCTTCAGCCGTGAAGCTCAATGGATGACTTTTGGCCAAGATCAATTCATGATCTTCCAACATCAACTACACAGCAAGGTTGTTGTGTGGAGATTCTAGGGCAGTCATGGCAAACCTTGACACTCCAGGGGTTCTTGGACTTTGATTCCCAGAAGCCCAAGACTCTGTGAATCCACACAAATGGGTTTGAACTGGTTCATGTGGATTCAAAGATACTTTGGTTTCTGGGAATTGAAGTCCAGGAACGCCCAGAGCGTTAAGGTGCTCATCACGGCAATAGGGCAGCATTTCCCAGACTATGTTCCACAGGATACTGGTGGACTTCAGTTCCCAGAAGCCTCAGGCAGTCCTTTGGCTGATCAGTGCTTTGGGGAATTTGACTGAGGCTTCTGTGAGTTGAAGTCCAAGAACCAAAGGTTGGGGAATACTGCTCTGGGATTTGGTGCTCATCTCAGTTTACATCCAAAGAGCTGTCTGCATTGACAGACGTTTCATGTGGAAGGCATGACTAGAGGCCAAAGTGCATAGAACCTTTCCTGCTAAAGTGGTACCTATTTATCTACTTGCAATTTCTTACTTTTGAACTGCTAAGTTGGTAGGAGCTCACTCTGTCGTGCAGCACTCGGGTCTTGAACTGACCGGTCATTAAGCTCAGAATCTTAGCCATGAAGCCACTGTGGCCCTCTCCATAGGCTAACATGAGCTTATCCTGGTGAACCTATCAAGGAACCTATGGAGGAACCTATGGAGGAATATACCCGCTGGTGTGTGTCTCTGTATGAATTGCTGTTCTGGGCTACTCACTTCTTCGTTTGGAGACAGACTCAGTCAAGAGCAATGTAAATACAGAAGCCTTGCAGAAGGGTCTTCCTTCAAAGGCATACGCTTCCCCACCTCTCTACAAGAGGGACTGATAAATCCCTTCCTTCTTGAGCCTTTGCTTTGTACCAAATTTTGAGCTTTCTTTAGCTCCCCAATGCAAGAACAAACTGTCGAACTCACTTCAGATCCAGCTGCAGCGCAGTTGATCAAGTTGTTGTGCGGGTTGGCCAACCAGAAGGTAGACACGGCGCTGTAGGGATGGATAAGAAAGGCAGAGGTGAAAAGGGCTGTCTCACAACTAGACTGTCTTCTGTTTAACAGGAATGAGCCAGGTCAGATGGCTCAATAGATACATTGCCCCATTTATGGAATGTAGCACCCTGCTATGGCAAAAGAGTGGACCCTACTGCCAGCGACTCATCGCTGAGTGTCAGGCTGTGGTTAACTAACCATGATCACCCTGAGGACTAACGGCCTTGGGTGCCGAAGTACACAGGGAAGGGTGAGGGTCCCGAAGTAGATTAAACCCTACTTGGATCCCTCTTGATGGAGGGCAGCATCATCATCCATCCTGGCCTGGGTCTGATGATAACTTTGCGTGCCAAAAGGGCTCAGGACCAGAAAGTGACTCAAAGGAACTGGTTCTGTGTGTCATGCTGCAATGTGGAAGGCAGATGGAAGGCCACTGCATTATATTTTCAGAACAATCTTCATGGCAGATCACCATGATGATCACCAATATTTGGATTCAGATACAACAGAAGAAGGAGGAGGAGGAGGAGGAGGAGGAGGAGAAGAAGAAGCATTCGGGGTGTCTTTCTCTCTGTCTGTTCTCCCTCTTCCAACTCCTTGACTTCAAAGCTTTGATTTGAGCTGGAGGACCTAATCTTAATCAATGACAAGACAGTGGCTTTGTTTTGGCATTCCAGGGTTTGATCGGAACACAAAAGGAGAAGACTTCAAAGCTGTCAGTTCTGGAGCAAACACAGCCCTGTCTTGAAAGCCTTCAAGAATTCCAGGATGAGCAATAAAATATTTACTGTCAGTTATATTTTACTGTATGATAAGCATTTCCTCGAATGAGCCAGCAGAGAAGAAGGGAAGAGAAGATTCCCTTTGGTTAGGTAAGAGTTGGCCTGAATATCAACAATGTGGTTGTTTACGTGAAGATTTCATAGCATCGGAGCTCTTGAAGGCATTCAAGACAGGGCTGTCAGTCCTTCCAGAAGCACAGAGCGAGGGAGTGTGCAAACGTTAGGAAGGGAAATGAAATAGATTCAGCTCTCTTGAGGAAAGTATCTTTTGGAAGAGGCTCTTTGGAAGAAGCAGTTGCCAAGCTTATAGGTCCTTTCCCAAGAAATAAAACCAGTCTAGTTTCATAAAAGGTAACTGAACCAATGTTATATAATGCAATCAAAACAGTCCTTTGGAAAACTGTGGGCATCTGGTATGAGAGGCGACGGAAAGAACATGGGTTACGAATCGAATTGGAGGTGTGCGCCATGCAGAGAAAAAGAGAAATCTTCGGGGCTTGGAAATGGTTACTTTTTAGGATTAAAACTCCCAAAATCACTTGCTCATAGGTTCTGGGAGATGTTATTCCCCTACATTTTACATTTCTAAGCTGTGGTTCTAGAGTGGACAAATTATTGGTGTATAAGACCCACTCCCCCCCTTTAAAATACACTGGAAAATGGAGTCCATCTTGCACTGTATAAATTAGCCTCTAGTAGACTATTTTGGTAATAATGGGGTGTGTCTTATACTCCGATGCATCTTCTACACCAGTAAATACAGTAAGTGAGGAATATGTATGATCTCAACTTATGGATGGAATCCCTCCCTCAGGTTCCAATCATTTGAAGACATGATTAATTGAATACCGAGCATGTTGTGGGCAAAATGCTAATTAACTTGTGAACCGCCCAGAGAGTGCAGTAAGTGCTATGGGGTGGTATATAAGTGTGATTGCTTTGTTGTGCTTTGCAGTGATGATGACAACATTTGTATCTGTTATACAACACCAGTCAATGTTTTTATAACATTGCTTGTTTTGATTGTGTTTTGTAATGTTCAAGTAATAATGACGATGGTCTTAGAACTGCAGAGTTGGAAGGGAGCCTATAAATCATCAAGTCTAGTCACTGCCAGGGAGGCACGCTGTGAGGCATCAAACCCCCAGCCAGATGCCTAAACTGCTCTCCAGGAACAGGGAGCCAGCATGCATTTTTTAAATGTGGCATGATTCTTATGCAGGGATACATACATGCAGAAGCAACATTATGTTGGAACTCAAAAACATGTACCGATGAGGACTTAAGTTTGGCCAATGATAAAGCCAAGAAGGTGACTTCACTTTGGTTTGATCTGGAGCATGAAAAACGTATTAAGAAGCCCAATAGATGTTAAATTGCTCCCCAATCAGCTAATAATGAACTGATTGGGACCTCAAAGGGATGCAAACCAAAACTCTTTTATGCAATCTCAGGGCTACGACTCTCATCAATCTGTTTCCACTCACTTGCAGTCCTGTCTGGGTTTGGGGACGTATCCTGGGTAGGCTCCATCTGTAATCATCTTGCACATTCTTGTGTCCCGGTCAGATGGCAGCAGAGTGCTCGGTTTCACCAGGAGGCCAAGACAATGATCAAAAGTGTTACGGACCTCAGGGCCATCTTCTGTGAAGAAGCAGTGTCCCAAAGCGTTGTACGCAACAACATCTTTGACCTGTGAGTTCAGAAAATGAAGAAGGAGGTGAGGTTGGCCTTCTGAGATATTAATGGTGGTGTCTGTTTTTTGGTCACAAGTTGGAGACCTTTGGTCTTCCAGATGTTTTGGTCTATCAACATCCACCAGGCCCACCCAGCATATAGTCTAAGGCAGGATTCCTCAAACTTGGCTGTCCAGGTGTTCTTAGACTTCAATTCCCAGAAGCCCAAGTCTTCACACCTGCTGATCAGGGCTTCTGGGAATTGAAGTCCAAGAACATATGGAGAGCCAAGTTTGAGGGACTCTGATCTAAGGGTAGCAAGATGGTTGAACGTTCGTGCATTACTGCTCTTCTAAAGTTTCATCTTATAGACATTTAATCACCAACTCGGAAGCAGGGAGCCTCAAGGAATTGTAGGAGTCGAAGCTCCAAAACTTCAGGAGAACTCTTTAGAACTTGCAAAGAGTTACTTCTTTAGGATTCAAACTCCAAAGGTCTCTTGTTCGGAGATTCTGGGAGATGTTATTTCCCAACATTTCAGACTTCTAAACTCTGGTTATAGTACTGGCTAGTCTTTAGAAGGGGCAGAAGAAGAAAAAAAATCTCCACTCTTGGTCTTATGTGATGTTTGTCAAGTCCATGATGCTCAGCTTTAAGCACCTTGAGAAAGAAAAAAATTACTGGGAAAAGATGTCTAACACGATAATGGTGCAGTGTCCAGCTAACTCTGATTTATGGTGACCCATTACAAGATTTCTTTTCTAGGTAGAGAATATCAGAAGTGGTTTTCTCTTCGCTTCCTCTGGAATTGTGCCAAGGCCCGGATGGGAATTGAACTCCCAACCTCTGGTTTTACCACTCAGCTTTCCGGCCAGCTAATTACAATTGTGGGCCATCCAATTAATTCTGGATTAAAGGTCAAGGTCACCCCTTGCTCAAAAGCCAGGTGTATCTGACTCTAGGGTTCAGCGCTCATCTCTGTTTATTAGCCAGCACCGTCTGTGCCTGCAGACAATGCTGTGGACATGAGGCAGGCATGCCTAGACACCTGAGTGCATGGAATGCTGTTTACCTTCCCACCGAAGTGGTCCCTATTTATCTACTTGCAATTTCTTGCTTTCAACTGCTAGGTTGGCAGGAGCTGGGAGAGAGACGGAAGCTCACTCCGTTATGCGGTACACGGGTATCAAACCCTGGCCTTCCAGTCTTCAAGCTCAGTGTCTTAACCACTTGAAGCCACTGCAGTTCCTCAGAAGTCTGGCTTATGGCCACCCTTTTTCCAGGGTCTTCTTAGAATACACAGAAAAACAGCATGTCAAAACTTCTTATATTCCCAAACTTCAAATCAGAGCTTGAGGGGAAAGATGTTAATCTTATAAGAAGCAGGTATTGTCATGGTACGACTACAGCTGTCAAAATCTCGATGCCAATATACATTGACTTCAGGATTATGGGTGTTGCAAGTCCTGTAAGTATCTTTCCCAAGCTGTCAAAAAACAGGACTGGCTGGTGATGGTCTAGTTTTGGCTGACAAGGTTTTCTTTCTTTGTCATCTCTTCTGCACCATGTACTTGAAAAGCACAAACACTGCATCACAAAAAAATAAACATTGTCTTCTACTTGGTCTTAATCCATGTGTCCTAATCTAAATCAAGTGCGCTGAATCCAACTCTGAAGTCCAATTCTGCCTAGGACATCAGGATCTTAAGTTAGCAAATCTCACCCTCTTGGTTAGGTTCTTGCATTGATCACACAGGGGTATATTTGTCATAAATGTAGCAGAAATTGTCCCGTTTATTAACACACCTTTAGCTCCAAACAGACTCAATATGGTTGAACTGTACTATCCAATAAGAGGCATCCCCTTGGTCCATCTCGCCTGACATACCTATTTCTAATGTCAGCTCACTGTGTGTGTTTTCGTGCCAGAGATTACTCTGGGTTGAAAGAATTTTGCAGGGAATGTGTGAATGATGCTCCTTTCATGTCCCCCATTATGCAGCTCTCGGGGAACCGAACCCCATCCTTCTGGTCTCCAAGCACAGCGATTTTACCCACTGAGACACCGGGGAGCTGCACTCACTTGCCCAGACATGCCCAGCCGCTGCTGGAACATGCATGCCCCCAGGGGACGTGATTCAGCTGAGGCGGCAGCAGGCCTAGTGGCAGCTGCAACTGTTATAATGTCCCCATGTAAAAATACATTACCCAGTTACTGAACAGTTATAGCACGGCTTAAAATCTGTACATGGTAGACAAATTCTGAGTTTAGACTTGGAATCAGCACACTTGATACGTCAATCACATGTGTTACTCCTAGTAGCAAAACCGTTGTTGTGCAGTGTAATTAGGCTTTTAAATCAGGGGGCTTTAAAACGTTTGATGCCTCGATTTAAGAGGGAACGGCTCTCCTCTCTAGCACCTTTCAAGCAAGAATTGTGAATCCCCAGCCAAAATTACGAGCACTAGACGCAACGTTATTGTAACTAGCCGTGACGGCTGCTTCGATTCCCCCATAGTTTCCTTCCCTGTGAATCTTGGCAGACAGTTTATCAGGGCTCATTTAATTTTCATCCCCCGAATGACAGTTTCTATTGGAGAATATATAGAGTAGGCTGATAGCTTCTGGCTTGACATACTCTCTCCCTCCTGACCCTCCTGCCATAAACATCCATCTTTCGTGGCATAAATCAGGCCAGGATTTAATGTCCCTGGTTCTGCCAGGTTGCACCTCACTCACACGGAAGGTAATGAGGAGGTAGAACGAAGTAGACTTCTAAATACTCAGTACGGTGAGGGTAACATGCTGGCTGAAGACCACTGAGGTATGTGCGAACTGTAAATATGTGTGAACTGTACATTACCAGCTAAAGAAAGTACTGTATGGATCGTTCAACTGCAGAGGTGTGAATATGCATCTGATGGCCAACACTAACATGTTCATATGTTTATTGTCATTTGTAGCTTCAATTGGCGATCAAAGGGGAAAGGGAAATAAACATTTGCTCTATTCCTTTGCCAATGACAGGTCAGCAGGGGGGGGCATTTACACTTTCCCTTCCTCTGTAAAGAAGAAGGGAAAGTGTATCATTGTCAGCAATTTCACCATACAGGCAAACAAGTTGCTTTATATGTTCAGATATAGTGAACATATAAAATGACCTGAAAATGAGTGGCATGCTCTCAGTTCTGGCGTCTTTCCCACCATGTTTTGATAAGCCACCATCTGCCGGTTGTGCTACCAGATTATGGTGGAAACAAACTAAACCACCTTCTAAAGAAGCAAGAGAAATTCTCAATTAAAGACATTTACTTGTCTATTTCTTTACATGCACAATGCAATTATGGTGAAAGAGTACAAACAACGGGTCAGCTGGCAATGATATGCAAAACTACACACTTAAGTAGAAAATTATAACTTGTCCCCTACGATTGACCATGCTAGCAAGAAACCTCTTCATTTCACAACATTTTTGCAATGTTTTCATGTGCTGTTCTCTACAGGGTCAAACTGTACACAACAGAGGGAAACTTTAATTAGAAACTGAAATCATGCTAGAGTTCCAAAGAGATTCTATTGTGTCGTGACATCCAGTCACAAAGTAAAGCAAGCTAACTTGAAATCCACTGGAGGTGAGAAAAGCCCATGCTGTGATAACCAGATTCGTCTACAGAAAGAACCAAATGAAGCCCCTCTTCTAGTGATGTGCTACCTGTAATGTGTAGTTTGACACACACACACCCCAACTCAACAATTCTTACCAGCAAGCCATTGGAGCCGTGGACTGTGATGCAACGAGAAAAAGTGTGGTGGATGGAGAGATCTTTCACATAGGTTGGAGGGTCGTAGCCCCCTCTCTCATCTACATCTCCGGCCATGTGGAAGTGGATCGGATACTGCCCTAGTAATTGTTGGCCCATATATTTCAGCTCAATGCCTTCTATGTGGATGGCTTTAAATCCAAGACCAAACTGTGAGATGACAAAAAAGCAAATCAAGGAAGAGGAAGGAAAACCCCCCACAACCTTCTTCTTATGTATCTCTGGTGTAATTTTCAAGAGAGAGAGATAAGACTTGCATGCAAAATGGGATTCTGTTGCTTTGAATGGAAAAGAGACATTCAGATCCATCCTCTGGAAATTACCGGGCTTTAAGAGTGTCAGGGAAATGTTATTTCTATTATTCCTAGCTGCTACATACAAAAAGGAATCTAGGCACAATATTTTTATATTTAGGAGCATTTTGCTAATAGCTGGCTGTCATAGGTGAGTCTTGGCCCCAGTAGAAGATGCTTCTCATGCTACCACAATGGAAGAAGGGAAACATGAATTCTGCCCAGGGGTAATTCTGAGAAATTTGTAGCATCTACAGATTCACTGCAGATGGTGATTGCAGCCATGAAATAAAAAGGTGACTGATTCTTGGGAGGGAAGCTATGAGAAACCTGGGGGACATAGTAAAAAGTAGAGACATCAAATTGCAAACAAAAATTTGTATAGTCAAAGCAATGGTATTCCCTGTGGCAATGTAGGGTTGTGAGAGCTGGAACATTAGGAAAGCTGAGCGCAGAAGAAGAGATACCTTTGAGATGTGGTGTTGGAGGAGAGTTTTGAGAGTCCCCTGGACAGCGAGGAGAACAAATAGGTCAATCTTAGAAGAAATCAACCCTGACTGCTCCTTAGAATATCAAATTGTAAAGATGAAGCTAAAGTACTTTGAACATCAAATGAGAAGAGAAGATTCAGTTGAGAAAGCCTTGATGCTGGGAAAGGTGGAGGGCAAAAGAAAAAGGGGGTGGCCAAAAATGAGAGGGCTAGATGGTATTGTAGACACAATGGGCACAGAGCTGAGCGAGTTGAGGAGGATGGTGGAGGACAGAAGTGCCTGGCGGACAGTGGTCCATAGGGTCGCAGAGGGTCGGAATTGACTGTGCGACTGAACAGCAACAAAGATTCCCAGTGCCACATCAGAAGCTCTAACAACACCAGCCTGACTGGACAGAGAGAAATCCCAAGGAGAAAACATATGGCTAGAGAACAATGGATGATACCTTGAAGTGGCCACCAAAGGTGTCATAATCGAAAAAGGAGCACAGGCCATTGTTGTAATCGTAGCAGTCCTTTTCCATCTCTCCCATCACGAGAATGTTGTGGCTGAGTAATCCGACTTCAGCCCGCATGTCAACCCCATCAATGATCTCTCCTGTGTGAAGGTAGATGGGCTTCCCTAGAAGAACAAAATAAAATTGGTTTTGGAATGAATCCCTCTCTTTCTCATCCATCCATCCAATCTATTTATGCCTATCTATAAATTTGGTAATGGGGACTGAGGTGGATTAGTTGGTCAAGATGCTGAACAATGGAGTGACCTTCTGTCTCTGTCCCAGGTCCTGCCAACCTAGCAGTTCAAAAGCAAGAAATTTCAAGTAAATATATAGGTACCACTTCAGTGGGAAGGTACACAGCATTCTGGGCACTCCGGTGTCTACTCATGCCTGCCACATGTCTATGGAAACGTCTGCAAACACAGACAGTGCTGGCTCTTTGGCTATAAACAGAGATGAGCACTGAACCCTAGAGTCAGATACAACTGGCTTTTGGGCAAGGGTGACCTTTACCTTTACCTATATATTAATATCACCTGAGAGTACTTTACAACCATCATCCAAAGCAGGTAACACACAGCAAGAGGAGTGTTAAAGGACGGGAACCAGTAAAATAGAAGCAAGATAAATTTGGAAGTAACAGTCTTACAAATAAGAACTTGCCTACCATACATTCTAACTACAATTGGCATTGTGATCTCAACAGAGTTGTGATTAATGACAATTTTACTTCTACAGTGTAGCTGTTACTTTTCAATTTCCAGTTCATTTTTACATTTTGTAATAACACAACTGCAATTTTATGGCTTCTCTGCTTTAGTAGATGTGGAATACAAATTTCCCCCAATAACTGTGGGTTCAATATCTATGGTACCAGTTATCGGTACCATGAAAATCCTGTGTGCATTTCTACAGCGCATTACCAGAGCTGGCCACTAGAAGCCACTGTCGGCAATATAAAATACAGTGTCCATTATTATCCATGGTTTCAGATATCTGCATTCAGTCTCAGAACATATCCCCCAATGGATCCGGGCAAGTGGGGGAGGGTGACCCATTTAATATGGAGCAAATCTTGCTTGAACTATGCCTTAGCTAAAGTTTTTCTGTTGCTCAACTGACATCTCTGATCCTGGGAAATACCACTGAGTACAACACAATTTAAGCATGCTTAGATAATGCAGATTTAAACATGTGTAAAACATTATTCTTCCTTTCTGTTCTCCTAACTCTAACACCCAGTCTTTGCCACCCCAAATAAATAAATAAATAAATCTGAATCTGGGAAGCTTTATCTATTTATTAATCTAGTAATCCATCCAGTAAATGCATGCATATATAAGATGTTGTGCAGACACATTAATTTCTCCCCTGACTCAGCTTTTCTTGCAGAGGAATGGAAGAGATCGTCTTCCTGCATGCATGAGCAAGTCATGCATTCATTAAAACAAACCGTAAACGGGAGGGCAGATTTTTGAAACCATGCTACACTTGCCTGCATTTCATTTTCAGGGAAGGATTCTAATTTACACATGCACTCTACACTGATTGGAAACATATGCCCAAATGTCCAAAACATCTAGGGAAAGAATGAAAGAATTCCTCCTTGCAGAGCATCACAATAAAAGGTTTAAAAAATGTTTATGCAAAATTCACCGTGTGGAGAAAGCAACTGAAAACAACCTCATCAAGTTCTCACCTCTGAGTGGAAATGGACATCGTGCAACGGACAACAGAGATGGAATTGACTAGACATAGTTGCAGTCCAGACAAAAGGATGTTCTTATGCATAAATGCCCACCTTTGTGAAATTTCCTACCACACAGAGTACAGACAGGCATTGGTCTCTAAGGCTTACAAAGGGCGCTAGACAAATTCTTGGCGGTTGGGTCTATTGAAGTCTCTTATCAATGAGGGCTAACAAAACCTCTCTGATTAAAGGCACTCTACCTCTAATTGCTGATCACAAATAGCTAAAAACCAACAGATAGGTTTCTCTGTTTCCTGTCTGATTTCCGATATTTCTGGAGGTAGCTTGATGGAAAGACGGAGCTTGGTAATGGTTAGGTAAGGTAAGTGACTCCTTTGCTCAAAAACCACTTGTATCTAACTAGGGTTCGGTGCTCATCTCCATTTACAGCCAAAGAGCCAGCACTGTCTGTGTCTGCAGATGTTTCCATGGTCACGTGGCAGACATGACTAGATGTCAGAGCACACGAAACATTTTTACCTTTCCTGCCAAAGTAGTACCTGTTTATTTACTTGCAATTTCTTGCTTTTGAATGCTAGACTGGCAAGAGCTAGAAAAGATGACGGGCACTCACTCCGTCATGCAGCACATGAGTCTCAAACTTCCGACCTTCCGGTCATCAAGCTCACCATCTTAACCACAAAGCCACTTTAGCCTTTTTTGGTAATGGTCACCTTTTGGGATTCCAAGTCCCAGAATCCCCTCGCAAGCAACGCTGGCGATTGAAGGACTTGTGCTTTTCCAAGCTTAGCGCAAACAAGAAGCGGGACTTTATAGAACTTTGCTTGAAGTTGGCAGAGCTATGTTCCAAAACCGACTTGGTGTGGAAGCAAACTAAAAGGATTAGTCATAAAGACATAATATGGAAAGGAAAGCAGATTAAGTTCTGGTCTAACCCTGTTTCCAGTCTTAGGAAGGCAGCTTATTACGTCTGGTTATGATTTGCCATCGGAGAACCCCAGAGGGTGGCTGATAAGGCAACTAAAAGACAGACAATGAGACTCTTCTCAAATCCATCCATCATCACCATTTAATGTTTTTATACATCACCATTTAATGCTTTGCTATAGGCATGTGTGCCAGGCATTTAGAGAAACAAGCGCCCACGTGCTTTGGGTTTATTTAATGAGTGTACAGGCATGCTAAGGATCTGAAATGCCAATACAAATGCTAGACATGCTCCGATAAATTTTTTACGTAACACAAGTCAGGTGTTTGCTTTTGTGTCACACTTTTGCCAGCTTGGCTTGGATGGAGGGCGATAAGGGAAGATTTCACCAATGCTTGATTGCTTAAGTCTCTCTTCCTCTGGTGCCAAAGCCCCCCCCCCCCTTCACTGCATCCATGAGCACAGCTTGACAGACCGGCATGTGCGGGAACACTTCTAGGGTGTGTGTGGAAAGCTGCATATTGGTTTGTTAGTATAGGCTGCGTGCATGCTGTCCTCCAGATTTTGTGGAGGCATGAGCTTCAACCCAAAGTTCAGGTGGTTTGGTGGTTAAGATGTTCTGCTTGACAGCCGTGAGGTCAGCAGTTAAAGACCCAAGTGCTAAGCGATGAAGAGAGCTCCTGCCATCTGTCCCAGCTCCTGCGAAATGTAGCTGTTCAAAAGCAAGAAATTTACAAGAAGATAGGTTTGAAAGCAAGAAATTGCAAGTAGATAAATAGGGACCACTTCGGTGGGAAGGTAACAGCGTTCCATGCGCTCCGATGTCAAGTCATGCCTGCCACATGACCATGGAAATGTCTGCAGAAGCAGACAGTACTGGCTCTTCGGCTTTGAAACAGAGATGAGCACTGACCCCTAGAGTCAGATATGACTGGCTTTCGAGCAAGGGAAACCTTTACCTTAGGTAGGTACTATCGTTGTTGGCTGCAACTCATACCTGAGAATGCATTTGTTCCTGAAGCAGGAAAAATGCCACTGGCGTGAATTTGTTTTTAAGTTGGATCCCAGGTTGCCATCAAGTGATCAACACACTATGAACACAGAGTCATCTCCTATAGCACATTATGGAATGAGACATGCAGGATGTAACACCGGGACTGCAATGGACTGCCACAGCCTTGAGGATATGGACAAGGTGCGACTTCACAGCCAGTCCATCTGGCATGGCTTCTTCTGCCTCCATGACCGTTGGGAATCAGAGTTCCTCCTCTGCTCATTTTGTCATTGGGCCCAATAGGATGGTTTCCAGTGGCATTTCCTCCAGCTAGAGTTGGATACGTTTGGCTTACAAGCAAGGCCAACCTTTACCTTTAGGTTTCCCCCCACAACTAGCCCAAGAGCCATGGATGTATATGTTTTGGTTAATGCTGCCTTGCAATAGTTCTCAGTTTAAATAAAGACCCCAGTCCTTTGCTCTTATGCGGAATTGTTTGCTTTGCTCTTTTTTTATCTGACCTTTATCCATCGGTCCAAGCAAAAGCTGAGGCATCCTTGTCAATGTTTTGCAGGAATGTTTTCAATGGGCAGGCCCACGCCGGGGACCTGCAGTGGCAAGAATCCTGTTCCGCAAAATGTTGGGTAACAACAAGCCGACAGAACGTGCCGCCAGTTTACATTAGACGCTTGATGTACAACCAGCCCGGGGGTTACATATTTTGGGGAGACAGATGTGCGAGATACAGCCAAGTGCGTCGCTGGCTTGGAGGTGAAAACATCTCACCCACAAGAACTGTAAATTAGTTCTTTATGACAGCGGTTGTCGAGGCAAGTGAAAAAAGAACAGCATATGTTGGAATATAAACTGAACACAGCTTAGCAATTTTTGCACCATCACTCATGCTGTACACATTGGGGTGGGGAATATTTTTCGCCCCGAGGTTCACAGTCCATCATGCGTAAAACCACTTTACTGAAAAAATAGAACTGGAGATTTATACACACGCTGGCTTTTGAGAGCCAGCAAACCCAAACTTTATTTCACTCTTTAAAAAAAGGTCTAGGTCAGTGTTCCCTAAACTTTGGTTCTTTGGACTTCAATTCCCAGAAGGCTAAGTCCATTCCCCAAAGCACTGATCAGCCAATGTACTGACGTAGGCTTCTGGGGATGTCAGTCCCCTGTGGGGTTGTGGCCCCCACGTTGGGAACCACTGGTCTAGGCCAGGGATGGCAAACCTTGACACGCCAGGTCTTCTTGAACTTCAATTCCCAGAAGCCCTGATCAGCAGGAGTGCTGACTTAGGCTTCTGGGAATTGAAGTCCAAGAACACCTGGAGAGCCAAGGTTGGCCATCACGGGTGTAGGCAAACAATCCTGAGAAATCAGTTCTGCCCATTTGGTTTGATGAATCTCTAGTTTTAAATAGGGTTGCCATATGTCCTGGAAAACCAGGCTTGTCCCGGATTCAAGGTCAAAAAAATTCCCCTGACCAGCTCAATAAAAATCATGTTAAAGTCCCGGATTTTAAAAACTTATATACATTGTTTTAAACAATGGGTTTGAGTTGGCTTTTATTATGATTTTATGATGTTGTAAACCGTCCTGGGTCGCCCCGGCAAGAAAGAAGGTATAAACATTTAAATAAATAAATAAATAAATAAATACTGTATTGATATATTTAATGTGAATGTGTTTTATAGCTGTCATTATGATTGTTTTATTAAAAGTTTATTTTGTAGATAACCCACCCATTTTTGTCAATTATACTTCTGTCCCGGTATTGTGGGAGAGCATTATGGGAACTCTAGTTTTGAAGCACTCCCGTGTTCTTTGCATCATGGGCAACTGGTTTTGCAGAAGCGTGCCTGCACTCGGCCTTCCCCCAGTTTGTTTCAAGATCTGCACACAGATGAACTGATAGGAGCAGTCTCTTAAAAGGAAGGGCCAGCTAGAGCAACGGAGGCCACCGGTTCTTCCATGCTTTTATCTGGTGCATTGAAAGGGCTGTGGCTTCCTATCTTCCCCATATGTTCAGCTTAATCAGGAGGGGGACTCGATTGCACACCGAATTTCATAGTTTAGAGATAAGGCTGGGGAATTTTCAATCCTTCTGGGTTGTTTAAACTTCCACACATTTCCTGCGTCTTTCCTACTTTCCTTTTGGCTTGACCCCCTTTTTAATCTCTAGACTAGGGTTGCACAAACTTTTCAGGCCATGGGCCAGTCATGTGGTTCAGGGAGCCTGTCACTATGGCCTGGGGGCCGGATGCGGCCCCTGATGCCAATTCATCTGCCCCATGAAGCCCTCGTCGCTCCTGGAAGTGGAAGTAAAACATACCTGTATGGGCGTGTTTTACTTTCGCCTCTAGTAGCGATGAGTGCTTCACAGGCCAGATGAATTGGCATCAGGGGCCGCTTCTGGCCCCTGGGCCATAATTTGGGCACCCCTGCTCTAGACAATTCTGATGCGGTACAATTCACATACAAAAAGCCTCCCTTCATTTTTATACTGCCCATCTAGTGAAAATCCACTAATCTGACCATTAAGACATTTATTTCTGAAGAAATCCCATCATCAGAGAGGAAAATGGGTTAATCTAAGGGCATATGTATCTGTCATAACTTCCATTTTGACCTTAAGAAATACATTCCCCTTAAAGCTTTATTTTCATTGACTATCTCCCAAGATTGTTCTCATGATGTAATTTGTGTCCTACTTGCTTAATGTAGTTTTTTCCAGTCATCTTGGACTGTTGTTGGGGAAGGAGGAAGAAGTGAAACCACAAGGAATTTTGCAAATACATTTTCCCTACAGAGAGATGTCTGCCATGTTCAATCATGAGACGATGATGCTTGAGAAACCAGAATAATATTTATTTTGGTCCAAGCTATCGACTTTCTTCCAGCCATTTCAACAATAACCCAGAAGGTCCAGTTCCTACTTGCTTGGTTGCATCTGAGCTAATTGGGTAGATTATGGTGGAAGAATCTAGGAATGAGTGCACTTTGAATGGTATGGTACTCTTAAAACAAACTCTACAATACCTCATTCACATAATCTCAACCTTCTTTACGACCACTCTGTGGACTTGGACGATATTTTGTTGTTGATATGTGTTGCAAAGTTGCTTCAAACTTCTGATGACTGGAATAGGGTTTTTCAGGCAGTTTAAGATGTCTGAAGAACAATTCAACCATAACTTTTCTCCATGCCTGTGACTTTCTGTGGCCAGGTAAAGGATTTGAACCCAGGTCTTCCGAGACTTAGCCTAGCATTCTTGCCACGAGGGATGGGATTCTCAGATCTTCCGGACTACAAGTACAATCGTTCTCCATTCCGGGAGCTCTACTAACAGACACCCTATGAACTTCTTTCTGAATGTGGCTCGCCCTCAACTGAAAGGGTTTTAGCTTAGCTAGGCCTAATTCCACCGAATCTTCTTGTTCCTTCCACTGTGCATCCTGGGAGCATCCTTTCTAAGCAAAAAATCTTGGGCAGAACTAAGCCGATTCAAACATTATCCCCTTCCAGTTTTTTATTATCATATTTAGACTTTTTTTCTAGTTGAGCCATTACACAATATTGCATCTCAGAACAGTATTATCCTTTCGATGTTGAGAATGTACATTAATAGTAAAGGTAAAAGTCACCCTTGCTTGAAAGCCAGTCATATCAGACTCTAGGGTTCAGTGCTCATCACTATTTCATAGCTGAAGAGCCAGCGCTGTCTGCTTCTGCAGACGTTTCTGTGGTTATGTGGCAGGCATGACTAGACACTGGAACGCACAGAACACTGTTTACCTTCCCACCAAAGTGGTCCCTATTTATCTATTTGCAATTTCTTGCTTTTGAACTGCTAGGTTGGCAGGAGCTGGGACAAAGACCGGAGCTCATTTCGTCCTGCAGTACTCGGGAATCGAACGGCTGACCTGCCTATACAACCATTAAACTGAGATCACCCATTCATTTAATGATAGGTTTGAGTTACTAGGTAAAGGTAAAGGTTGCCCTTGCTCAAAAGGCAGTCGTATCTGACTCTACGGTTCAGTGCTCATCTCTGTTTATAGCCAAAGAGCCAGCGCTCTCTGCCTCGGCTGACGTTTCCGTGGACAAGTGGCAGGCATGACTAGACACCGGAGTGCACAGAATGCTGTTTACCTTTCCACCAAAGTGGCACCTATTTATCTACTTGCAATGTCTTGCTTTTGAACTGCTAGGTTGGCAGAGACAGAGATGTGAGCTCATTTCCGTTGTGTAGCACTCGGGTCTCAAACTGCTGACATGCTAACCTTTCCGCCATCAAGTTCAGCGTTTTAACCACTAAGCCACCACAGTCCCTTTGAGACTCCGTAATCTCTTTATTTTGCCACTCTTTTTTCCTCCTAAGCCGACTTCATCAATAACCAAAGTCACTAGATGTCCTGTACTGTATGAATCATCCCCATACTTTGCACCAGATATTTCCATCCCACTGCATTCAATGCAAGCTTCTCCTTCCTGCCTCTGATTGCAGTTATGTGACAACTTTGTTCCCCAAATGTACGGGCTTGTAAAGGTGGAGACCTACCTGCCACTTTCACTTCATTGGGTCCACAGGCTTTGCACGGCAGAAGCTGGAACTCCTCCGACTGATGCATGGAGTAGTCCGTGCTGGCCACCACAATCTTATCTCTAGCCTTCCATGACTGCACATTATCCACCAGTCTCAAAATGGTGCTGTTTACATTGGCGTCAACGGTGACCGTAAGCTTGGGTCTCACTGGAAGACAGGCAGAAGAGGGTAAGTCAGAAGTACATTTTTTAAAAAATCCACCTTAATACTTTCATTCCCTCTGTTTAATTTTCCTTGATGTTTTTGATGTAGTGATGAACAATCTTGAAGATCAGGTCCTTATCTGGACATCTAGGTAAGTTCTAGTTCTGTCCATTCATAGTGTCTAAAGCAAATATACAGCACCAATCATACCAGGTTATTAGACTCAACTGTCAACTAGAATAGTAACCTGGTAGAGGAAGGCATACTAGTTTGATTTCTCTTCAAGCAAAGTTCAAGCTTTTCCAGGGGTGACGCATGCCAGCATCACAGACCAAATACTTCATTCTCAAAGTCAACCAACGATTTCTAACTCTATTCCTTTCCACTAGGAAAAGTAGTAAAGTTAACAGGTCTTAATTACGAGCAAACCAGTACAGAAACCTTAACGTTATGACATAGATGTCCCACACCACGTACTGTGCCAAAATTTCTCACATGTCAACTATTCTGACTCTATGTACAGTGGAACCCCATATAACAAAAATAATTCGGTCTATGGGGCTTTTCGCTATACGATTTTTTTTCCCGTTGTACGGTTTCCCCCTATACTAATGAAAATCCCTATGGATTTGTATGATTTCCCCCCATAGGGATGCTGTAATTGCATAGCAAAAAAAATTCATTGTACGGGACACCACATTTTTTCAGTTTTTTTCGTTGTGTGATTTTTTTTCTTCTGTAGGTGACATTTGTTATATGGGGTTCCACTGTAATAGAAAATAAATTCCTTCTGAGGAAACATGAAAAGGAGGAGAAATTTAAGAGACGTTCAGGATTCTTGGGCATACTTTACCTAGTGGTTGGAATTGCCTTGTCTTTCCTTCTACCCCCACCTTCTCCCTTATCTACTACAAGAGAAGGGACAACTAAGCTAGGAGAGAAATGGAGGTATCAACAATTGACATCTCCACAGCTTATCAAAAAGTCCTAACAATTTGACCCAACCAGCTTTGGTGCCACTAGTCTGTAACACCATGATGGCTAACCCTGGCACTCCAGTTGTTCTTGAACTTCAATTCCCAGAAGCCCTGATCAGCAGGAGTGCTGACTTGGGCTTCTGGGAATTGAAGTCCAAGAGCACCTGGAGAGCCAAGGTTCGCCGTCACAGCTATAGCTTTGAGTCAACGACACTAAGTGTTGGCCGAAGGTTAAGGCATGGCAGATCTTCCAAAATTTCTTCTTTTCCTTTACATTTCCCCCATAATTTTCCCCTATCCCCACCCCCTCAAAAAATAAATTCAACAGGCAAAACACAAGACCCATCCATTATTTGCTGGTAGGTGTAGTTCTCCCCCCTCCCACAATTAAATTTACTCAGCACTAACTGTTTCACCCAATTACTCTGTCGTAGGAATGACTAAGCAGTTAAATGGAGGCTTCGGTGTGGAAAACGGTAAGTTGCTGAACCGGAAAGTAAAGTGCTTGGATGAGAGGCATGCCACGTGCAATTAAAAAAATGCTCCGGTTTCATGCAAGGCTTCCATTATGGAAGGCATTTATAACTCCTGAAGGTATTTATAACTCCTGAGGTCAAAGCAGGCTTCCTTTGCAAAAAAAATAAATAGGTCAGTTGGAGTGTGCTTCAGAGTAGAGTCCCATCTCTCAATCACAGGGGGCCCATCCCGTCTGGATGTGAGTCACGTACCCGGTTGGCCACATAAGAAGCGCACTCTGTAGTTACGGCAGCCGCCGGGACTCTGTTCTGGGCCATGGCAAAAAAACCTATAATCACGGTCATTTTTGTAGAGGACGTCGGTGGTCAGCTTAGCTCCGTCCAGGGTAACAGCCTGAAGGTGAAATGCAAAGTAGGGTGGTAAGCAAGCGTGACGACGACAACATCTACTCCACCACAAAAAGGTGGTTTGCTTTTTGTGATTCACAAAAAGGTGGTTTGCTTTGAAGAAAACTAGGCACCTAAACAAGATTGTGCAAAGAGAGGTAGAATATAATTTTGCTGCCCTAATACAGCTTATGACACTACTGGGGAGGCTGAGGGGTAACAGCTGCCCTTGCTCGAAAGCTAGTCATATCTGACGCTAGGGTTCAGTGCTCATCTCCGTTTACAGCCAAAGAGCCATGCTTGCCTGCATCTGCAGACATTTCCATGGACATGTGGCAGGCATGCCTAGACACTGGAGTGCACAAAACATTGTTACCATTCCTTCCAAAGGGGTACCTATTTATCTACTTGCAATTTCTTGCATTGCTAGGTTGGCAGGAGCTGTGACAGATGACAGGAACTCTCTCCGTCACACGGCACTTGGGTCTCAAACTGCTGACCTTCTGGTTGTCAAGTTCAGCGTCTTAACCACTAAGCCACCACGGCCACTACCTCATCCTTCAAAGATGGGGAACCTCTATCCAAATTAAAATCTCTAACCACTGGTTAGATTGACCACAGTGTGTTAACCCAGAGTAAGTACCATCAGATTTTCTCGTCTTGAACAGACATATTTATGAGATATATAGGATTCTAGATTTGTTCTGTACCTAAACTCACTAAAGTAGCTTTAGGAAATCTCCCTTGAAGAAAATGCAGGATGTACTTTAATCATGGCCATCATCACAGTAATAGCAATAATCATATATAGGTAATTATTAAACGGTAATAAATAAAAGACAGCGAAAGGAAAGAGAGTTGGTGGGAAGGAGATGCTGGTCAACTTGGCCATCATACCTGGATGTCAACAGGATGGTCACAGACTTCTGGGTGCGCTGACCAGAAGTCTGAGAGCTTCTCCCCATCCTTGGATTTTGATTTTTCAGGCTTCTCAAACCATCCTGTCCATTCAACATCTGGAAGGGAGAAGAAGAAAAAAAGATATTGGACGCAGAGAAAGGATGTTTGGACAGGTCAGTGTTGACCAATGTGACCAAAATATGCTCTACAGATGGTATTGCCAAAAGGTTTTGAGCAACAGCCATGTCCTGGTAAAAGTCGCCCTTGCTCGAAAGCTGTCCGTATCCTGCTCTAGGGTTCAGTGCTCATCTCTGTTTATAGCCAAAGATCTAGTGCTGTCTTCATCTGCAGACATTTCCGTGATCAGGCATGACTAGACACTGGAGTGTGTGGAACCCTGGTACCTTTCCCACCGAAGTAGCGCCTATTTATCTACTTGTAATTTCTTGCTTTCGAACTGCTAGGTTGGTAGGAGCTGGGATAGAGATGGAAGCTCACTCCGTTAGGCAGCACTCGGGTCTCGAAGTGTTGACCTGCCAACCTTCCAGTCATCAAGTTCGGCATCTCAACCACTAAGCCACTGCAGCCCCTCATGTCCTGCAGTTTGTGGGGGACACTGTGAGACCTGGTGGTTGTCCTTCAGCTGTATTAGACTACACCTTCTATGCTAACTGGGGATGGTAGAGATTGTAGCTAGCCATCTGGAGTTCACTAAGATTCCATCAGGTGGTAAATTTTCAATAGCCCCTTCTTATGTTTTGGCCAGCAAGGCGTTGAGTGTTGTCCCCATGCCCAACTGAAGTTGACTGCTTGACACATCCGAGCTCCAGTTCATATTATTCTTTTAAAATATTATTTTATCCTAATGTTCAGCTGGATCTTCAGATATTTGAGTTCCATGTGAAATCAAAACAGCCAGCCGTGCTCCCAGAGGAAAGGTCATTTACGCAATGTGAAGGAAAGAGACAGAAAAGGCAGGCTCAGATTCAGCCACAAGAACATGTTGTCTAGAATATCAAGAAAGAGGAGGTTGTGGAGGAAGAGGAGAAGAAAAAGGAGGAAGAAGAAGAAGAGGGAAGATGAGGAGGAAAAGGAGAAGGAGGAAGAGGGAGGAGGAGCAAGAACAGGAGCAACAGGAGAAGGAGAAGGAAAAGGTGAAGAGTGAAGGAGGAGAAGGAGGAGAAGGTGAAGGGTGAAGGAGGAGAAGGTGAAGGGTGAAGAAGGAGAAGGAGAAGGAGAAGGAGAAGGTGAAGGTGGAGGAGAAGGAGGAGAAGGAGAAGGGTGAAGGAGGAGAAGGTGAAGGGTGAAGAAGGAGGAGGAGGAGGAGGAGGAGGAGGAGGAGGAGGAGGAGGAGGAGGAGGAGGAGGAGGAGGAGGAGGAGAAGAAGAAGAAGAAGAAGAAGAAGAAGAAGAAGAAGAAGAAGAAGAAGAAGAAGAAGAAGAAGAAGAAGAAGAAGAAGAAGAAGAAGAAGAAGAAGAAGAAGAAGAAGAAGAAGAAGAAGAAGAAGAAGAAGAAGAAGAAGAAGAAGAAGAAGAAGAAGAAGAAGAAGAAGAGATAATTCTCACCTTGAACCCACTCACTGGTTGTAGAGACATTAAAATGCTCTCCATTCTCCGCTTGGAACACTTTAAATACTTTGGCTACTGCTGACCCTCTGCGTCCTGCAAAATAAACAATTGCAACCTATTATCAACTGCAAAACCTCTGGATGGTTACCAAGTCCCTGAACAATTTGTGCTTCCTTGAGGATTTTGAACAATTTGGGAACCACCCGTCAAATTCCATGCTAAAGTGCTAAATCTTAGCAAGGTTCCCTACCAAGCCATAAGAGATTTTTGCTTCTTGGCTGAAGGAACAGAGAAGCTGCCAAGCCAGGAGAATTAGCATCCGGAAACGGACAACCCGTTTGTGCTTGGGTCCAAACAGAGAAACTGGGCAAACGCTTCTTCACCTTGCAAGCTAGCATGATGGTTGTTGTGGTCAATCCGGGAAAGATGCAAGTGTGAAACAAACGACTCAAATCTTTCCAAGAAAAACCAACAACAATAATTTAGTGTCTGAAATTATTCTGTGTCGAAAGGATTTTTGCGGAAGAAACTTAGGGGACGCCCAAATGAGGCTCCTTTCATGTCCCCAAGAGCTGGGACAGAGACAGGTGTCAATCCGTCATGCAGTACCGGGGTCTCGAACTGCCAACATGCCAGCCTTCCAGCTAACAAGGCGAGCTTCTTAACCACTGAGCCACTGCAGTCTCTAAGACAAACAATGAATAGTTAAAGTGTCATTCCACACAACCTGCTTGGACACCACGGTTCATTTACATTCAAGTTGGCATTTCTTGTAATTACCCTGGTATTCAACGTGGTCTTCTACAGAAGAAGAAGGAGTTCCTTTCACTGTAATAAAGCTCCATGGATGCCTGGGGGGTGGGGGGAGATAATGAAAATAAGGAAATTATTGTATCACTTTGAATTATTTTTTCTGCTTTCTTAGCTTATTACTTACTTATTTATGTTACACTGGGAAACAAAAAAAAATATTTTTTCTCAGTGCCTAAAATTTTTCAACTGATTTCGGGCATTTTGGGGTGGCTGATTCCAAAAATGCCATCCATTTTGTTCTAGCAGCTCTAGTTCATGAGATATCGATGCTGTCATTATACATTGCTCTTGTATTTGCCTCACCATTCGTAAATTGATTGTTTTAATAATACTTATTGATGTTGTTCAAGCTCTATTCCTGTTGTTGTTGCAAGTGAAATTTAACTAATCTGACCTTTTTTGTCATTCTCTGTGCTCTCCTTGCCTTGCCCGAGCCCGCGCTTCACTCGACTTTGGCTCCCAGAGGCGGGATGGTTGGTGGAAAAATCTTTTGGGGGTGGGAAAATATTTGGGTGGGCAAAAAAAGTTTGGGTAGGCAGAAATTTTTTTGGGGGGGCGGCAAAATTTCACTCCGCCCAGGGTGGCTTACACCCTTGCTACGCCTCTGGTTATATATACAACCAGTATGGTTAGATTGGCCTAATGTGAATAAGGCATATCTAAAAAACTAGAGCTGATGGAGCATAACTGAAAGCATCTTTGGAATCAGTGACCCAAATATAGCCAGAAATAGGTGAAAATTGTGAGGCACCAAAATCACTGTTCCCCAGTGTATGTTATTTATTTATTTAATCATACTTCTATGCCGCCCTCCTCACGAGTTACTCAGGGCGGCTGACAACAAATAAAACACAATCAGTAATACAATCCCACAATAAAAAACCCACCCATCACAAAAGATAATAAAAAGGTAAAATTTCAAAATACAGTAAAACATTAAAAGAGGCAAAGGTTAAAAATACAGCTAAAAACACAGGGTGTGTGCGTGTGTATTAATGGGGGAGTCAATGACCGAACTGGCTCAGACCCCTTGGCTTATTCCAAATATCTACAGGCCTGGTCCTTTTTATAGCTGCCCAAACAATCTGATTTATGACATGGATCACTTTATATAATGACAAATATTCTCACTCCCGCTTATTTTTTTTCCTCTTTAAAGAACAGGAATGTTCAAAAGCAACTCCTTTCCTCTATTTCCAGTGAACGTATTCCTTCAGTTCGTAATGCAAATTGGCAACTGGTTTCAAGCACGTATCCAAAGTTACCAACACCCTCAATGGAAAAGATTTGGACTGTTTGAATGGTTAGGTGGGGGAACCTTGTTAAACTTCAATAGAAATAGCATTAAGGAAACAGAACAATATCTGAAGGCCAGGCCCAGAGGGGGGAAAACATTGTTATGTAACAGATTCATGGCTCCATCCAAATAAACATCTAAAAAGTTGGAAATATCTGGATGTCATTCTCTACTCAGCGAAAGGAGCTATGATTTGGAAAACTGTGCACTGGACTCCTGCTGAATTTGTAGTAGATTGCAATTTACTGATAAAGTTGCAAAACTGTGCAATTTAAGGTTTCCCTTGCTCGAAAGCCAGTCGTATCCAACTCTAGGGTTCAGTGCTCATCTCTGTTTCAAAGCCGAAGAGCCAGCGCTGTCTGCTTCTGCAGATGTTTCCGTGGCCATGCGGCAGGCATGACTAGACACCGGAGCGCACGGAATGCTCTTGCCTTCCCACCAAAGTGGTCCCTATTTATCTACTTGCCATTTCTTGCTTTCAAACTGCTAGATCTAAATTTGCCAGGTTTCCTGGAATCTAAGGGTTAGAAATTAGATTTTTAAGGTTCTGCTTCAAGATGGGTGTCAAATGCATGGATTCTTGGGTTTATAATGTTTTATTTTACAGGAAACAAAAAGTATTGGTCAATATAGCTAATCAAAAAGGGGAAATAAAATGGGAAAAGGAGTAAAGTTAAGAAAAGAACCCGGAAGACTGGTTTGGATGGGATATACAGTACTAGCTTTTTAAAAGGATTGTTCCATCTGAAATCAGAATAGCCATGAGAATTTTCAACCTCTGGCAAGAGGAGGAGGAAGAAGAGGAGGAAGAAAAGAAGAAGAAAATAGCTTGCAAAAAAACTTAATGAAGGAAGTGGTCTTGATCCACAAAAGCTCACATTAAAATATAGCAGTTAAAAGATGCTATATTTTGTTTTGACTTTGCTTTGGTTATGTTACTTGTCTGATATGCTTTCAAAAACATGTATATTAAGAGAAGCGGATATGAAACTGTTTTTGGCAGTTCCTGCAGTCTTAAACAAACAAACAAATTAACCTTGCAACCTCTTGTTGAAAAGAGGGCAGGGTGAATTTATCTTTGACTGAACAGCAGAAATCCAAACTTAACCATCATGCCTATACATAAGAATGACAAAATTTAAGTATTTTGGCCAAACTCCTATTGCCATGATGGCTAACCTTGGCACCCCAGATGTTCTTGATCTTCAATTCCCAGAAGCCCTGATCAGCAGGAGTTCCGGCTTGGGCTTCTGGGAATTGAAGTCCAAGAACACCTGGAGTGCCAAGGTTGGCCATCGCTTGATTGCTTAGCCCAGTGAGTTGCAATTCGAGCAGGTTCATTGAATGAGTGAGGAAGTGTTGTTGATTCAGTGGACCTACTCTAGCTGTAAGCTAGTATGCAAAGCATCAGGATGTCCACTGCAGATTAATGTAAATATATAGCATACATAATATATAGATTAATGTAAATATATAGAATACAGAAGTCCAACTAGCAATGGAAACAACTTGTTCTGGTCTGGAAAATGTAGATGATTTCTAGTATTCGATCCCTTGTTACACAACCCAGAATAAAAACAAAACAATTAGCAACCGTAGCTTTTCCTCCAGGCCCCTTTGAGCAATTTTTCGTTGACAGTGAAAGCCAGATTGGGTGCTGAGTGATTTCATTCCAGCACATCAACAGTGGTTCTGATGAAAGTCTATGCCATGACAAATTTATTCTATTCATCACTCTAAGATGTCACAAGCTTTTATCATGAAAGAGGAACATTGGTTAGAACTAGATTTTACTCTCTTTCCAAAGTCAGGTTGCTCTGGGTGAATGTTCAATGTTATTATAACCATTCAGCAATCGAATGGTTGGGAGCAGGGAAAGGATTTAAGCCACAGAGCATGAGAAAGTAACTTTTTTGAACCACAATTCCCAGGAATCCACAGCTGTCCATTAGAACTAACGAGTAACTGTAGTGTGAAAACTTTCCAGTTCTCCAGAAGTCTTTGCCAATTAGATTATGAGTAAGCAGAGGCAGGGTGAAGTGGAGGCAGTAACGGGATGTTACCGGTTCGGACCGGTTCGCCTGAACCGGTAGCACCCCATCAGGAGGGGTCACTGGGGATGGGGGTGGTAATGTGTTTCCGGGCAGCCAAAATGGCAGCCCAAAACTGCGCATGTGTCAAACCTCCATTTGACACATGCACAGTTCTATTTTTTAGTGTGCATGCGTCAAATAGAGGTTTGACACATGCACAGACATTTTTATTTTATTTTATTTTTTATTTTGCTCTGCCCACAACATCATGACATTATGACGTCGGCTACGCCCACGACGTAATGATATCACAGTGGGGTAGTAGAAAATTCGACAACCCACTACTGAGTGGAGGTATAAACTGAAGGACGGAAGATGTAAAATTTGGCCAGGTATTTTAGTCATGACATGCAGACGTTGCTAAATGAGAGCTCATAATCTTGACAGTTACCAATAAGCCAGAACTTGCAGTGGCTTAGTGGTTAGGACGCTGAACTTGACAACTGGAAGGTCGGCCAGTCAGCAGCTCAAGACCCAAGTGCTGCACGATGGTGTGAGGACCCACCTGCCAAGCAGCAGTTTGAAAGCAAAAAATTGCAAATAAGTAAATAGGTACCACTTTGGTGGGAAGACAAACAGCATTCCATGCGCTCCAGTGTCTAGCCATGCCTGCTACATGTCCATGAAACATCTGCAAATGCAGACAGTGCCAGCACTCTTTGGCTATAAACAGAGATGAGCACTGAACCCTAGCGTCGGATATGACTGGCTTTCAAGCAAGGGTGACCTCTGAGTCATCCAGCCTGGACTTTGGCCTCAGCTGAATGGTGGAATTCAAGGTGGAAAGATCTTGGCAGAAGTCTAGACGACCTCCGTATTTTTTTCCTGACTTCATTTGATTACAACCTTTTCTGACAAAGATCTCTAGAGAGCCTGGAAGCTTGTGTATTATTACAGAACTGGTCCAAAGATGTCCTTGCCTGTGGAACCTGGACTTTGTTTTGATCCACCAGGACTGTCTGGAAGAGTGACTGAAATCCCTCTGGAACTTCGTTTCCTAAACACCCCATAGGAGAAAAGGGAAACTATTTCTCTGTGGGATGATGTTTGTGCTCTTCAGGAGGGGAAAAAAAGAAGGAATGATTTTAGCTCCAGGAAGAATATAATAGAGCCTCTGTGCTCCTCGCCCTGGACACAAAATACACCCACCTAAACCCGAGGTGGAGGAAGTGTTTGCTGCCCAGTTTAGTCAGTGCTTTTCTCGCCGTGTCGTCCAAGTTCCTGGATCCTTCGTCATTCACCGCAACTGAGAGGATCATGCCATCATGGACTGCGTGCAAATACCGGACGAGACGGATGCTTTCACTTTTCAGCTTGTAGGTGTCAAACCTGAGGAAATTCAGACAGGAGCGCTAACCCTCCACTCTTAAAATGTTCCAAAGAAGAAAAGAAAGCATCATGATGTGGAGTTTTTTTGGAATAGAAACTGTGTTAGTCTGTGGTTCAGGCATATCAGAAAGCAAAATAAAAAACACTGTAGCACTTTAAAGACTAACTGCTATATTTTTATTGTTAGCTCTTGTGGATCAAGTCCACTTCTTCAGACAAGGAGTAAAATTTACAGGCATGGTTTATATACACCAGATTCAGGGATCAAAGGGAGAAGGGTTTGCTCAGGCAGAATGACAGACTTGGTTACTTCCTGTTTTGCAGACAGAAACCCTTCGCTAATATTTAATCCCCTGCAACAGGTGTCTAATAGATGGATGTACAGTGGTACCTCGCTTAAAGAGCATAATGTGTTCCACAGGATTGATCTTTAAGTGAGTTTGCTCTTTAAGCGAAACACCATTTTAAGTGACCCATTGTGACTTCTGGTGTGTGGGGGTGTTGTGAACCCCAATTTATATGTTAAGCGAGTTTTTGGTTGGTTTTATTTGTTAAGCGAAGCGAACATTCAGAGAAAATTCTGCTCTTTAAGCGAGTTACTCTTTAAGCGAGGCACTCTTTATGCGAGGTTTGACTGTACAGTATTTGATTTCTGCTGTCTCTCCATTTGTTAGACACCCATCACAGGGGATTAAATATTAGCGAAGGTTTTCTGGGACATTATCAAATTTGATACACAGATTGCTATATGCTGCTAGATATTTTATATATTATATTTTGTTGTATTACCACCTTCCTGCTAGTTCTCTTTAGCAAAACAGGAAGTAACCAAGTACAGTGTTTTTGTTTGTTTTCTGACATGCAAGTAAGAGGTTAATCAGAAACCAGAATGGGCTTTCACCACACCTTTGAAATTGAAAGGGAGACATTTAAAACTAATATGAATAATCTATTGTTACTGATAGCTGTGGGAAGCTGTATTGTTATGCTTGCTTGTCTGTCATTCTGCTTGAGCAAACCCTTCTCCCTTTGACCCCTGCATTTGGTGTATATAAACCATGGCTGTAAGCTTTACTCCTTGTCTGAAGAAGTGGACTTGATCCACGGAAGCTAACAATAAAAATATAGCAGTTAGTCTTTAAAGTGCTACAGTGTTTTTTATTTTGTTTTCTGATACATCATTACATGGTTACTGTACTGCAGGGTTGGAAATGATGTTTCTGAAGTCTGTTGCAGGAAGGGATAGACCCTGTGATGGTCAACCTTGGCACATGAGCTGTTCTTGGGTTTCAATTCCCAGAAGCCCAAGTCAGCACTCCTGTTGATCAGGGCTTCTGGGAATTGAAGTCCAAGAAAATCTCATGTACCAAGGTTGGCCATCACTGGGATAGACATACATCTCAATTCTTGCCAAAGTTTTGTCACGTCAGGAGCGCAACTGTACCAATGGTCTTTGTGCATTTTGTCACATCAGGAGCACAATTGTACCAACGGTCTTTGTGGTTGGCATGCTGTCTCTTGTGCAATTGAGTTGTACAATCTATTGCACAACCATACCACGGCCAGGCTCACACATGGCAAAACACAGCTGCCACTGATGGAAATGGTTGCATTTCCACGATCATACAAGAAGCAGGATTTTGGTCACTAGTAGTTTAGTAACTGGCAGGTTAATGGGAGCTGCCTAATGGATAGCTTGGATAGGTTCAGCTACCTTGCCCATTCTTGAACTTTATGGAAAGGTCTTCACTAGCCCAGACTGTGGTGGCTCAGCGCTTAAGACACTGAGGTTGACTATCAGAAAGCCAACAGTTTGAGACCAGAGCGCTGCATGACGGAGTGAGCTAAAATATGAACCAAGTAAGAAAGTGGAACATACCGATCAGAATGGTTAACTGCTCCAGTCTTGGGGTCGATGACATGGACAATAATACCACGATGGCCCCAGCTCCGCTCAAAATAGTAGCCACCTTCCTGCAAGCCGCCAGGGTGGAGAGTCTTGTTTAGGAAAGTCCAGGACAGCTTCTTCTCACCATGGATCTCCAACGTCCCACCGTCAATGACCCCAACATACTTCTGTCCAAAGTAGCTGTCGGGTTGGCTGCCGTCATCCGCGCTGTGAGGGAAAACAACCAATCAAATATGCACATGGGGCCAATGAGTTAATGACACAGACGTGAAAACTCTCTTTATCTCCTGTGGCAAGGTTTCAAGACTGGGTAGGCTCTTACATTCAGAGCCACCTTAGGGCACTGTTTAAGTAAGTTCATCTTAGAGCAGGGGCTCCAAAACTTTTCAAGCCAAGGCCCAGGGCCACTCTTTCTCAGTCAGCTTTAAAGGCTGGATGGCCATTTTTGCCCCTGGCTTGCACAATGGGTGTGGCCATTTTGTCCCAACAGCTTCAAATGTTTCTCAAATGCCCTTGGAGGGGTGGGAGCCCCATATGAAATGGCACTGTGGGCCTTAAGGTTGGGAACCCCTGTCTTAGAGGTTCTACAGGAGTTTTCTTTTCCCGTCCAATCCCTATTGATTAAAACATGATTTAGAAGTCAGTCAGAGTCCTCTATGTCAGTCCTGTCAAGATAGAACTGACTTATAATAACTTTATTAGGTCTTATAAGATAAGAGAGCATGTAAAAAGTGTTTTCATTCTTTTTAATACAGAATATAAAATAAACATATTAATCATTAAACTAACTGTAACTGTAACTGTAACTGTAACAACATAAGAGAATACAAACAATTATATAACCTAATATCTGCTTCCCACCACCCATGGGAGATTATAAACCTCCAGCTTATTCTCAATACATAACACTAGTTTTGCATATATGTCTCCTCTTTCCACAAAGTTGTGTAGTCTTGTCCAGGTCTAGCAACTGGACAATAAATTTTTCCCAAAGCTCTTTAAAATCATTACTTATTGTTAATCCCTTCCTTAAGGTTAGTTCACAGGTCAATCTATCATTTATCGCCATGCTCCATAGTTCTTTAAACCAATTCTTCAGCTCCGATTCACAATCTATTTTCCATTTTTTTAACAGTAAGTAATCTCAAACCTACAACAATAATTTCTTTTTTCTTTTTTCCCTATCCATTTGTTTCCAAAGTCCATGAATAATGCTATTCTAGGACACATCTCCAATTGTATAAATATTTTGATTAATTTTATCAAAAACTTTTTTTTTACAAATTTCCTTAGCAAACTTACAGTCCCACCATAAAATGAAGATGCGGCCCAATCTCTTTCTTAAGGAGTCTTTTAAACACAACCAGAGACTCCAGTGAGATTTGAACTCAAGTCTTCTACATCCTGTCTCTCACTCTATGCCGGGGTTTCTTAACCTTGGTGTCCCAGATGTTATTCGACTTCAATTCCCAGAAGCCCTGATCAACAGGTGTGCTGACCTGTTTGGGAACTGAAGTCCAAGAACACCTGAGGACCCAAAGTTGAAGACCAATACCCTAGATCAGTGATGGCTTACCTTGGTTCTCCAGATGTTCTGGGACTTCAATTCCCAGAAGCTCTGATCAACAGGTGTGCTGACTTGAGCTTTTGGGAACTGAAGTCCAAGAACACCTGGAGACCCAAAGTTGAAGACCAATACCCTAGATTAGTGATGGCTTACCTTGGTGCTCCAGATGTTCTGGGACTTCAATTCCCAGAAGCTCTGATCAACAGGTGTGCTGACTTGGGCTTTTGGGAACTGAAGTCCAAGAACACCTGGAGACCCAAGGTTGAATACTAATACCCTAGATCAGTGATGGCTTATCTTGGTGCTCCAGATGTTCTGGGACTTCAATTCCCAGAAGCTCTGATCAACAGGTGTGCTGACTTGGGCTTCTGGGAACTGAAGTCCAAGAACACCTGGGGAACCAAGGTTGATAAACCCTACTCTATCCAATATATCATATTGGGTGCAAACTATACGCTGTCTAAGAAATTGGACTTATGACAACCCTTTCCAGGGCTTTCTATGTATTGAGTACTCAGAATGGTTTACCATGATTTCTAAATTATGGGACGATGACTATTTAATAACATACCGTCCATATAAGATGATGGTTAGGTTGTTCCGGAAAGGGCAGGTCTCACTCCCAATATGCATCTCTCCCTCTTTTTCAATCAGAATATGTCGAGTACGCAAAACAATGGGGCTTGTGTTGTCTTTAATTACTAGTTTTCCTAAGGGGAAAAGTCAGTCGGTCGGTTAATTTAAGGTCTCACCACATCAAGGGGCAGCCGGGGGGGGGGGGGAGGGGAGAGAAATCTGTTTTTACACAGTGGAAGCTTGGACTTCCAGATTTAGCACTCAGAAATACCATGTCAGCATTAATACATTAACGCTAGAATTACTACATTCCCACTAAAAGGAGAACAAGCAAACTGATGGATCAAATCCTCTAAAAAATAGTAATTTTGATACTAGCATGAAAATGCTATTTTTAAACCACCCGTTTTTGGAAATCAGATGCATACATTTGCTTTACTTTCCCCTTTAACAGGAAAGGACCAGTTTTATCGTTGAGTTGTTAATCCTAACACATTATTTCCAAGCTCTCGCTAGTCTGTGTTTTTTAAACAATAATGGAACAATATCTTTTCCAAGTGTCTAAACTTCCTTCTCAGGTCTTCTTCTACTTGACACAGCAGAAACAAACACCTTTTTAAGCTTTTCAAAGACAAAAGAAAATATATTTCCTTAACACTTGTTAATGTGATCCCTTGCACAGATACTTGCATTTGAAGAGTTTTTGACTGACTAGTTAAAAATATAGAAACTCATGGCTGAAACCTTCATATATGAAATCCTTAACTAGGACTGCACAATAAATTCTGTACTAATTATGTAGATCAAAATTCTATACTGAAGTACTGTACAGTCTTTGAATTTTGCAACTTGCATAAACTAAATCATGCATACTGTTTTTGGTTTTTCTATGGCGGCCGGTCCATTTGGGTTCACACAGAAAGCCTTCCCCTTCATGCACAAGTAAGGTAGCCCTTGCTCAAAAGCCAGTCGTATCTGACTCTAGGGTTGAGTGCTCATCTCTGTTTATAGCTAAAGAGCCAGTGTTGTCTACATCTGCAGATGTTTCCATGGGTTATGTGGCAGGCATGGCCAAACATGGAATGCTGTTTACCTTCCCACCAAAGCGGTCCCTATTTATCTACTTGCAATTTCTTGCTAGGTTGGCAGGAGCTGGGACAGAGACAGGAGCTCACTCTATTGTGCAGCTTTTTGGTCTCGAACTGCTGACCTGCTCACCTTCCAGTCATCAAGTTCAGCTTCTTAACCACTAAGCCACCTCTGTGCAAGCAATCCTACTCAACATTCTTGCTCCTAGATGGCTGTTCTTGATGGATGTACCTCATGTTGGCCCAGTCAATTGGGGACATCCCAACTGGGTCAGCCACAAGTATTAAAACTTAGATCAAGGACAACTTCCGGTGAAAGGACTCTGGATCGTAGAATTTTGAAGGGAGTAAAGGACCAGATTCTCAGCATTCCTGCACTTAATGAGCAGAAACTGTTAATCCTCTGCATGTCCTCCTACACACAGATCAGGATTCAGAGAGACCAGGATCAGCAATGTGGGTGGCAATTATCCTACATCCAAAGCAGAACTACTTATGGAACAAAACCACACCCCATTCCTCAGCCATGGTTCTGGTCACCATCCTGGCACCTTTGTAAAGCACCTGGTACTTTTACTTTTCAAGAGCCCTAAGCACCATGGAAAGATCAGTGCTAAAGGCAGTAGCCGTCGTGTGGATTTCAGCCAAATTTGTCACCCCCTTGTGGACGCTGGCGCCCACTCCTTCTAGGGAATTGTAGTCCAACAACACCCATATACCCAAAAAGTGCCGCCCGGGGCGGGTCGCCCCCTGCCCCCTATGCTACGCTACTGGCTAAAGGTATCCTTTCAAGACCATGTCCCCAATGCCCAGATAAGAGAAGAAAGTGGAATCGACAGAGCTGTTGCTGAATATCACAAACGGACTAAAACATTGAAAGGTAGAGGCGTGGCAGGATTTGTTTGTTATCTTATGCCCTGCCCGTCTGAGAGGTTTTCCTACACTGGGCAGCTAACAACAAGAAACTCACATATTAAAAACATATTTAGGACACATTTTTTAAAAAAATAATAATACAAAAAACCTATTGGCAACAGAGAGAGACAGAATAAAATACCTAATGCTCAGCTGTTGACAATACATTCTCAAAGGCCTCTTTAAAAAGAAAGGATTTCAACTGACTTAGTAAGAACACTCTCTCCCTCTTTTAATCTCTTTTAATCTGTAAGGGTCGGAGTAATTTTTGGTGACAGTTTTAATGGGGTTTTTAATTGGTTTTTAAACTGTGATTGGTTTTATTTTTCTGTGAGCCGCCCAGAGTCTTCGGAGTTGGGCGGCAATATAGATCAGAAAAATAAATAAATAAATAATAAACTTATTTTTTAAACATAGACATGGATGAGACATAGCGCAGTTCAACTGGACGGGATTATTTGTTTGTTTGTTTGTTTGTTTATTAGTCAAATTTATTCATTGCCCTTCTCACAAAGTGACCCAGGGCGATTCACAATAAAAAAACATCAACAACCGTTATAAAATCTCAGAGTGTAGGACAAGCCCCAAAATCCAAACTTAGTGTCGACCAAGCTGTAACATAAAGTCAAGCTAGAGTTACCTCCGTTGGTGATGTGGATGGAATGGACAGTTGCTGAAGAAGTCAAGAGTAACTTCTGGTTCTGGCTGATGTTCACCTGATTCTCTGGATCATGTCCTGGATTCCAGGGTTCTAGCTCAGGATCCAGATCAGGGCAAGATGGGCCTGCACCTGCTGGGACAGAATCAGAAGTTAGTTTTTTTAAAAAAAGAAAAGGCCAATATTCTTTTACGGGTGAGAAATAGGCAGTGGTGGGCAGCAAAAAATTTCGTTACCACACTGTAGGCAGAGCCTAGTCGTGGGTGGAGCCTATGTCATGGGCGGAGCCTATGTCATGGGCGGAGCCTACGTCATGGGCGATCTAGTTATGCCTGCCATATGGCCATGTATAAATCTGCAAACACAGACAGCACTGGCTCTTTAGCTGTAAATGGAGATGAGCACTGCACCTAGAGTTGGATATGATTGGCTTTTGAGCAAGGGAGACCTTGAACTACTTGCAGGGACAAAACCTGACATCAAATTTGAATACCAATCAACTCCGCTGTGCAAGGCTGTCCGGATGTGGAGAAGGAGATGGATGGGGTGGGGTGGGGAGGTGGGCATGGCCACCCAATTTTGCCACCACCCCCTGCTTGAAGGCCACCCAATTTTGCTTCCCCCCCCCCAAAACGTGTGTGTGAACCTGTTGCTGCCCACCACTGGAAATAGGTACCACTGGACAGGGTGTTGGCATAAACCAGCCTTCACCCAAACAACATTTCAGCAATGAAGATGGGACACTTGTCTTTCATTTCATTGGTTTGTTGCAATTTTTATGCCACCTTCCTCCCAAAGGAAGACATTCAAGGTAGCTCCCACATCATTAAAACAAAGAGAGGTGGGAGGAACCCAAAACTTTTAATCTATGAAACATGATAATATGAAAATGCACATCAAAATAAAAAACATCAAAATTTATATATTTTAAACAAAGCCTTGTAGGGGAGGACGTTCCATAACCAAAGGGACGCAAAGTCCTCTTCAGGCCCAGGCTAGGATGGATGAAGCTGCTGCCTTCTGCCATGATGGATTCAAGTGGGATTTAATTTACTTGGAGATCACCCCCCTTCCCTATGGACTTTGCCACCCAAGGCTGTTAGTCCTCAGGTTTGAGTTTCTTTCAGTATGGTCTACTCCAGGATTTCTCATTCTTGGGCATCCAGGTGTTCTTGGACTTTGATTCCCAGAAGCCCAAGTCAGCACACCTGTATACCGTACACTTCTGGAAATTGAAATCCAAGAACACCTGGGGATTTGAGGTAGAAAAACCTTGTCTATTACCATAGCAGGATAACCTGGCCAGATTTAACATCTTATTCTCATTAAATTTCAAGAATGATTCTTTCCACAGAAGGACCTATTCTTGGCGTTGGGGATCAAATCTCAGAGAAGGTGAAGCTGCCAATCTGGCAAAGCTTCAGGGCTCCTGAGGTAAAACAGGAAACATTCTTCCTGATATCCCTGAACACGGATGAGTGGGGAACTAGCAGGAAGATGGCTCCATAAGGCTTAGCATCTGACCCAAAACAACCTGGACTGGACTGGACCATTGGTACAAAGTCAACCTTAAAATTAACCTGGTATAATAATAATTCCATGTCAGAAATTATTATCAGTTGAAAGGATTTTTGCTGGAGAAACTCTGCTCAGGGGATGGCCAAATGAGGCTCCTTTCATGTCCCCAAGACCTTTTCCACCCAACTGATCCTGATTTTTCTACTTGCAATTTCTTCCTTTCGATCTGCTAGGGTGGCAGGAGCTGGGACAGAGACGGGCGCTCAATCCATCATGCAGTACCTAGGTCTCGAACTGCCAACTTGCATTTCGATCCAGCTAAAAAGGTGAACTTTTTAACCACTGAGCCACTGCAGCCCCAATTAATCTGGTGACTGCTCATCTCTGTATCTTCAGCTCTTTGAAATGAGAACTACATTTCGTTAAAGCAACCAATATGGATTATTTTCCCTGTCAATGTTTTTCAATGTGGATATTTTGGAAATTCTCCCTCTCTCTCATTCCTCTCTACAGCATTGGGAAGATAAATGGCACTCAACAAAATTTTGCCCATCTGTGTTGAGTTTCCCGTCAAAATAATAATTAAAAACAAGGGACCAAAAGAGACATTGGAGATGGGTCACCCAGTGCTTTGGTCTGTGGTTTCCTAACCACATCCCCAGCTGAGGTGACCAAATGTAAAAGAGGACATTGTTCCTCTGATTTAAGAAGGGCCAAAAATAAATTTCTTCTACAAGTGTAACAGCTGGTTACAAGAAAATGCTGCAGTGGCCAGATTTTCCTGATCCATCTTGAGGACTAGTTGGTTGGCCTTTCTTTTTTTTTGCTCAGGGCAGACACTCAAAATTTTCCAGAAAGAAGAAAAACTGTCTCAGCATAAAAAGGATGTCAAAAGAGGATATAGATTTCCATAATGTTTACACGTATTTCAGGTTGACCTCATCCCTGCCAAAGTCATGACCTTATGTTTTGGTGGCCTTGGTTGGCTTCCCAAAATGGGTCAAGTTGGGAGCCAGAGGGATTTAGGTGAGTCCATAAAAGCAGGCCCAGAGGACTGGCTTCAGCAGATAAATATTTCCACCACAAGCTATGCTACATTTCCCTGTAATATCTGGCTGAACGTTCTCAGAGGAACCACTGGCCTCTACGAAAGAATGAATTAAAGCCCATATCAGTTGAGCCTCTTGGCCAGAAGAACTGCTCCAGGAAATTCCAGCCGTTGGTTTTTGTAAGGAGATATACAGATGACTGAACAGAAGGGCATAATTAATAGTCCATAATGAAGACAGTTTAAAGAGCTAATTCAAGGACTGCACTGGGTAATTTCACCTTTCACAGATGGTTGATGGCCAAGCATAGGAAACAGATCAAAGCGGCATGTTCCAGTTGAGTTACGGTTGATTTCACAAGGAGGGACATGTCTATATAGCCTGTCTTTGTATAGGAAATAAGAGTCAACCTTTCATGCTTTTGTTCTGAAGGAAAATTCAGAGCTTTCATTGAGGCTCAACTGAGCTGCCATTTTGAATTCTGAGGCAATGCATTTAGAGCAGTGTTTCCAAATGTGGGCCCTGGGCCCCACAGGGGGACTTAAATCCCCAGAAGTCTAAGTCAGTACCTTGGCTGAACAGTGCTTTGAAGAATTGACTTAGGATTCGGGAATTGAAGTCCAAAAACCAAAGATTGGGAAACACTGATTTAGAATATCAGACTTGGTGAAGCTGAAAATAGTTGGCAAATGTTTTCATCGTCAGAATCAAGAACAAAATCAAATGGTATGTTCATGGGGTAATCTTTTTTGTTTTACTGGAGCACTCCAAGGTCTAAATCCAAACAAAGTCAGTCCATGAATGAATGGGATTTATGTACATATTGAGTTACAAGTGTGTCCTAGAGTAAATCAAATCTGAACTATCCTTGGTAGCAAAAATGAAGAAAACCGAGGATGAGGGCAAGATATTTGGGAGATCTCTCATGCACCATGAGTTGGAGATGAATTGACAGCTCGTAACAGCAACAATATTACTGTTTTATTTCTATTTAATTCTAAATTGTGTTTTTTTTCCAAATGTTTTTGACGTGAATTCGATGAATGTCTTACATTTCAGTTGGGTGGTCTGGCAGCTTTTGTGATATAACGAAAATCATGTATTTTCGACGAGTTGCCACCACAAAACTAAAGCACCCATGAAAATAATGGTTACATTGACTGAAAGCTTGTCTCGGCGACTTTCAGAAATGAAAAGAGCCATTGGCCAAAAACACAAAGCGATGACATCATTGCTTCCGAAATTTGCCTCGGGGGGGGGGGGGGAAGCAGCAGGTAGAGTCTAAGGACACTACCATCAGGGATTTAGTTCGTGAATTCGATCTGTTGAATTATGCTCATTAGTTCATTTTTTTTCTTTGGATCTAAATGAAATAAATGAATTAATGAGCATAGTTCAACACATTGAATTCACAAACTAAATCCCTGACAGTAGTGTCCTTATACTCTACCTGCTGCTTTTTCTTTTCTTTTCTGCAAGCCAATTTAGAGAACTTGAATTTGACAAGTGGGATTAAAGAAAACACAGTGTATATAAAAACAAATATATAGTTCATTCTGTTAAATGCACAGACTGGTATTAGAACTTACTTATATGTAGAGCATATAGCAGGAATACAAGAGATGCAAAGCTCACGTCAAGGGACATCTTTAGTCACAAACGTCTTCTCTCTTGCCTTTGATAGTCCTGTGAACAAGGGGGAAATAACAGTATTGAGTCTTTGCGAAGGCATATTTAATGCAAAGGATAGCATCAATTAAAATGAGGCTCAATTGGAAATTAAGCAAATGCTAGTTTTTCCACTTGCCCACCCCTATTTATCCTAGGGCAGTGATGGTGAACCTTGGAACTCCAGCTGTTCTTGAACTTCAATTCCCAGAAGCCCAAGTCCCTGTGAACCCACATGAATGGGTTTTCTGCATACGTATGGGTTCACAGGGACTTGGGCTACAGGGAACTGAAGTCCAAGAATAGCTGGAGTGCTGGTAAACCCATTTGTGTTGATTCACAGGGAGTTGGGCTTCTGGAAATTGAAGTTCAAGAACAGCTGGAGTGCCAAGGTTCACCATCACAGCTCTAGGGTAAATAGAACAGACTCAATCTGGATCTTGACCCTAGCATGTGTGTATGGAAGACAGAACCTTGCCCCCTGTCACTATCTCAGCCCTAAATACCTACACATGAAGTCTGTAATTGATTGATGCTTGGCAAATTTTGGAGCAGCTCAACACCCTCCAACCCAGCCTAACTTTCCACAGCCCCCAGGCTGGATTTATATAAGTGTTGAGCTAAAAGTAAACTGGAGAGGTTTTTTAACGAAAGAGCTGCAAAGTATATGTTGAAAACATTGTGTAAATGGATTGCAAGATATAGCTAGCTCTATCTCCTTCATGTATACCTTTTTATGAAGGATTAACACAAAACCTTCCAGGATTACAGAGATAATCAGCAGGCAGCAAGGAAGGTAAAATATATGAATAGCACTCAGCCTGGCTGAATATCCACAAGGGTATATAAAATCTGGGGATATAAAATCTGGCAAAAATTAAACCCAGGTTCAATCCTGACAAAGTGGTGTCAACTCCGGGCATCCATACAAGGGGCAACACACACACACAGACAACACAACACTCAACCCATCAACCAAGCAGAAGGCATTCTTAAAGAACGACGGTGACTGGCAGTGACGAAAGCAAGACAGCTACACATTTTTGTGTGTATATCTCATTTATTTATTTTTCACAAACTGGCACATGTAAAATATTTCAACAATCTGATTAAGCAGTGGAGGAACGATTGGGTCCGCCAACTGTGTCGTAGCAACAGGACATGGTATTTTAAGCCTAAAGATCCCATTTCCCCAGCATTTTAATCCTACAAATCCCATTTGCCTCAGCCAGCACACCCAGGGGGGGTGGGAGTGGATAACGGGAGCTATAGTTGAATGACCCAAGAAAAGCCACCTTGCTCTCTAACTAAAGTAATAGAACATTAAAAAATAATATAAATAACACCATTGCCAAAACTAGCTTGAGAATGCAGTCCTTCAACTAGATATTAAACAAAGCTGTCCTACCTTAAAGTGCTGCCTGAGGCAGAGCTACAAAGGCTACACACCACCCAGCACATTGAAGAGCATTATATAGACTAGGTCCAAAGATCCAGGTGGATCTGCCAGTTGCTTCCCTTCCCCAACGATAAGCATTGAAATCCCACTAGAGGAAAACAAGGAGTTGACATTTCAATACCTCCCAAAGTCTGTCTGAGCCAGTCTACCTGGCAACTAAAGTGGGTCTACAGCCACCAAATTCCTTCCCTGTCTGGGTAGATGGAAGCTTGAACCCAAGTTGTATCTTTTCACAACCCACAACACCTCCAACTAATCTCCTCTTGTTCACTGAACATCAACATGTCCCTTTATGGCTTTTGAGGCTCAAGGTTCAACCCTGTCAAGGGCAAGAATCACAGCAGACAGAAAAGCCACCATTTATCAAACAAGATAACCATGAACACAATGCAGACCCAAGGCTGTTTGAGCAAAACACACACACATACTTATTTCTAAAAATAAGGGGGAGAACCACACTTCTGGAGAACACAATTCTTTTCTAACACAAAGTATGTCTCCCCTTTATAGAGCAGAAGCAACATTGAGCTTCTGTATTTAAAAAAACCAAGTTGTTGTTGTTGTTGTTTCTTCTTCTTCTTCTTCTTCTTCTTCTAGCAACTTTCTCATATATTTTTGGAGAAGACGGTGTGGCCAAAGACCTCACAACAATTTTCAACTTGCAAAGGCGGTTAGAACCAATGTGAGTTGTAGGATGCAACATCTAGAGAACATCTGGTGATTTCTTCTGCCCCAAATCAGAGAACCCGACTCTTTCAGAAGGACAAAGATAGAATGATGGGGTGGTGGAAATTCTTATCATCATCATCATCATCATCATCATCATCATCATCATCATCATCATCATCATCATCATCATCATCATCATCATCATCATCAATGTCCTGGCCAAAACAACTGGAAAGACGTGGAGGCAGAAAACATTTCAGAAATGCCAACTATATGCAAGAGCTTGCTGAATTGAAATTGAATTTATGGGGTCATGATAGGTCAGTGATGATGAACCTTGGCACTCCAGGTGTTCTTGGACTTCAATTCCCAGAAGCCCAAGTCTGCACTCCTGCTGATCAGGGCTTCTGGGAACTGAAGTTCAAGAACACCTGGAGTGCCAAGGTTGGCCATCGCTGTGATAGGTCATCATCTCTATTCTTTGCAAACAGCGTCCTTCTTGAAAAGACATCATCCATGCAGAGGTTTTGAAATTTTCATGGAAGGATGGCACAGAATGACATTCCTTCAAATGTAAAAAATAAACCATAACTCTTCAATTTATCAGCTCCTAAAACCAAGAGGAATGTTAAAGCCCTGTCTGCTGCCAACTGACTGTTTTAATGAGTTTATAATTCCAGAGTCATGTGGAAATAAAGCAATTGCATTTGACTGAAATGTGAAGTAATTGGTCCTGTCATCAAAGGAAGCCACAACAGTTCTTAAATATAGGACTAAAGTCTTGTAAGGACATCCCAGAAGCTTGGAAGTAACCGGTCAAAAATAACTCATTAGGCGCACCAAATTCCCTTAGGCCAGTGATGGCCAACCTCGACACTCCAGATGTTCTTGAACTTCAATTCCCAGAAGCCCCGATCAGCAGGCATGTTGACTTGGGCTTCTGAGAATTTAAGTCCAAGAACACCTGGACACCCAACGTTCACCATCACTGGCCTAAGGCACTCCTCACAACATTGTCAAATTACACCCCAGTTGTAACCTAATGAAGGATGGTTCTGTGTAACTGTAACTTTTCCAGTGTAACTATAGCATCTCAGTTACTTTTATAATTACAGTATGTTTCTGTGGGAGCATTACTCGAAGTACATTCAGTGAGTTACTGTGTTGGGTATTTGACCCCAGATCCCCCATCCATTCTAACCATGGCATAATCCTAGATCTGTTATGGACCTCTAAAACTAGAGTAGCCATGCATAATCTCAATTTCTCTGCTACTTCCAGTTCCTAAAATCTAAAGTATAGCAGGTGATTCATTTTTGAATTCTATGATGAGCAAGATTGCTTGACAGGCTGAATTTTTAAAAGACAGCTTAGAATTACTTTTGAGTAATTCTTGCAATTCCTTGCCCCCTTATTCCCCTCTCTTTCCTCTCCAACCTCAAAACCCTTTATTGCTGTTTTCTTTTTTAAAAATGGCAAGCTTATCAAGCATTTGAAAGCCTGAAGGTCAGGGCCAATTCCAGCTACAAAATCCTGTATTGGTCCAGAAAATTCAACCATTAAAATGCCATTTGGCAACGGCGACTGTGGGGTTTGCTTCTACGATCCTGGCAGCAGACTGGCTTTGAAAGAAACAAAGAGGGAGAGAGTTCCCAGCTGTTCAGGTCCTTCCAAAGACCAAATATTAGCCAACAATGCTAAAAACAGAAAGAGGTTTTTAACCATCTGCCAATCTCCTAAAAGACTACAAAGTGCACATTAAAATGTGTCCCTATTCCTATTCAAGGCCAGAAAAAAAGAATCCCAAATAATCAGTTTTGCATATGCATAGTTTAAAAGTTCACATTGACAAAGTATTCAAACTCCAGGGCTTGACGCTGTTAATGTTCTTGCCCTACAATCTCCAGAATTGCCAAATTGGTTGGTAGTTCCAGAAGTTTCTGGGTGTTTTTTCCTTCAAAAAACAGTTTTTTCAAGTGGTGGCAACTCCTCTGTCACACTCACCTCCATTTCCCCCTCTATCATTGTTGAGATTGAAGCTGTCCCAACAGCTTCAAAGGGGTGGCCATTTTATTTCTCTAATGCCCTTGGAGAGGGCACATGAAATGGTGCTGTGGGCCAGATCCAGCCCCCAAGCCTTAGACTGGGAACCTCTGATCTAAGAATTGTTAAGGTAACATCTAAGTTACCGTTGGTTTTTGGACTTCAATTCCCAGAAGCCTGAGTCAATTCCCCAAAGCACTGATCAGCCAATGTACTGGCTGAGGCTTCTGGGAATTGAAGTCCACTGGTGGGGCATGGCCCCCCATGTTGGGAACCATGGTTGTAGGCCAGGGATTCTCAACCTGCAGCTCACAGGGGTGCTCAAACTTTTCAGGCTGTGAGCCGATCACGGTGGTCCAGGGAGCCGGTCACTAAGGCCTGGGGACCAGATGTGGCTCTCGATGACGATTCATCCGGCCATGAAGCCCTTGTCACTCCTGGTAAAAGGTTTCCCTTGCTCAAAAGCCAGTCGTATCTGACTCTAGGGGTCAGTGCTCATCTCTGTTTCTAAGTCAAAGAGCCAGCGCTGTCTGCTTCTGCAGACGTTTCCATGGTCATGTGGAAGGCATGACTAGACACCGGAGCGCATGGAACGCTGTTACCTTCCCACCGAAGTGGTCCCTATTTATCTACTTGCAATTTCTTGCTTTCGAACTGCTCACCGCAGGAGCTGGGACAGAGACGGGAGCTCATTCCGTCCTGCAGTACTCGGGAATCGAACTGCTGACCTTCCGCCTCCCAGTCAGCATCTTAGTGACTTGGGCCCCTGCAGTCCTGGAAGCGGAAGTAAAACACACCTGCATGGGTGTGTTTTACTTCCACTTTCAAGAGTGATGAGGACTTTGTGGGCCGGATGAATTGGTGTCAGGGACTGGTTCCGGCCCCCGGGCCGTAGTTTGGGCACCCCTGCCCTAAGGCATGCTAATTCAGAGGCTCCACAACCAAATAAATAAACAGCAATTGAGTAAACATTGACAATTCATGCTTGGCAGCAAACTCTGAGTCCCAGCTCTAGCTCATTCAAGGCAAATTAATTTATATGCAAATCTCTGTAATGCAACTGATGGAAGAGCAATACAATTAAAGCAAGACCCAAGCCTCTTCCAAATCTCTCTCCAAGGCTTGAAAGAAACAAGGGCGATTCTCCTACCTGCTGCTTCACGGGGAATCAATCCCGCCTGGTTTCCCCCTTCTTCAATCTGTTTCTCCTCCTGGCTGTCTCAGGTGTCCTTCTGCTAGATGGCTTTCCAGAGCCCCCGTGTTTTGTTTGACATCCTTTTGAGTCACATTAGCAATTGATGCTCCGTGGCTTGGACGTGAGTCAGAGGCATGATGTCAAGGAAGCCAAGAGGGACGGGCAGGCAAAGGGACAGGCAGGGCTGCCAGCGCAAGAAGGAAACTTACTTGCCAGGGAGCAAAATATTGGCCAACCAAGCTAGGCTTAAAAACAACCCACACCAATGCACAGGATCTTGATGGTGTTCTAAATCGGAGGAGAGATAAACCAAAGAACGTCCATGCCAAAGTTTACTTTTGCAAACTTAGTTGGCAGCTTAGCAGAGTGGAAAAAACCTCTGGCATGCTACAATTACAATTTCACTTCTCTCTTAACAAGCCCTCTAGATAATTATAGCCAAGAAAGTACTTACTCATGCGTGAAGGGTGAGCAGAAGATGCAGTGCTTGGTTCAAGACAATCCTCAGAGCATAATGCTGCATCTCTCCATCAAAAATGCTCCCAAACACTCACATCCGGAGGTCTGTTAAGCAGCTACATTAAAACCCTGACTTACATATGCCTCGAGTTAGATAAAATTCGACTTACATAATGATTTTGTGCTAAAAACATGTCCCGATTTACACGATTTCCTATGGGTTTGCGTCAAGTTACATAAAGATTCTTTTTCCTGTGAGTTTGCTTCGAGTTACATAAAACTCCTTTTACCTATGGGTTTGCTTCGGTTTACATAAAAATTTCATTTTTTTCCCTATGGGTTTGCTTAGATTTACATAAAAATTTCATTTTTTTCCTATGGGTTTGCTTAGATTTACATAAAAATTTCATTTTTTCCTAGGGGTTTGCTTCAAGTTACGTTAAAAAAATAAATTTTCCTATGGGTTTGCTTCGAGTTACATAAAAAACCGATTTAAGCAAAAGTCTATGGGACAAGGTTGCGCCGCCCCCCCCCCCCCGGGTAAGGGTTTTACTGTATTTTCAGAAATGGCATACTTCTTCTTTTGAAGAATCTGTTTTGCATTTTTTTGTGCAAACTTATTTGGCTAAAGGAGACCTGGATCCATGGTTTGGAATCTGTTCAGCCTGGTGAACATTCTGAAAATTATTTGGGGTGGGGGGAGAAGTTGTCTCATAACATGTCAAGTCCATTAAAGTGACAGCTGACCATACTAGGACAAGGAAAGGGTCCTTCTGGATATTCCGAGACTACTCTAGGAGCTCAAAGCAGAAGAGTAGATGATCAAAGATGATAGTAAAAGTAAAAGTAAAGGTTATCCTTGCTGGAAAACCAGTCATATCTGACACTAGGGTTCAGTGCTCATCTCTCTTTCATAGTCAAAGAACTAGCACTGTCTGCTTCTGCAGACGTTTCTGTGGTCACGTAGCAGGCATGACTAGACACTGGAGTGCATGGAACACTGTTTACAGACGTCATCAACTTTTGGAGAGTTGTAACTCTTCACTTCTGGTTTTGTAGAGTTTGCTCTTCTCAAAAATGAAGGTGAGGGGGATAGAGCTGAACACCTTCTGCACACAAGTTGTGTGTTCTGCTAAGAACCTATACCTCTACTCATGGCATGGACTTCCCATGGGACACTGGTCTTCCTGTTGCGGTGTGTAACTTGAAAAAACGCACTATACAATAACACCTGTCATTCATGAGATGTGGGCGTGACTTGAGGATACAGAGGCAAAGAATGCTCACTCAGAACTTCGTTCTCATACATTTAGAAGATCTTGAGGACTTTTTAGTCCATGAAAGAGTCTTCTTTTCCAGATAAAGGCAGGTTATGGAGTGCTAATTCCTTTCTCGTCAAGATCTTCCCAACTTCCACAAATGGCCTGCAGAAGACTTGTGCCATTTCCTTTTGAGAAGCGTAGCAGGTAGGAGAGGACCATGTATGGAGAGGAGCCTGGCACATTCTCAAAACAGACTCAGCCCTCCTCTCTCCGATGCCTCTGAGCTTTCAAAGTCCATGGAAACTAAGCAACAACCATCACGATTTTGTATCACTTTGCACTGTTTTGTCCTCTTCGCCGGTTGAGAGTGAAACAAAATGAAGGTTCAGGAGAAGACCTGGAAGGTTCTTCTCCTTGCCATGAACACAAGCAAGACTTTGACATCTCTTTTGCGAGGTAACATGGATAAGTCAAGCTTGAGGACGCTAAACAAACTGGATCATAGTTTGGACAGGAGATCATTCCGGGAACCTGATTCTCCGAGTCCCATCACAGATGCATAGTCTCGGCCTGTTTGTATACGGCATCTAGAGACTATTGACTTTTCTCAGGCAGCAAAATGGCTTGAGCTAGCTGGCAATGGCTGTCTTTTTCCACCTGGCATGGCTTAACTTATGACTGGGCCAACTCCAGAAGTTAAGCTTAGATAAGCCTGGATTTAACACAAAGCAAATATATTGACCCATAGTTGCTACAAAGGGCGGCTTTCCTTACTCAACAAGTCAACCCTGTAAGCTGCGGATTGCTAAACTGGGCATGTTCTTTGCTTGAGGGGAGAGAGATAGGAAGAAAGCCCCAAAAAAGGGAGATGGAAATTTGAATTATTATTATTATTTGCCATAAGGAGAACATCTTAAAAATCAGTTTGAAAAAAATAGGTGTGCTAGGTACTCTAATATTAATTCAAAATAGTTTTTTAAGAAGTGTGTATTTCCTTTAAAGTGGTGTATGAAATTTGTTAAACAGTGGATGGTAAGAGAAGGAAACTTTGTCAAAAATCATGAGTGATTTTTCTTTAACATCCAAAAGTTTGGGAATCAATAACAGAGCCCATAAAGAAAAACACAGAATAATGACCCAATCCAAACACAAAGTAGGGCCAGAGCAGCATAGTTGATGGCTGTTTTTTTAAGTTTCAGGCCTGATCCCACCAAAATAAGTTATTCTTCACCTTCTTCTTCTGCCATATCCGAATCTGAACATTGGCAATCATCATGGCGATCAGCCATGAAGACTGTCCTGAGTATATAACGCAGTGGCCTTTCATCTGCCTTCTGCATCGCAGTGTGAAACCCGTATCACGGATCCAGTTCCATGAGACACTTTCTGGTCCCGATCCCTTTTGGCACACAAAGTCCTCCACGGCCCCAGGCCAGGATGGATGAAGCTGCTGCCCTCCATCAAGATGGATCCAAGAGGGACTGAATCCACTTGGGGACCATCACCCTTCCCTGTGGACTTCCCCACCCAAGGTTGTTAGTCTACAGTGTGGTCAGGTTACCGAACTGCCACCTGATCATTGGTATTGAGTTACTGGCAGTAGGGTCTACTCTTGACCTGTTGAGAAAGATGTTGAGTCCAGAATTTGGAGGCAAAGAAAGAAAATCCACTCTCCGCCCCCCAACTTTGCCAAATAACCATATATTTTATTAGTTGTAAAATGAAATCAATGGTAAAAACACATTGCCCGATAACAGCTCCCCGAGAGCATCAGAGGTTAAACTTTCTCTTTATAGGTGTGTTACTGATGAATGTAATACGTAGGTTTTTCTTTCCAGTGATTCAACACAGTCTTAAACTTTCGTCCCATCCACCGGGCATCCGTATTCTCTCAACCTCAACGGGACGTAGTACTGGAGAGAGGCAGATTTTTGATCGGCCGTTTGGCTGAGGATCTTAACCCAAGAAGGCTTGGCATTTCCTTTATATCCGAGCATAGCAAGACTGCCTGGAATGGGAAAGAGAGAGAGAGAAAAGGAGGAGAGAGGGGGAAAACTGGATATGATTATTTGTTGAAAATTTAGGAAATTAATAATCTGTGAACAGAAAAAGCCCCGATAAATTAGGTAAAGGTAAAGGCCATTCTTGGTCGAAAGCCAATCGCATCCAACTCTATGTTTCAATGATCATATCTGTTTATAGCATCGGCAGACATTTCTGTGGAGAAATGGCAGGCATGATGAGACACAGGAGTGTACGGAATGCTATTTACCTTCTTACCCAAGTGGTCGCTATTTATCTGCTTGCAATTTATTGTTTTCAAACGGCTTCTTCGTCTTCTGTGTCTAGGCCAGATGTGAAACTGCCAAAGTGAAGGCACTTTTTGGTGAGTTCATTCTGCACTTTCCTTTCACCCAGACCCAGGGTGAGAAAGATTAGCTGGAAACACAAGGTGGCCGTCACCAGGGTATGCCCCATTGTGGTTCAAAAGTACCACAATCTTCGAGGAGGCTCTTTCTGTGTAGGTCATCATGAGCTGGGATAGAGATGGGAACTCACTCCATCATGCAGTACTCGGGTCTCGAACTGATGACCTGCCAACCTTTCAGTCATCAAGTTCAGCGTCTTAACCCCTTAGACAATTTACTTTATTTTTATTTTTTTCACTACAGCGGTTAAGCTGGCAGTGAGGTCATCGGAGATGCTTACCACACTGTTTTAATTTTTAGGGAGGGGGAAAAAAGAAATTTTTCCAAATTGTTAATAAATGATATAAGCTCCCAAAAAGTTCAGACTTCAAAATCCTTGGTATGTCTTGGCTTACGTTTCATGGGAAACCTTAAGCCGACATCCGAATGCAAGTCTCCCCTCCCCTTGCGAATCCATTCTTGGTTTCAACATACATGACTAATGAAAGAGCTTACAGGTTCACTGCACCCATTTCTGTAGGTTTCCTTTTGGACAGAAGATACCTCTTGGCTTGCTTACAATCCAGGCTCCTCTATGGTTCTTAAGTGGTGTCTTGTGCCATTAGGAAAAGAACAGGCAACCCGAAAGAATTCCACTGCCATGAGTCAAAGCCCAGGATTATGCCCACCTCTTGTTCTATCTGAGCCCCTTTCAAAGCTGGTGATTAAAAACTAACTTCTGGACGCCATTCATGAATGAGTCACCCTTGCAGAACACAAATATTGGTGGTTTAGAGGAGCAACCGGAACTTCAATTCCGAAATGGAGTCCGTAAAGGATTGTGAGGCCACACCTCGAAGGATGCAGATTCTCTACAGACAAAGATAACACTCCACAACAACGATTTTGCTACGGGGAATAACACATGTGGTTTACATGATATCGAATGTGATGAAACTCAGAATTTGCCTCTCATGTACAGATTTTAAGTTATGGACGTGCTACATCTGTTCAAGTGGTTGGCAATTGGGTAACGTATTTTTTTTTACATGAGAACATTATAACAGTCGCAGCTACCACTATGCCTGCTGCTACCTCGACTGAATCACGTCCCCTGGTGGCACGCATGTTCCAGCAGCGGCCAGGCATAACCAGTGAGCTGATGTCAGAAATAGGTATATAAGGTGAGATGGACCAAGGGCTTGTCTCTGGTGCAAAACCATCTTATTGGATAGTACAGCTAGGCCATGGCGAGTCTGTTTTGAGCTAAAGATGAGTAGGCACAGCTGTGTTAATAAACCAGACACTCACATTTGCTTAATTGACTTAAGATCCTGATGTCCAAGGCAGAATCGGACTTCAGATTTGGATTCAGCGCACTTGATTTAGCATAGGACACATGGATGAGACCAAGGAGCAGACAATTTTTTTGTGTTGTTGTGTATTGGGTCTCCATTACACAACAACACAAAAAAAATTGTCTGCCCCCCCCCCCAGATGGTGGCTTTTGATCAAAGCCCACAGCCTTCAGTTTGTCCAGAGAGTGCACTTAGCGCTATGGGACAACATAGTATGATCACTTTGAGTATGATCACTTTGCTTTAATAAATACGTGAATGAGATAAGAAGTAAAAATGAATGTGAATCTTAGGAACGAAGTTGCCTCAAAGTTAAGTACTAGTTTCTGTGTGGGAATAAGAAAGGAATGGTCAAACTATTGTAATCTAAGAGGAAATTAGATGGTGGCAGACTTTGAAGAAACATGACAAAATTAAAACAGGTTTTCATTCATGCAATCCGGGGAACATCATCGTGAATGATGCCCGTTAAAGTCTGCGCATGGAAGACCTTGTGCAGCAGATGAAAGAGGTGGAGGAAAGCATGTTGAGCTGGTAAGGTAAAGATCGCCCTTGCTCAAAAGCCAGCCATAACCAACTCTAGGGTTCAGTGCTCATCTCTGTTTATAGCCAAAGAGCCAGCGCTGTCTGCACCTTGAAGACATTTCTGTGGTCATGTGGCAGGCACGACTAGACACCGGGGGTGCACAGAATGCTGTTTACCTTCCCACTGAAGTGATCCCTACTTTTAATTCCTTGCTTTCAAATGGCTAGGTTGGGAGAAGCTGGGACAGAGACGGGAGCTCATGCCGTCATTCAGTACTCGGGTCTCGAACGACTAGCCTGCCAATCTTTCAGTTGTCAAGTTCGGCAACTTAAACACTAAGTCACCACAGTCCCAGGAATAAGAAAAGACTGGTCAAAGTATTGGCACCTCAGAGGAAATAAGATTGCGGTGGAGTTTGGAGAGAGATGACAAAACCAAAACAGGTTTTCATTCATGCAGTTGGGGAACGTCATCATGCATGGTGGCCACGAAGTTTTGCACATGGAAGACCTTGTGCAGCAGATGAAAAAGGTAGAGGAAAGCATGTTGAGCTGGTACTGGGGCAGGATTACAGCCTGTCCTCCACCCCAGTGGCTCCACTGGACGTCTGCCCAGAACCAAGACAGTCATTTATGGCCCAAAGTGAGAGACAGAGAGAGAAATGCATCTTGTAATTAAAGCCACAGACTCTGCTTCTCTTCATCTTGCTGCGGACGTTGCTTTCAGAAAGCCCTGGACAGAGTAATTAAAGACAGCCGAGGCAAACGGCCAAAGCTTTGGACCTGGTGGGGGTGACGGAATTTAATTAGCTTGACTGGAATGATCCGGACAAGAAGTCAAGCTGTTTCCCAGGAGGCAACAGGGAGACCTTGGAGTTGGCCACCTCGTTGAGGAATTTATCCATTTTTTGTTGTTGTTCAGTCGCACAGTCGATTCCGACCCTCTGCGACCCCATGGACCACCGTCCGCCAGGCACTCCTGTCCTCCACCATCCCCCTCAACTCGCTCAGCTCTGCGCCCACCGTCTCCACAACACCATCTAGCCATCTCATCCTGGGCCTTCCCCTTCCTCTTTTGCCCTCGACCCTTCCAAGCATCAAAGCTTTCTCAAGTGAATCCTCTCTTCTCATTTGATGTCCAAAGTACTTTAGCTTCATCTTTATTATTTGAGCTTCTAATGAGCAGTCAGGGATGATTTCTTCTAAGATTGACCTATTTGTTCTCCTCGCTGTCCATGGGACTCTCAAAACTCTCCTCCAACACCACATCTCAAAGGCGTCTATTCTTCTGCGTTCAGCTTTCCTAATGGTCCAGCTCTCACAACCATACATTGCCACAGGGAATACCATTGCTTTGACTATGCGAATTTTTGTTTTCAATGTGATGTCTCTACTTTTCACTATGCTCCCCAGGTTTCTCATCGCTTGCCTCCCAAGAATCAGTCGCCTTACCGAGCGGTGATAAGGGGGCTATTTCCTAAATGTCCGATGCGCTTTTATTTCCAGAGACTCAATGGGCTTCCAATAAAAGAAAGTGCAGAAAGACAGATTGGAGACCCTATATGGCAATCTTAAACTCATTTCTCCCTAATATAGAATCATGCGCCGATTCTTGAGTTTGGCCAACGACAAAGCCAAGGAAGTGGCTTAATTTTGGCAGTCCAGATTGGGACATGAAAGAACAAGAACCTCCATTTTTTCTCGTCCACCTGCTTTTGGTAGCATCTTTCCCTAAAGATAGGACCTAGAGGCTTCACAAACTTAATTTTTCGTTGGGGGGGGGGAGTCATTTTAATTCGCCTCGTCAAGATATTAGTTAAGGAAATTGTCTCCCTTGATTCAAAGCCGGTCGTGTCCGACTCTAGGCTCACCGTCATTTATAGTCAAAGAACCAGCACTGTCTGCAGATGCTTCCATGGCCACGTGGCAGGCATGACTAGACACTTGAATGCCGCAGAATGCTGTTACCTTTCCTGCCAGAGCAATGCCGATTTATCTACTTGCAACTCCTCTTCCGTTATGTTATTGATAAGGTCGTAAGACTAATCAATTAATAAACATTCATTCATTCTTGCAATGTCTTGCTTTCGAACTGGCAGGAGCTGGGACTCGACGACCGGAGCTCATTCTGTGTACAGAGTTTGCAAGTTCTGAGCAGGGGTCATGATCAGGATATTTTGGGGGGATACTCATAGGTTGTTATGAGCTGGAGGCGACCTAACAGCAAGCAACCATCACCACAAATTGTTGCTGTACAAAAACTGACATATGTACAGTTTTTGAAATTTTTTAGGAGACTCAAGAAACCAAATTGGATGTTCTTAAGCTCCAAGCTGCTCAAAAACTGACTTCCCACTACCGTAGCAGTCAAACCCAATCTTTCAGTGCTTAAACTGGGCCCAAATATTACAAAGGTGGTTTGGTGCTGTAAATTGAGGCTAGGTAAAGGTAAAGGTCGCCCTTGCTCAAAAGCCAGTCATATCTGACTCTAGGGTTCAGTGCTCATCTCTGTTTCAAAGCCAAAGAGCTAGCACTATCCCTGTTTAATCTACTTCCAATGTCTTGCTTCAAAACTGCTAGGTTGGCAGGAGCTGGGGCAGAGACGGGAGCTCACTCCATCATACAGTACTCGGGTACCAAACTCCAACCTTCCAGTCTTCAAGTCCAGCATCTCAGCCACTTGAGCCACCGCCGTCCCAAATTGAGACTCAATCCCAATCATTTCTTCAACACGGACTTCTTCTAAGCAGCACGCATGAATGCTACAGACAGCATCCTGATGTTCAGTGATCCTAACAAGATCTGATTGGAAATAAATCTGCTCTGTGAGAAGTTCTGAAGCTGAATCCCAGGTGGCCGACTGGCGGCTTTTCTTATCAACGAAAAGAGAATTAGGCTTTACAGAAAAGGCGGCTGATTTTCCTGAGCGCTGGCCTGCTTTCCAGAAGAAATACTGTACGGAGGAGGGGGGGAAAATCAGGCCAGAGTAAGTATGCTAGGCATGTGGCATTTCATTTTCACAGATGCCACAAAAAAAAAAATACATGAGATTTCATGCCAGACAAGCAAGGACAGAAATTTCCTGTCCTGTGGGGCAAGAGCTGGTTTTATCAAAGAGGATTTAAAAAAGAGAGAGCAAAGCAAACAGAGGAGAAATGAAGCCAAGATTTGTATGGAATGAAGGCTCTCGGTAGGAGATTGTTTTTCTGAACGATAAGCAGTTTCCAATTGGATCCTAGGAAGAAATCTGTTTAGAAACAGCTTAGGTTGTCCAAAGCGACTATTACAAAATGAGTGGGTGGTGGAAGGGACCTGGTTTCAGGATGTCTTTAAGGTGGAGCAGCAAACAGGCAAAGAAGACATGGGAGTTGTAGTGATAGACACAGAGGACACTTCACGTGGCATCTGGTTTGGCCCTAAACTAGTCTTGGGAAAGAAGCCAGGGAAATTTATGAGCCAGTTTATTCCACTATCTTTGCCTCTCGCTTAACATTTATCTCAAATCTGCTTCCCAATCACAGCCATCTTCTGGTTTAAGCCCTGCCAAGGTCATGAGAATGTGACTTCCCCAATTGCCAGGTGAAAGCTCCTGCCAACCTAGCAGTTCGAAAGCAAGAAATTGCAAGTAGATAAATAGGTGGTGCTTTGGTGGAGAAGGTAACAGCCTTCTGCGTGCTGGGGCATCTAGTCATGTCTGCCACATGACCACAGAAATGTCTGCATCTGCAGACAGCACTGTCTCTTTCGCTATAAGAGAGATGAAGACCACTCCCCTAGAGCGGTGACGGCAAACCTTGGCACTCCAGCTGTTCTTGAACTTCAATTCCCAGAAGCCCTGATCAGCTGGAGTGCTGACTTGGGCTTCTGGGAATTGAAGCCCAAGAACAGCTGGAGTGCCAAGGTTCGCCGTCACTGCCCTAGAGTCAACACAACTGGCTTTAAAGACCTTTACCTAGGCTGTCTTGCGTACAGAAGATGTCTGTTCATCCCAGTGCTGTCTCCTCTGGTATTCCAGTGAGCTCAGCTTTCTGATTGGTCACTGGAAGATAAACAGGGGCTTCATCTACCAGCCTGATCATCAAGGGAAGGAGGAAAAACAGGATGGTAGATTCTAAATGTGACTTTTTTCTCTCCATAAAAAGCTAAAGAGAAACTCTATACTTAGCTAATCACATCTTTTTAAAATGCCAGATAAGCAGAACAACCGATGGGGAGCCTCAACTGCATCAAAGTACTGAGACAGATGCCAGTCGATCCCATGAAATTAAATTTACTCTGAACTACAACGTCTATTCTTATCCTCTGGTTTAGATCTGGAAAAATATGAATCTGGAAATGGAAGCGCCGCCAGCCGACCAAGCAAACACGAGAGCAATGACTTCACCAAGGCCAGCCCTGGCTGCCGTCGCAATGACGCATCCAAACTTCAGGACAGCCAACACCGTCCAGACAGCGCCTATCTCCAAAGATCTGCTGTGCTTGGGTTTGAAAGGGAGCACCTAGCTCAAAACAACTCGAGAAGCCAACTCAACAATGCCCCGAAGTACTGGAATGTCTCCTTGTAGCCTTGAAGAGCGAAGGAAAGCGGTACGAACAATTTTTATGCAGACAAACACTTTTTAGGGGGGAAAGGTTACTGTGGAACTGGTTTCAATTCTGAACAATAAGGTGGCACCAAACTCAACGTTCATATACCTTTTGCTTATTCTTCCACTACGTGTTTCTTTCCGTAAGAACAGAATTTCCTACTGCAGCAAAAAAAGCGACGGAAAAAGCTTCCTGCCCTGAAGGCGTCAAAGATGGAGCCTACTCAAGATTATTTAGAACAGCAATTTTCCCTTGTATTCAGCAATTTAATTTGATGTCCCCATTTTGGAGGGGGGAAAGCACATTTATTCCCTGGAACCATTGCAAAGCCCATTTTAAATTTGCTAAACTGAGTTCCCTTTTTAAAAAACCATATATCCATTACATTTATAGCTTTCTTCTTCCCCAATACATTCAAGTTGGCGTCCGTGGCATAATTTTGATCTTCATGGTAATAGAGTAGACCCTACTGCCAGCGACTCAATGGCAGTAAACTAACCTGACAACCTACGGCCTTGGGTGGGGAAGTCCACAAGGAAGGGTGATGGTCCCCAAGTGGATTAAATCCCATTTCAATCCATCTTGATGGAGGGCAACAGCTTCATCCATCCTGGCCTGGGGCTGAAGAGGACTTTGTGTGCCAAAAGGACTCAGGACCAAAAAATGACTCGTGGAACTGGATCAGTGGTACTACGGGTGTCATGCTCCAATATGGAAGGCTACTGCATTATATTCTCAGGACAGTCTTCATGGCTGGATTCAGATACAGTAATATCTCGGATAACGTTTACCTCGGATAACGCTAAAATTGCATAACGTTAGGTAATCTGGGGTGGAGACTTGGATCAAATAACGTTAAGGTCCTATGGGATGGATCGGATAACAACCGCTAAAGCCTGTGCGGTTACAATGTATCTCTATGGAGCTTTAACGTTATCCGATCCATCCCATAGGATTTTAACATGGATCGGATAACACTAAAAATCAGATAACACCAAGACTTGTGGAACCAAGTCTTAGTGTTATCCGATATATTACTGTACTAAGGAATATACATCCTTAGACAAATAATGAAACAACTTAAACCAGAGTGTTCACATATAGTGATGCGTATAAATCTTCTTTTTCTTCCGTTTCCAAATCCACATATAGGCGATCATCATGGTGATCAGCCGTGAAGACTCTCCTGTACCACTGATTCAGTTCCACCAGTCACTTTCTGGTCCTACGTCCACAGGGAAGGGTGATGATCCCCAAGTGGATTAAATCTCACTTGAATCCATCTTGATGGAGGGCAGCAGCTGATGATGCATATAAATAGGAAAATAAAAACAACGTACATATACAAAACATACAACAAAGCCACCTTTTGTCATAGAAAAAGAAAAGTGAATTATAGAGTCACCTGTTTTGTGCAGGGTCACAGACTTTGTCGAACCCAACTTTGTAAATGCAGACATCTCATAGGTTGGCATTTCTTCTCCAAGAACTTTAGTACACACAAGGACAATTGATCTGGAAGAGAAAGGGATGTTGAGCATGAAAATGAATCCCCCCCTTTATTTCTATCCATAGCTACCATCTATGTATCCATAACCAATCCAACCATCCAGCCATCATCTGCTATCAGTAAATGTCAAGGTCACCCTTGCTCGAAAGCCAGCCATATCCGACTCTAGGGTTCAGTGCTCATCTCTGTTTATAGCCAAAGAGCCAGCACTGTCTGCATCTGCAGGCATTTCCATTTACATGTAGCAGCCACGAATAGACATGGAATGCTGTTTACCTTCCCACCGGAGTGGTACCTCTTTATCTACTTGCAATTTCTTGCTTTCATACTGCTAGGTTGGCAGGAGCTGAGACAGAGCTGGAAGCTCACTCCATCATCCAGCACTCAGGTCTCAAACTGCCGACCTGCCGACCTTCCAGTTGTCAAGTTCAGCATCTTAACCACTAAGCTATAGCACCCATCAATAAAACAGTTATTGCAATGTGAACATCCATGACAGTTTACATCACAAGACGCCATCACTGTAAAGGCATCCAAGGTCCGGGTGGACATGATCTTCTCTGGATTAACTTGGATTTAGATGCTGTTGTCAGGTTATTTGGCCTGCTTTTGGCAGGAGCCGGTCCTTTTGTCTATAAATCTCTTGTTCCATTTGTAGGCCGGGACGGAGAAAACCACAAGGAATGTGAAACAGATGCAAAACAGAAAGAAAATCCAATTCCACTGCTGAAAAGACAGTCTGGTTTGGAAACAGTCAAGTCCGGCCATTCACTTCTTTAGAAGAGAAAATAAGGGGAGAGACAGGACCATGTTTTATTGGAAAAATCTAATGGTACTTCCAATTCTCATATGTCATTTTTTAAAATAAGAAAGAAGAAGAACCGAGCCAGAAGAAATAGGGCAAGTTTCAGAAATGGAAAAGCTGTCATCGACTGCCAGGAACTCAAAAAGGTTTGCAGCAATTTTAGTCTGGGAGAAATGGACAAAGTCATGGATTCAAGAACATTTACAACTAATAATAGGGACTACAGTGGCTCAAATGGTTACGATGCTGGACTCAATGACTGAACGGTCAGAGTTCGATTCCCGAGTACTGCAGGACGGAATGAGCTCCCATCTCTGTCCCAGCTCCTGCCAACCTAGCCGTTCGAAAGCAAGAAATCACTAGGAGATAAATAGGGACCACTTGGTTGGGAAGGTAAACAGCATTCCGTGCACTCCGGTGTCTAGTCATGCCTGCCACATGACCACGGAAATGTCTGCAGAAGAAGACAGCACTGGCTCTTCGGTTTTGAAACAGAGATGAGCACTGAACCCTAGAGTCGGATAGAACGGGCTTTTGAGCAAGGGCAAACTTTACCTTTACCTAACAGAGGTTGAGTTTGGAATTTTTAAAAACAGTTGTCTTTGATTTTAAAAAAATTATCTGGGGATCCATTATAGTTGTACAAACACGTCACCAATCTCTCCACCTTCCCTCTGTCAACTGTCTGTTGCTTGTCCGGGGCTCACCTATCCTTTACAGATGTTTCAACATAAGCAGATACTGCTCCGTCAATGTTCCCTGGTCTGGTTGTGTCAAAGTGTTGCTGGCTCACGACTGTACCGGAGCAGGCATCAAGAATCAGGAGAAAGATCCCCCAGGGTTGGCAAAGGAAGACTTCATCATTGACCTGCAGCAGAAGGAACAGTCGGGGTTAGCTGTGAGCAGCGTGTTGGTAAATGTTCATTTTATAGCCAAGCGTCATTTTATGGCCAAGCTTAGCAAAATAAAAGTGTCCTACAATATTATGATCTTCACCTGGGCTGGAAAAGGATCTGTCAAATGCATGGAATAAATTAGAACCGTAATGGCCAACCTTGGCTCTCCAGCTGTTCTCGTACTTCAGTTCCCAGAAGCTCTGATCATCGGATGTGCTGACTTGGGCTTCTGGGAGTTGAAGTCCAGGAACAGATGGAGTGCCAAGGTTGGCCACCAATGACTTAGAAGCTGGGATCATTTTAAATTGTTTTATTTCACCCTGCTTTCAAAAGAGGGTGTCTCTCTCTCTCTCTCTCTCTCCTTTTCTCTCCCCCAGTCTTGCTCATAAACAAGCTTTCCACACACACACAACAACCCTTGTTAGGTAGTCCTAGTTGACAGAAAAGGACCATGGTGGTGTAGCAGTTAAGATGTTGAGCTTGGCTTAGCGTGACAGAGTGAGCGCCCGTCGTCTGTCCCAACTCCTGCTAACCTAGCAGTTTGAAAACAAGAAATTGCAAGTAGATAAACAGGTACCACTTTGGCATGAAAGGTAACAGCATTCCATGCACTCCAGGGCCTAGTCAGGCTCGCCACATGATCATGGAAACGTCTGTGCCGGCTCTTTGGCTGTAAACAGAGATGTGCCTATTTATCTTCTTGCAATGTCTTGTTTCTGAACTGCTAGGTTGGCAGGAGCTGGGAGAGACTACAAGTTCTCGGGTCTCGAACTGTTGACCTGACAACCTTCTGGTCGTCAAGCTCAGCGTCTTAACCACTAAGCCATTCTGGAGGAAAGTCAACCATCACAAATTTACTAAACATCTAAATAAAAAACTAGCTACTTCCTTTTCACAGGCAAGAAGTTAGATTTTCAAAAAAAATTCCCCAGTGGGGTAAGAATATAAGAGGATTTTGTGCATTCTTTTGGCATTTTGGCAGTTTCTGTGAAAATTCGCACTGCTATGCAAAAATCTGTGTTTTCCGCAAAACACAAATCATTTGCTGAAAGAATCTAGCTTTTCAGCAGTGTTTATTTTTTATGAAGCCTGTTGCTAATGGAAAAGTTCTAGTTCCCACATACAAGACAAAAAATCTTGACATGGTTGCCTGTCCTTTCACTGAGGGTAGGAAAGTTTTCTGAGCATTCACTCTACCCGTTACACATTGTCGGCTGCAATTTGTATCCGATAATGTATTTTCCCCCCTGAAGCAGGAAAAATGCCACTGGCATGAATTTGTTTGAGGGGGACCCCAGCTTGCCATGAAGTGACCCACACACTGTGATCATGGAGCCATCTCCTGTGGCACGTATGAAATGAGACATGCAGGATTTAACACTGGGACTGCAATGGACTGCTGCAGCCTTGAGGATATGGACAAGGTGCACCTTCATAGCCAGTCCATCTGGCATGGCTTCTTCTGCCTCTATGACCATTGGGAATCAGAGTTCCTCCTCTGCTCATTTTGCCGTTGGGCCCAATAGGATGGTTTCCAGTGGCATTTCCTCCACTGAGGGGTCCCATCACCCCACCTAAAGGGGCTCATCCAGCAGCCGTTGGCGGCTGACTCCGTAGGGAGTCAGGTTATTTACCATCGCCCAACACTCGGCATTGAGTCTCTGGCTGTACGGTCTACTCCATTACCGTAGCGGGATGTCCAACCCAACAAGCTTTACCCATTACACATATACCTTCACAAAAGCCACCCTTGAAGAGTCCTGCACATCTGCTCTCTTGAGAGACTGAATCTGGATCCGGACTAAGCCAATGGAAGGAGTGCTGGTGATTGCAACCTATAGTAATAGAGAGAGAAGAACCACTTTGTGTTTCCATGTGGAGTCAGTTGGTCTTACATTGGATTTTCACACAGATTTCTCAAGTGAGAAAGAGGGATTTCCTGTCAGCTCTCTTCTACAAACAGCTGTCGGAAACAAAAATGAACACGCAACAAATTTCTACACACCTGTTTAGAATATTAAACATGTTTAGAACATTTAGAACAATAGAATAACAATATTTCCCCTAAGGTCCTCCATTCTACTGTCCCTTCTCCTGGTTTTCCATTCTGCTATCAGATAATATTCTGCATCCACTGAAGTACAGTGGTACCTCAAGTTACAAATGGTTCGAGTTACAAAATTTTCACAATACAAATGAAAAATCGATTGAAAATAATGGCTCGCGTTACAAATTTTTCCGGAACAGATTAATTGGTTTTCAATGCATTCCTATGGGAAACCACATTTCAAGTTATGAATTTTGGTTTTCAATGCATTCCAATGGGAAATTCAAGTTACAAATTTTTCATAACATGAAAAATGCCTTGGAACGCATTAAATTTGGAACTCGAGGTACCACTCTATGCTTGTCTCATTGGAAATATGCTTTCATTTTTTTAAACACTTAAATTAGTTTTCCCCTATTGCCTTTGTGGTTAAGATGTTGAACATGACAACCGGAAGGTCAGCAGACCTGAGTGCCGCAGGTCGGAGTACGTTCCTGTTGTCTGTCCGCAAAGGCGCATGGCCGCCCGTCCCGGTAAATTCTTTCCCCCAGCCCGGGGCTGGGTACTACTTCGGTGGGAAGGTAAATAGCATTCTGTACACTCCGGTGTTGAGGCATGCCTGCCACACGTCCACAGAAACATCTGAAGAAGCAGACAGTGGTGGATCTTTGGCTATAAACAGAGATGAGCAGTGAACCCTAGAGTCAGATACGACTGGCTTTTGAGCAAGGGTGACCTTTATCTTTACCTAAGTATACCTGCATCCTTGAATCACCTGCCTCTATGTACAGAGGGACAATATGTCAAGGAGGCAGAAGAATTGGCATTATCTTTGCTAACAACTTGCAAACAAGGTATTCCACCCCACCCCACCCCGCAATTTGTCATTTTAAGGAGGCAGTTACAATTCTGCTGGGTCAAATGAAGCCTCTTCACTGACAAAAGGAAAATGCTCCTTGACTGGTTTGGGCGTGTGAAATTGATGAGAAAAACACTCTACACAAGAGGAAAGTTGATACGGAAAAATCCAGGTGTCCGATTGTAAAGCTGTCAACACCACTTGAGATCCAAGGACAGCCAGGAGAATGTTTCATTTTTATCCCTCAATTAATGAATTCAATTATTTTCAATTCAATTGTAATTCAGTTCAGATTTGGTTTAGTTTTTATGCTGATTGAGTTATATTTTGGTTAAAAAAACATAGATTATTTATTAATGTAAAGGTAAAGGTTTCCCTTGCTCGAAAGCCAGTCGTATCCGACTCTAGGGTTCAGTGCTCACCTCTGTTTCAAAGCCAAAGAGCCAGCGCTGTCTGCTTCTGCAGACGTTTCTGTGGTCATGTGGCAGACGTGACAGAGCACTATTACCTTCCCACCGAAGTGGTCCCTATTTATGTACTTGCAATGTCTTGCTTTCAAACGGCTAGGTTGGCAGGAGCTGGGGCAGAGGTGGGAGCTCATTCCGTCCTACAGGACTCAGGAATCGAATTGCTGACCTTCTGCCTCCCAGTCAGTGTATCTAAGTGTGCATTTTATGAATGGGTAGCATTGAGATATGCAGATGATACCACCCTAATGGCAGAAAGTGAGGAGGACTTTAAAAAGCTCCTGATTAGGTTGAAAGAAGAAAGTGCAAAAGCTGGCTTGAGACTCAATATCAAAAAAACCAAGATACAGTAATACCCCAGATAACGCGAGTACCGTATAGCGTGAAAACCACATAACGTTACAAGATTTTCGGAAAAATCTTGTATTGAATAACGCCATTTTTAGCGTTATCCAATACAGTCATTCTTAGTAGCAGGATGGGTGGAAAGCTGAACGGGGTTCTCCGTTCAGCTTCCCAGCCACCCTGCAGCTACGGAGGCAGGGGTGGGGAGGCTGGAACTGGAAAGCTGACGGGGGGCTCCCCCGTCGGCTTCCCCAGCCACCCCACAGCTGCAGAGGCAAGGGCGGGTAGCTAGGGAAGCCGACAGGGAGTCCCCATCAGCTTCCCCAGCCACCCTGCAGCTGTAGATCGGGTCCTCTGATCTCTCTGGAGCAGGCAGGGGACACGATCCAAGCTGTTTCTGGGCTTCCCCAACGTCCTCAGCCAGTGCAGCAAGCCAAAATGTCAGGGTTCGAATCCTGACATTCTGTCTTGCTGCACTGGCTGAGGATGTCGGTGAAGCCCATAAACAGCTTGGATCGGGGCTCCCCACCTCCCTGGACCCAGCGGGAGGGTCAGAGACCCCAAAATTGGTAAAAAAAAATGACTTTTTTTTACCAATTTTGGGGTCTCTGACCCCCCCCCCCCGCCGGGTCCAGGGAGGTGGGGAGACCCGATCCAAGCTGTTTCCAAAGTTCCCATACCTCCCTGGAGGCTGCAGCAAGCCAAAATGTCAGGATTCAAATCCCGACGTTCTGGCTTGCTGCAGCCTCCAGGGAAATTGGGCTTTTTTTAACATTGTGTGATCAATGTATCGCACAATGTTAAAAAACGGATAATGACGAGACTTGTGGAACCAAGTCATAATGTTATTCGGGGTACTAGTGTACTTTATTTCAAAACCTGGATGGATGCGGCCAGCCAGAATTTCTGCCACCAGTTCTGGCGAATGGGTGCGAACCTGCTGATGCCCACCACTGGTGCAAGGACGTCCGCGCAGAACCAGGAATTAAATACGGAAGCATCCATACTCGCTTCCTGGTTTGGCAAGGGCATCATGGGCCTGATGGAACGGTTTCGGGGGCCGCATCCGGCACACGAGCCACAGTTTGGGCACGCCCTGTTCTATACAAAGCCAAAGAAGATTTTTATTCCCTACCCAAGGAGTTCCACATTGACGGCAAGGGGATTCCCGGTGCTGAAGTGCCAGGGGCTGCACATTTATCCTCCCGACGCCTACCCCTGTGAAAGGGTTTGGGGGGCAACTCCAGGGCCCCCCAGAAGGCATGATGGCAGTGATCTTAAGTCGCTCGCAGCCGCGTGGAGAACAGTAGCTGTGGGCGGTCCGCGCTTCGTGGGCTCGAAGATGGACAAAGAGATACCTGAGCAAAGACAAGAGCGGGGAGGAAACTAAACCGAGGAACCACAGTGGCACACAGTGACCCAAAAAACCTCACACGACACTTTCCTGCAGACACAAACATGCCTGTTTCTTTCCGTCTGAGTCATGCTGTGCAAATTTCTCAGCGGGGCAAAGAATCTCGAGAAAATTCATCGCACACCAAGTCCCTTCGCTCAGCCAGTCAAAACCGTTGTCCTAGACTTAGGCTACTGGTTCCGCTGATTTGCTGCTTTTCCAATAGTGGAATCAAAGCGGTCTCCGCAGCTCCCTCCTTTTCATCAAAGTAAAGGTCTCCCTTGCTCGAAAGCCAGTCGTAGCCGACTCTAGGGTTCAGTGCTCATCGCTGTTTATAGCCAAAGATCCAGTGCCGTCTGCATTTTGCAGACGTTTCCATGGACTTTTGGCAGGCATGACTAGACACTGGAGTGTATGGAACCCTGTTTACCTTCCCACCGAAGAAGCATCTATTTATCTACGTGGAACTTTTTGCTTTTGGACTGCTAGGCTGGAAGAAGCTGGGACAGAGCCAGGAGTTCACTCCATCGTGCAGTACTCGGGTCTCAAACTGCTGCCCTGCTGCCCTTCCCGTCATCGTCCAGCATCTTAACCACTAACCCACTGCAGTCCCTTTGCCCTCATAAAGCAGCTCTGTAGTGTAGTCTGAGTATGAGATAATGAAAGAGACATTGTGCCATAGTCATGGCTCAGTCCATAGTAATCTAAGTGCATACTAATTAGTGCATACTAATCTAAGACCTTTTTCATTAGCCATAGTTAAGGTTGGGCTTGCTCAAAAGCCAGTCGTATCTGACTCTAGGGAACCTGTGCTCATCTCCATTTACAGCACTATTTGCGTCTGCAGGCGTTTTGCTGATCATGTGGCCAGCACGACTAGAGTGCCCGGGATGCTGTTATCTTTCCCGCCAAAGTGGTACCTATTGATTTACTTGCAATTTCTTGCTTTCAAACTGCTAGGTTGGCAGGAGCTGGGACCAGAGATGGGAGCTCACTCCATCGTGCAGGACTCAGGTCACGAACTGCTGACCTACCGACCTTTCAGTCGTCAAGTTCAGGGTATTAACCACTAAGCCACCACACTCCGTTAGCAATAGTAATAGCAATTAAAATTCTACAATGCTCCACAGCACTTCGAGTAATCGCGGGGCAAATAGCATAGTCATCCTCTCTTAACCATGATGCTGTTCCCACATCTTCTCGTGGAACACAAGCCACACACAGAGGTTCACCATCTCCTTGTGAAAGATGAGCGGTGGAAGGGAAGTGTCAAGAAGGAAAAAAGCAGAAATTTACTGCTTCAGTCTTGAAATTCCATCTGGGTCAAAGCCAAAACTGTTTTGTTTTTTAAATTAAAATAAATTAAAGCCATACACCAAGCCCGTGGGCCAGATCTGCCCCCGATGCCAATTCATCCGGCCCACACCGCCCTTGTCTTTCCCAGAAGTAAAAAAAGGGCCCATATGGGCGCATTTTACTTCTGCTTCCAGGAGCTACAAGGGCACTGTGGGCCGGATGAATTGGTGTCAGGGGCCCAGATCTGGCCCACGGGCCATAGTTTGGGCATCCTGGTTTAAGCAGAGAAAATGGCAGCTTAAAATCTTTTTCATCTTGTTGCAAAACAGATTGCAAGGCGTGTTTTACTTCTGCTTTCGGTAGGAGAAAAACCACATGACCGGCCCGCGGAGCCATGTGACCGGCCCGCGGCCCAAAACGTTTGGGTACCCCTGCACTAAGCATTCAAAGTAGGGAGGGGAGACATTTACAACATGCCGTCACAAAAATCAGCTGGACCACAAAACCACAGGCGCACAATGGCAAACAGTCTATTTACATAACTGGGAGGCGAACGTTTTGTAATGCGCAAAAACAAGCATTTCTCAACTGTTGTCTGAAAACGCACAAAGTTCGAGAGTCTCCCAGTCATTGGCATAAAGATAAATAATGTCTAATATAAATAATACAACCTGAAATTCTATTTTTTTTAAGCTCCACAGCTGACCAGTTACAAACGCTCACAGCTTTATGCAATGCAGAAAAAACACATGTTGGTTCATGCATAATGTACATTCTCTCCCCAAATGTTAGCACATAATTCCACTGGCTCCCAAGCCAATTGAACAGTTGCCTCTTTCCCCGTTATTTGTTTAAATTAACAACAGGCACGAGGTTTTCAGTGTGGACAAATATGTCTCACTGTTCCTATAATTAGCTCACTTTTCACTCCCATCTGTATTCCAGAAGCACCAAAATGTTTGTGTTTTTCTTACTGAACTTAGGGACATGGACACAAAGACATCCACAGCACATCTCATGGCTCTGCTTCGCTCACCCTGAGGCATTGTTGAAATAGAAGAGCCCTTCGTCGGGCCGTTTCAGGACTCGGCGGAGAGAAGAAGCAGCCACATATGGCTTCACGCTGCGCGCTTTCCCTGTCTGTTGGTGGTAAACGTCTCTAAGAACGGTGAACGCCGTGCCTTTAGGATAACATAAGGCAACCTGGATCCAGTCTCCCCTAATGGTGAAAGAGAAGGAGAGAGACATTAAAACAGGCACCTAAATGTGCAACAGGTCTGGGCCAGTTATCCTGCAAGAGCAGGGGTTCTCAACCTTTTCAAGTCAGGGGCCGGGTCACACGGTGCCTCAGACAGTTGAGCGGGCCGGACCAGTGGGGGGCCCTGCAGCTGCTGTAAACACAATTACTACAGCTGCAGACACATTTACAGCTGTCATACGCACCTTTACGGCAGCTGTAAAGGGGCCCGATTCCGGCAGTGGCGGCCGGAGCGAGGGCGGGGGAGGGGCAGATTATTTGGCACTGCGGGCCATGGTTTGAGAACCCCTGTGCTTAGGTAATAGAGTAGACCCTACCACCAGGGACTCAACACTGGGTGTCAGGCAGCAGTTAACTAACCTGACAACCGTGAAGACGTATGCCCTTGGGTGGGAAGGGTGAGGGCCCCCAAGTGGATTAAATCCCACTTAAATCCATCTCGACGGAGAGCAGCAGCTTCATCCATCCTGGCCTGGGGAGGATGATGAGGACTTTGTGTGCCAAAAGGGCTCCAGATGGCCAGGTTGTCCTGCTACGGTCATAGAGTAGACCGGCGTTTCCCAAACTATGTTCTGTGGAACACTGGTGGACGGACTCCATTTCCCAGAAGCTGAAGTCAGTCCATTGGCTGATCCGTACTTTGGGGAATTGACTGAGGCTTCTGGGAATTGAAGTCCAAAATCCAAAGGTTGGGAAACGCTGGAGTAGTGATTAACTCACCTGACCACGCTGAGGACTAACGGCCTTGAGTGGTGAAGTCCCCAGGGAAGGGTGATGGTCCCCAAGTGGATTAACTCCCACTTGAATCCATCTTGATGGAGGGCAGCAGCTTCACCCATCCTGGCCTGGGGCTGATGATGAGGACTTTGTGTGCCAAAAGGGCTCAGGACCAGAAAATGACTTGTGGAACTGGATCAATGGTACTATGGGTTATCATGATGTGGAAGGCAAATGGGAGGCCAGTACATTATATTGTTTCCAGGACAATCTTCTCTGCTGAAACAGAGACACAACACTTGGGTCTCTTCCAGTTGTCAAGTTGAACGTCTTAACCACTAAGCCACCACAGTCCTGGGGATCGGTAAAGGTAAAGGTAAAGGTTTCCCTTGTTCAAAAGCCAGTCGTATCCGACTCTAAGGGTCAGTGCTCATCTCTGTTTCTAAGCCGAAGAGCCAGCGCTGTCTGCTTCTGCAGACGTTTCCATGGTCATGTGGCAGGCATGCCTAGACACCGTAGCACATGGAACGCTGTTACCTTCCCACCGAAGTGGTCCCTATTTATCTACTTGCAGTTTCTTGCTTTCGAACTGCCAGGTTGGCAGGAGCTGGGACAGAGACAGGAGCTCATTCCGTCCTGCAGTACTCGGGAATCGGACGGTAACCCCAAATGGATAGGAAGGGAGGTCTGTTCATGCTGAAAAGGGAAATGTTTAGCCCACTGAACCTTTACCCCTCTCTGTCCTGCCAAAATATCTGTTCCTTGGTGAGGGGGGGGGGAGGTTCGTTCTTTGAGAAGATCAGAATGTTTTTAAAAATGCAGTGCTTTGGCCCTTTCCAAAAGCAATTCCTAGGAAGAAAAAAATGATGACAGACTTCAACCCTCATCTTTTCAGATAACAATTGGCTGGTGGTTGCAAAGAGCTGCATTGTCTGGGGGGGGGGGAGAATTCATCCAGCTGTTCTATTAATACACCCCCTCCTCCGCATTCCCCACATTTCTGCTTTTATTTAGCATTTTCCCTCTCCTTGGAAAGCACGATCCAAAATATCATCATGCTGCAAAAATGACGACCAAGTGTCCAATGACCGACTAACCCACCAACCCCCTGTGGCGACAACGCACACACACACACACACAGACAGACACACACTGGTTATAGCAGTCCAGTTTCCAGGGAAAAACAAAGTGGTGAAGATAACAAAACAGAACCCCCCCCCCCCAAATAAAAATAATAATAAGTGATTTGAGCAATAGGAAAGCAAGACAAACTTCACCAGCCAGAGAACTAAGCAAGAGAAAGGCCCTCGACATGATCTTCTGAACGGAGATGAGCCTCAAGTCTGCCGGCTCAGATCCAGAAACAGCTTTATGGCAAGAACAAACATTTTTGAGGGGACGCGAGAGCAAAATCAAATTAGAGGATGGGGGAAGGAGCCAGTGGTGGGTTGACAAAATGTCTGCTACCCCACCGTGACGTCATGGACGTCATGAGCGTAGCCGACGTCATGACATTGTGGGCGGAGCAATAATAATAATAATAATAATAATAATAATAATAATAATAATAATAATAATAATAATAATAATAATAATAATAATAATAATAATAATAATAATAATAATAATAATAATAAAATTGTCTGCGCATGCGTCAAACCTCCATTTGATGTAGGTGCAGTTCTTTTTTTTTTTTAGTGTGCATGCATCAAACCTCTATTTGACGCATGCACACTAAAAAATAGAACTGCGCATGCGTCAAATGGAGGTTTGACGCATGCACAGTTCTGGGCAGCCATTTTGGCTGCCCAGAAATACATTTCTGGAGGGGGCTGGAGAAGTGACCAAAGTGGTCGCCCAGGGGTTTATCACCACCACCCCGGCAACCCCTCCTGATGGGGCGCTACCGGTTCGGGCAATCTGGTCCGAACCGGTAACCTCCCATCACTGGAAGGAGCCCACTGGACAAGGAACGACATTAAAGCGTGACTTCTAGCAGAATCTAGAGCCACTTTGAAATGAAGAAATTCATTTCTAAGTTACAAAAGTTGTTTTCCAAAGTAAACTAATGGAAGACCCACACCCTTTCTTATCTGGATTCTAGCAGATGTTCTAACAGCATAAAGAGATAAAGGTTTGGTCGCTTGTTCACAAGTTAACCCCTATGGAAGAACTAAGGCCAAGCCTGACATGTAATAGATAAGCTGAAACTACGTAAACAGGCTTAAACACATTGCTTCATATGACAGGTCCACATATTTATCTGTTTGAAATATGGACATGCACTTTTAGTTATTAGTTTGCATAAGTTTAATATTCTAGTATTTCTTCTTTAGAAGTTCATATCTTTAGTTTATCATATCAACGTTTATCATATCTTTGGGAATATGGGAGAAGTCACTGTGTATGTTATTTGTAATAGCGTACGGTAAATTGTTTGTTCATTGCTATATAAGACAACGTTCCATGCGCTCCGGTGTCTAGTCATGGCTGCCACATGACCATGGAAATGTCTGCAGAAGCAGACAGCGCTGGCTCTTCGGCTCAGAAACAGAGATGAGCACTGACCCCTAGAGTCGGATACGACTGGCTTTCGAGCAAGGGAAACCTTTACCTTATATAAGATGCACCCTGGCATACAGTAAGGGTCCCTCCTTACAGAGAAGGCACCATTTTGCAGGCAAGTTACCAATAAATTGGTTTCTATTTTTCTTCTCCAAGCAACCCTCTGACCACTTTTTCTTATTCCTGAATCAAGTATTTTTAAAGGCTTGTCGTTATTAAGAGTTTGTCGTGACAAAAGAAGAATATAGTCGAGGAACTCAATCTCTCCAACATCACTTTGAGGACCCTGAATAGGCCAAGGGTCAGAGTCCCCAAATGGAAGGCCAACATGCTCGGGGGGTGGGTGGGATGTTGGCAGACAACAACCTACTGTGTGAATGTGGAGAGATGCAGAATTCGGTTCATTTGCTGGTCTGCCGATGACTGCCAGAAACACGTACCGATGAGGACATAAGTTTGGCCAACGACAAAGACTTGAGTTTGGCCAATGGCAAAGCCAAGAAAGTGGCTTGATTTTGGCAGTCCAGGGTTTGATCGGGACGTGAAAGAAGTAGAGCACCAAGTGAGAATTGCTCTGCGATGGGTTTGGAGAGGGGACATGAACATGTCTCTACGAGCAAATTGTTCAATGAAACTGCACTGGTTGAATGGAAACGCCTTCATTTGCATTAATGGATAAAAGCATGGACTTTTTAAAAAAATAACACCAGAGGCAACGGGTATTTTAGCACTGTCTGGCAGAGACTGCAAAGTCAAAGGGAAGGCGTGTAGGTCTGGTTTTGGCTTTGGAAATCTAGAACATGATGTGCTCCCTTCCTTCTCCCCTTGTAAAATGAGTTGGATGTGTTGGTTACAGCATGATGGGAAGCCCAGACCATGCCTGCTGTTTTCTCAAATGCTAAAGTATCGGGAGATTAGGCTTCCAGACTTTCCCCTTCCTTGTAGGCTAATTATGCACAGAATGTTGCTATCTTTCCCTCTGAAGCAGCACCTCTTTATCTCCCTTGCAATTTCTTGCTTTCAAACTGCGAGGTTGGCAGGAACTGGGACAGAGACAGGAGCTCATTCCATCATCCAGTACTTGGGTCTCAAACTGCTGGCCTGCTGGCCTTCCAGTCATCAAGCTCGGCATCTTAACCACTAATCCACCACAGCCCCTTTGAAAGAATTGTAACACCTAAGAATTATATCCCTGCTTTTTTATCCCAAGTGGATAAAAAGCCTTAGCTGCTAGATAGCTGGTCTAGTTGGTTGCTGTTAAAGACATGTAAATAAGCCCATCTGTGCATTTCGTTCATTTGTGTGCAATTGTGCAATTGTGGTTGACAACAGTGAAGCTGCTTTGTTAAAACAAAACAAAAACCATACAATGTTCTTTTAAGTAGTTTGCTTGCTTGAGTTGCCGGTACTTCCAGTGAAATGTAAGAAGGAAAAGGCCAAGATAAGGATAGATTCCTGTGTAATGTCTGTTTTAGCAATACAGGTCAGCTCAACTTGGCAATCCTGGTTTATTTTCATTTAAATTTCCACTTCTTATTATAAGAAAAAACATTTCACCTCTCCATGTTCCAGCAGCCAAATATTTGCTTCTGGAGAAGCCGGCCTCGGTACGCACCGCTGCAAAGTCTGACATCTCCAAAACACACAGATAAATTTCAAAAACAGAGAGCACACCAAAGAAGAAAAATTTCAGCCTCTTGCCACCGTCATCCCATAATCCATGCTCTGTGCCTTGCGTGTTTTCCACCCTTGTGAAAATGGCTAATGAAACAGACCCAATCCTTATTTCATGGTCTCTCCTTTAGAGAAATAATAATAGTTGCGCTGTTAACATTTGCCATCTTGGCTGGCCTGAGACACATGCTAGCACATTTGGTGACATGCATGTGTTGTGGTTTTTAAAAAAGCTCTCGCTTGCAATCTGTTTTCATGGGGAATTACGGGAGAAAGCAAGAGAGCAGAGGGAGCGACAGATTCTCCAGGAGAGCCTCAACAGCCATACATAAAGGCTTCAATTGCTCAGGGTTTCGGTCTCCTAAGATCTCAAAGAGTTTGAGGCTGGGTTATCTGAAAGCACATCTCATCCCAGATTTACTTCGCTGCCTTTCAGCCCTGATTTCCTGAAGTGGCTTCCAACACCACCATGAGAGAAAGTGTTCCAAACACACTACTTGATAGCTATTCAAAAGTAGGACAACCTCCCTCCTTCCAAGTGTCGTATCTGGTTCCAAATATTGGTTATCGTAATAGTAATCAGCCATGAAGACTTTCCTAAGATATAATGCAGTGGCCTTCCATTTGCCTTCTACAGCACAGCATGACCCCCCATACCACTGATCCAGTTCCACGAGTCACTTTCTGGTCCTGAGCCCTTTTGGCACTCAAAGTCCTCATCATCATCCCCAGGCCAGGATAGATGAAGCTGCTGCCCACCATCAAGATGGATTCAAGTGGGATTTAATCCACTTGGCGACCGTCACCCTTCCCTGTGGGCTTTGCTATCCAAGGCCATTAGTCCCCAGGGTTGTCATGTTAGTTAATTGCTGCCTGAGGAGTGGCCTTGAGTTGCAGGTACTAGAGTCTACTCTATTACCATAACAGGATAACCTGGCCAGACTAATTGCCTTCCTGGAATAGATCATTTCATGCCTACATTCTGATTGTCATTAATGCTATCGAAACTATCTTCAACAGAAGTCTAGTCTCTAAAACCCATAAGGCACTACTAGTCCCCCTCTAATCAGCTGGACCATTAGGTAAGCTGAGCGCATTAGAATAGATGCCTTTGAGATGTGGTGTTGGAGGACAGTTTTGAGAGTCCCCTGGACAGCGAGGAGAACAAATAGATCGGTCTTAGAAGAAATCAACCCTGACTGCTCAAATAGGAAATATGAAGCTTAAGTACTTTGGACATCAAATGAGAGGATTCACTTGAGAAGGCCTTGATGCTGGGAAAGGTGGAGGGCAAAAGATGAAGGGGGCGGCCAACAAAAATGAGAAGGCTAGATGGTATTGTGGATGCAGTGGGCACAGAGCTGGGTGGGCTGAGGAGGATGGTGGAGGACAGAAGTGCCTGGAGGACAATGGTCCATAGGGTCGCAAAGGGTCGGAATCGACTGTGCGACTGATCACATCTAGAACACTCTGTCCAATTCTGGGCACTTCATTTTAAGAAAGATAAAAACCAACTGAAGCAGGTTGAGAGAAGGGCAACAAAGATGATCGGAGGAGTAGAAACCAAGCCCTGGGGGTGGGGGGGGGAGAGACTGAAAGAACTGGGCATGTTTAACCATGAGAAAAAGAGTCTGAGCGGGGGATATGATGAGAGGACTTTTCAAATCCCTGAAAAATCATCATAAAGAGAAATGGAAGAATATGTTCTCCATCATTTCTGAGTGCAGGATGCATAGAGACGGGCTGACACTAGAGAAAGCCAGATAGAGGCTGAATATTAGGAAAACCTCTTAATGGTTAGAGCAGTATGAGAATGGAACCAGTTGTCTGGAGAGGTGGTGAGCACTCCAACACTGGAAGCATCCAAGAGAGAATTGGACAACCGTCTCTCAGAGTTGTTTTGAGTCAGATTTCTGTATTGAACAGGGGTTTGGACTTAATGCCCTCAAAGGCCCCCAATTCCAACTCCAGTGATTCTAGGGTTCTATGAACTTTACTCTCTCCATTTCTGGGACTATTCTTTGCTCCACCAACAGAGGAGCAAACAGTTGCTGAGCAAAACCGTCGCACCCGTTCAAAACAAAAAATCACGCAGGAGGTCATTTTAGGTAAGATGTTCAACAAAGCCTAATGGGAACCCAAGTTGAAGATTGCTTAACGACACTTGGTTTCTAATTGTTCTGGGGTTTGCCAAGAGTTCGTTTCCCCCCTCCTCCTCATTTCTCCTGCCCTGATTAATGCCAAGCACAAAAGAGGATTGCTCCTAAAGTATGTTGAGGGTAGGAGGAGGCAAGGGAAAAATAAACTCATTTCTATGCACCAGGCGTGTTTACTACAAGTTTGTTCAAGTCTTGCTCGATTATCCCATCCTCCTCTCCAGAGTGCATCACTGGTAAAGAATTTAATCACGGGCGTGATTAACGGCTTAAGAATAACACTTAACGAGGAGGGCGTAATCACCGGAGGACGGCCAAACACGAGTATCTGGAGTGGCAATTATTCTTGCGCGTTCAAAGGCAGAACTCAACTTCATGGTAAGAACCCAAGAGTAGGGAGAGCCCAATTGGAGCAGCCCAAGTTTTTTGGCCACCTGAGGTGGAAAATTAATTACCTTTCCTACCCAAATTGCACGGTGCTTGGCTAGTCACCCAAGGTTACCAGCTCATTCCACCTCCCATTAGACACAGCCTAGCTTCCCAAAAACCCTTTCCAATTCTGTATTTGCAATTTCCCCCCACCTTCGCAAGCAGTGCCTTTGTGGCAGTTCTAGAAATACAGCTGCTCATTGGAACAGGCTGCGTTGCAAGCCACATAGAAGAGTCCGAAAAACGCAGGCATTAGGGTGGAGCTATGTAAGAGGTGGGTCTTTTGTGAAGCTAATGGCTCTTAATTGCCCGTTCTGTTCTAACAGCATTGGCGTGCCACAATTTACTGGTCCTGGAAATTGCACCACAGGTGAGAGGAATCAGAAAAAAGGCCAGAAGGTAGCAGGGGATGGTTAAGTCCCTGGTCTTCGGAGAGTCAGGATCTTTGAGCCCACAAACTGTAATAATAATAATTTTGTGTCAGAGATTACTCTGGGTGGAAAGGATTTTTATAGGATGCCCAAACGAGGCATCTTTCATGTCTCCAAGTGCAGCTCTCAGGAATCGACAAACTGTGACCCCACTGCACTATTGTTCGTGGGTAAAGGGTGGGCAAAATCACCAAGTGGTATTTTCAGTAGTAAGGCCAAGGTCTCCATTACTGAAAAACCAGTCGTATCCGACTCTAGGGGCTGATGCTCATCTCCGTTCACATCCAGCGCTGTCTGAAACGTTTCTGCAGACGCTTCCATGGATATGTGGCAGGCATGACTAGACACCGAAGTGCACAGAATGCTGTTACCTTCCCTGCCGAAGCAGTACCTGTTTATCTACTTGCAATTTCTTGCTTTCAAACTGCTAGTTCGCCAGGAGCTGGGACAGACAACAAGAGCTCACTGTATCACGCCACACTTGGGTCTCAAGCTGCTGACCTGCCAACCTTCTAGTCGCCAAGCTCGGTGTCTTGGTCACTGCAGCCCTTTATTTTCAGCAGTAAAGCCAAGTGTAGCTGGCTCTAGGGTTCAGCGCTCATCTCTTTTTACGGCCGACGAGCCCGTGCTGTCTGCGTCTGCAGACATCTCCGTCAGTGATGGGATGTCACCGGTTCCAGACGGATCTCTGGAACCGGTAAGATCAATCCCGGAGGGTTCTCCGTGAGGGGAAGTCCACTTTTGGGGCGTCCGGTTCCGGACGCCTGACTGAAAGAAAAAAAAAATTAAAATCGGAGCGAAAATGGCTCTAATTGACTGCGCATGCGCAGAAACTCAATCTGACGCATTGCACATGCGTCAGATTGAGTTTCTGCGCATGCGCAGTCAATTAGAGCCATTTTCGCTCCGATTTTCAAAACATTTAGAACTTTCAGGGCAGCGGCGGCGGCAGCAGCCCTCTGAGGGGGGCGCCTCCCCGCGGCACGTTGAGGGCTGCCTCAGCCGTCCGCTGCTGACAAGCCCCATGCCCTGGGGACGCCCGGCGGGGTACACCGCTGCCGCCGCCTCCGCCGGGTGCCTGTGGGCCGGGTGCCTGCACCCGCCGTCCACAGCCGCCGCCCGCCGCCGCTGGAGCTGCCGCTGCCTGAATCCCTGTGGACTCCTTCTTGGGTCGGTCCCTTTTGAGCTCGACTGCCGCGCGCTGCGGAGGAGGAAGCTGTAGGCGGCGGCGGTGCGGCATGGGGACGGCCCAGGGAGGCGCGGCAGCCGCGGCTGCCCGTCGCCCCTCGCCATGGCCGGAGCCGGGCTAAAAAGGTACCGGCCCAAGGAGGACGCCACAGGGGTGCAGGCAGCTCCGGCGGCGGCGGCGGCTGTGGACAGCAATCGGGGTGCCGGGTCCCAAGAAAGGTAAGCGAGGGGTTTTTATTTGGGGTGGGTGGGTAATTTATTTGTGTTTTGGGTGGGTGGTTGTTTTTATTTTATTTATTTATTTGTGTCTGGGTGGGTGGGCTGAGAGGGAGGGGTGTGTGTGTATGTTTATTTTTATTTTTTATTTATTTTTATTTTGGCCCCGCCCACAACGTCATGACGTCATGACGTCGGCCGTGACGTCATGACGTCATGCCATTGGCCACGCCCATGACGTCCGTGACGTCATGGCGTGGTAGTAGAATTTTTGTCATCCCATCACTGATCTCCGTGGACATGTGGCAGGCATGTAAGAGAAGGATATTACAGCAGATTCATAGCCTGGATGGAAAAGAGCAACTTCCTTTCCTACTTTGCAACTTCTGCCACTGTGCTATGCCAGCCTTTTCTAGGGTAAACCCAATGCCTGAACCTATCACCGAAAAGCATCCCAGGCCAATAAATCTGAGTTTTGGAATGTTAATATCTGCATTCCTTCCAATCTTATGTGAAACATTCCGGGCCCTTTGCACCACCAGATTTCCAGGCCGAACAGTCAATTACAGTTTCTTTTTCAGCCTTTTCAGGGCTGCCTGGTTAGTTTTAATCTTCACTAACTTGCAGCCGGCCAGCTGAGATAAGCCCAGCCTCAAGGGTCCCTGGTGAAGGCTGCCGTGTTTGCTTTCAGACAGCCTAGCCTGGAGTCTGCAGTTTTCTCCACCTCGGGAGCCAGGGAGCCTGCTGAGAAAACTATGCGGACCTGGAGATAAAAATCACTAGTTGCAGACTTTCAGATTAGTTTTCGCTATCTGGAGCCTTGAAACTCAGATTAGGAGTAGAGTTGCTGATATTTTCCCCCTGGGGGAGAAACTATTGCTTGCTTGGACTTTCGCTTCCAAACATTTTAAAGTCCATATTAGAGACTCGGAACTATTTTTTGTTTAACTACAAGTCCCAAAATCCCCCTTCAGTCTTGCCATTTGGCAGCTGGACTAAGTTTCTCAAATCCCACGCACACTGGACAATTTCTGAAACTCTTGAGCATCAAGGGATAAGACTGTATTCTCCGAGCTTTGTACAGTGACAATGTCTCCGGAACAATACCGGTGGGGCCGGGGGTGGCTTGGTGGTTAAGGCGCACAGCTGATGAGTGGAGGGCTGGTAGGTCAAGAGTTCGAGACCCAAGTGCTGCACGAAAGAGCGAGCACCCATCATCTGTCCCAGCTGCTGCCAATTTAGCATTTTGAAAGCAAGAAATTGCAAGTAGATAAATATTTATTTATTTAAGCAAACCTTTATGCCCCCCTCCTCAAAAAGACCCAGGGCAGCTGACACAATAAGCACTGCTTCGGCGAGTCTAGCTATGCCTGCCACATGACCATGGAAACAGACAATACTGGTTCTTTGGCTGTAAACGGAGATGAGTATTGAACCCTAGAGTTGGATATGACTGGCTTTCGAGCAAGGGAGACCTTTTCTTAACGATACTGGTAGGATGGCTTATGTACCAGAGGGCAGGAGTTTGATTCACTACATTGTCTCCTGGATGAAGAGCCAGCCTATGTAGCCTTGGGCAAGCTGAACAGTCCCAAGAGCTCCCCCTAGAGGAAGGGAATTGTAAAGCCACTTCTGTGTATTCTCTGTCTAGAAAACCCTAGAAAGGATTGCCATAAATCAGAATTGGGATGCTAAAGGAAGCTGCGATGGCTCAGTGGTTATGAAGCTCACCTTGTTAGCTGGAAGGCTGGCAAGTCGGCAGTTTGAGACCTGGGTACAGCATTGTGGATTGAGTGCCCATCTCTGTCCCAGCTCCAGCCCACCTAGCTGTTTGAGAGCAAGAAAGTGCAAGTAGGTAAATGGGGACCACTTTGATGGGAAAGGATCTTGGGGACATGAAAGGAGCCTCATCCGGGCGTCCCCTGAGCAGAGTTTCTCCAACAGAAATCCGCTCAACCCAGAATAATTTCTGACACAAAATTATAATTATACCATTGATGGTTTATTTTTAATGGACGAAAGAGCATCTCTTATAACTATTAAGTGGAGACTTTTGGATCCGGAATACCAAAAATTTAAGCTTGCTTAATTTTTTCTGTGCCCCCACCCTCTCTGAATCCTGTTTAAATGGCACATTATTTTTATAACTTAACGATTCCTACTCATAGAAGAACTTTCTCTCTGGCCAGAATAAATGCCTTCCCTTCAGCGTTGCCTTTGGGGAGATACAAACGTTCCCCCCTAAACACAAGAGGTTCTGCTCTTGTGGAACTCTTGAGTAAACCCAACTCATCATTATCTGATTTCCACTTAGATGAATTTCTTCACCAAGAACTTCTTAAGGGATGAATTCCTTACATAGGCTGTGCCCTGTTACCAAGACTTATTCAGCGATTCTACGCCAGAAATTTCACAAATAGTTGTCTAATTCCTAGAAAAGGTACTTAACACTTAGGGCAATGGTATCTCCCATCATTCTGTTATGTCAAGTATGGTCAGCTGTGGTTGGAATGACTTGTGTACATCTTGTTAATTCCTTTCTTTGCCTCTTTTTATGCCAGTGAAGTTTTAATAATTAGCCAGAATAGACTTGACAGCACACAATTATCCATTATTAAATAATTAGCCCATTGGCAAGATTGTGGCAAAAGGGTATATTGTCCCCAGCAGTCTTTCTCTACCCACTAGGCTGCACTCCCTCAAACTCTCCCCTATCCTCTAACCAGCCAACTGAGCACCAAGCTTATTAAGAATGGTACATGATTATCCCTAATTACCACTGCTTTTCCTGACCACAAGATGCACCAGCTTCACAAACCTAAAACGTGAAAGCAAGCGAGCCATTTTACAACGAGAGTTTGAGCACTGCCTTGTTCATTTTCACCCTTGCCTAATGAGCCAAGATTTAGCTTGTTCTACCAGGCACATTTCTTGGGCTTTGGCTTTGCCAGATTTTCACTCAACCCTATCCACCCCCACAAACATGCCTTTCGGCAGCCTCTCCCAAGCAACGCTTAACATTTCTTGTGAGCCTTGGCATTTCAAGGGAGGGAAATAATGACAGAGAGGGACTCCACTGAAGCCAACTTACCTAAACCCAGTTTTACAGACAGTCTCAACTCGACACTTGATCTCAGCCAAAAGGCTGAGAAGCCACCCTATTGTAATAAGAAGCAATTAATAATCAACTATGACAAATCTAAAGTCCTAGTCTTCTCTAACAAAAGGCAAAAGCATAAATGGACAATTGATGCCCTTTCTATGATGTCCCAATAGACGCTTTAATTGCCCCGGTTATTTCTAAATTTGTGGGCCATAATGATAGATTTTATGTTCACTTCCTTCTAAAGGATGCTGACCTTACACTCATGCACCAGGTTGCCAAATACTTTTATCAAGCCATTCAATTACATACAAATTTTATCCAGAGGATATGCTGTACCGTTTTATCGCTTTTTTCTATCGTTAACAAAGTGTGAAATCTTTTCTACCGTTAATAAAGTGTAAAACCTTTTTCTATTATAAAGGCTGATCAAAGACCGTAATAAAGAATGATGATGAGTCTCAAATCTTATATAGAGGATGTGGAGAGAAGAGTCATAGCACCATAGAATAATGGAGTTGGAAAAGATCCATAAGGCCATTGAGTCCAACTCCATTTTCAATGCAGGAATCCAAATCAAAACAGATTTGATAGATGGTGGTCTAATTTTTCTTAGATGCCTCCAACATTGGAGCACTCGCCACCTCCCAAGTTCATTGGTTCCATTATCATACTGCTCTAACAGTTCAGAAGATTTTCCTGATATTCAACCTGTCACTGGCTTCTTATAGTTTGAACCCATTATGTGAAGTCCTGCACTCTGGGTTAATCTAGAACAGATCCCGTTCCTTCTCTTTAGGACTATCTTTCAACTATTTGAAGAGTGCTATCATATCTCCCCTCTCAGCCTTTTTCCCCCCGTCTGGAGTTAAACATGCCCAGTTTTTCCATCTTTCCTCAAAGGGTTTGGTTTTCAGTCTCCCTGACCAACTATTTTGTCTTCCTTTGAACGTGTTCCCAGTTTGTTGACCTACTTCCTAAAAGTCAACGTCCAGATTTGGACACAAGACACAAGGTGAAACCTAACCAGTGCTGAACAGAACTTGAGAAACAAAAAGATACTAAATGTAAATGCAGTGGCACATTGTCAGAGAACAAAGAAGAAGGAAGGAGAGAGGAGAAAAAGGAGAAGAAATAAATGACAGAAGGCTTCACCACTACAATGGAAAGAAAACAGATCTGTCCAAAAACAGGCATCAATTATTTCCAAGAGTTCTGCCAAAGAGCAAAAAACCCCATAGATGTATTACATTCCTATACCAAATACAGTCCCCTCCTTTAATAGAATGGTGAAAGAAATATTTTTTCCATAGAAATCATATCAAAACAGGTTTCAAGCCAACTGACAAGCAATCAAGGAAGCTAACCATTGCTCTGTAGTTTATCGCGACTCCTAGCTAACGTAGACCTGCTGAATCACTCACTGAATGTTAAGCCATCATTTACATAAATCTACCAGAATCAATTTGCCTCCTCTTGGTGGGATTTGAAAGAAGATACAGTCCTCGTCATCTTTCCTTCATATTTTGCATACTGTTGGTGTGTTGCTGTTGTTTTAATCAAGTGAGGGGGGGAAAGATCTGTTTTCCTCTGAACAATCTCTGAATTCATGGAATATCCTCATCTAAGAAAGAAAGTGTCATTTCCCTCAAATTCTTCTTACTATCACATAAATGGATCATTTAAAGCAGGGGGTCCCCAGGGGCGTAAGCCAAATTTGCCGCCCCCTGGTGGGGGCCTAGGATGTTGGTGCCTGCTCCCACTAGGGCTTCTGGGAATTGTAGTCCAAGAACGCCCATATGCCCAAAAAGTGCCGCCCGGGGCAGGCCTCCCCTACCCCCCACGCTATGCTACTGGTCCCCAACCACTGGACTGTGGACCGGTACTGGGCCATGAGTTGTCCCAAACTGGGCCATGGGGGCGGGTGGTGCTGAGAGCCCCAAGACCCTCACTTATGTTGAAAAATTGTTTATCATGAAACCGGTCCATGGTGCAAGAAAGGTTGGGGTCCCCTGATTTAGAGCTCTCATGGTGCAGGGGTAAGCTTAATTTTGCCAACCTCAACCATATTCCCCTTGACATCCCCAAATGCCTGTCTCATTTGGCTCCTGGTTTATTTTATTGTTTCCAACACTTTGCTGGATTTCTCTTTCTTTCTTTGGGTCAAACTACAGCCAGAGAATTAACCACTGACAGTATTACTGATGACCTCCGGAACCAACTCCACTCCCAGCGTGAAAAATTCCCCTTCTCCTCTGTGATCGTTTCTTTGCCAACGTGGAATATTTCTTCCAGATATGCTGCGAGGTTCAGAAATTTGGCATCTCTGCCTTTCTCTGTCCATCGAGGCAAAAAATAACTCAGGCATGCTATCATGCTGTGCTTAGCAAAACCAGAAGCCCGGCTATTAAGCCTGTCAATCACATTCGCAGGATCTGCACTGTTAACCTGGATTTGGTATGACCCTGGTCAAACACACACCCCTTGCCGTTGGCTTGATAAAATTGTAGACACCTTCGACCTGGGCATGAAAGGCCACGGTCTTTTGTCTAGTCTTGGCAATATTGACAACCAACTGCATTTGAGGTCGAAGAGTAACATCGATGAGCCACTTCAACATGTGCTGAACTGAAACAAATTGGCTACTTATAGTAGAGCCGTCCCTATCATTGGGTGAACTGAAACAGCCAGCCGTTGGTGGGAAGAAGTAACAGAATCATGAAATCATAGGATTACTGAGTTGGAAGGGGACTTTGAGGCCACCGAATCCAACCCCCTGCTCAATGAAGAAATCTGAATAAAAGGAGATCTGAAAGAATGTTGCCCAATTCTTCCTTGAATGCTCCCAGTGTTGAAGCATTCACCACCTCTCATGGCAAATGGTTCCACTATCATACTACTCGAACCATTAAGACTTTTTCTCAGATATTTAGCTTATGCCTGGCTTTCTTTAGTTTGAGCTCATTATTATGCATCATGCTGAAGAACAGATCCTTCCCTTCCTCTTTATGCCTATCTTTCAGGTATTTGAAGAGTGCTATCACCATCTTCATTCTCCTTTTCTCTAGGCTAAACATGCCCAGTTCCTTCAGTCTTTCCTTATATGACTTGGTTTCCGTTCCCCTGATCATCCGTGTTCTAATTAGTTTGCATTTTTCTTAAAGTGTGGTGGCCAGAAATGGACACAGGACTCTAGATGTGGTCTAACTAGTGATGAATAGAGGGAGACTAGTTAGTACCCCATGTGTTTTGGAGAATAGACTTCTGTTAGGTAAAGGTCGCCCTTGCTCAAAAGCCAGTTGTATCCAACTCTAGGGTTCAGTGCTCATCTCTGTTTACAGCCAAAGAGCCAGTGCTATCTGCATTTGCAGACATTTCCATGAACATGGGGCAGGCATGACTAGACACCGGAGTGCACAGAGACTTCTGTTAATACAGCATAAAACAGCATTGGCCTTTTTTGAAGCTATATCACAATGTTGACTCATATTTAGCCTGTGATCTACAACAATTCCAAGATTCTTCTCACTTGTTTACTGAGTCAAGTCTCCCCCATCTTGTAACTGTGCATCTGGTTTTTTCATTTACAAAGATGTAAAACTTTGCACTTCTCCCTATTAAATTCAATTCTGTTGGTTCCCCCAAGCCTAAGCAAACCAGCTGCCTACAAATGTGTTGGAGAATACTTCCCCACTGATAGTACTGAAGAAAAATCCAACATCCCTCTTCCATTCCATCCCAGGATTTATAAGTGAGCCTTCCATCTCTCTCCTCCTTAATTTTACCATCTTGCCTCATTAAGAGATAGCCATCTCGAAAGTTTGCATATGATCATTTTGTTTTTTCCCTTTGGTCAAGTTAACAAAGCTATAAGAGCCAGCGTGGCATAGAAAAGGGATTCACAAGCTATGGTTCATGGGCCAGATCCAGCCCATGGTGCCAAATAATCTGGCCCCTAACCTCGCTCCAGCCACCCCTGCAGCCGTTGCCACCACCGCCTGAATCGGACGTGGACCCATTTATGGCCACATAAACGCATCTACGCCAGCCGTAAATGAGCCCGCTTCCATCATATATCCATTTACGACAGCTGCAGATGTGTTTTGCGGCACCAGTCCGGCCCGCTCAGCTGTCTGAGGGAGCGTGGTCCTGTCCGTAGAGGGAAAACATTGAGAACCCCTGGCACAGAGTATAGACTGGGACTCTGGTGACCTACCTTCAAATCTCTGCTCAGCTATGAAAAACCAAAGAGCAAGGAAGAGAAGAGATTTAAAGAGGACCCAAATCCCCACATTTGCCTTTGTGTCTATCCTGAGCTACTTCAGCAGAGGAAAACCTCCGTGTCCTGATTTGAAAATTTCAGCTTTATGCATCAGAAAATTTAAATAGCCATTGCAGGTCAGGAGACTGCAAACTACAAGACAGGGAATTGGAGAGACACAGAATAAACCCGGTATCGGCGCTACATCAAAACTGCTGCTGCCCTTGATGGAGAGAAAGAGGGAGGGAAAGAAAGAGAGTATGATGGGAAATGAATCATAAACACAACAGCTAGCATAAACTAATGAGAACGAACATGCCAGGGATTCAATGGATTTGATCTCCAGGCCAACCTGCCAACAGTCACTTGAATCCCTTTCCAAAAATAAAATAAAAATGTTATTGGAAAGAGAAATAACTCCGTTCATCAGAGACAGGGCAGCAGAATTTGAGGTTTTGGAGAGCGGGGAAGTCTTTTGTTCATGTCCCCTCCCTGATGAAGGTTTTAAACAGGCCAACTTTTGCAGAAATTGAAATATAAAACCAGCAAGAGCTTCAGACCACGTCAGAGCGGAGAAGATTATTCTCAGGAAAAAGCAGCACAGACCGTCTGTTGGTTTGTGTACCTGTTGAAGTTGATGGGATACAGGGTTACATCTTCCGGTGCCCGGCCATCCCACTGGATGAAGTAGGCTTGCTCTAGCATCACCACTGGCTGGTATTGTTGGTAGGGTACCCCTCGGTTCACTCCTCGTAGCCTCAGAGGACGGGAACGGTATGCAGCCCTGGCAACCGACAAGGTCAGATTCTCTGGACGTCTGGCTTGAATGTAGAGCTGAAAGACAGATGGAGGAGAGATTGAGAATGATGCACACTGAAAGCCAGCCCTGCTTGGCCTTCACATGTGCGTCTGATCAACCGCATACCCTTCGGAGGCCTTTGCCAGCAAAAACAAAAACACCCAAAATGCTGTACATCCAAGGCTGAGAATGACGGACCACATCCAGGGCCAACGGAGGGACACAAAAAGCAATTCTGCAGAGCTCGGTGCTTTGCGAGCCTTGAAGGTATCACTGAAATGGCAAGAGATGGCTGGTCATTCAACCATTTTGAAAGGAAGGAGAAAGAGCGAGAGAAGTCATTTAGGAAAATAAAAGTGCTCCTTCTTCTTCCTTTGTGTCCAGATCAGATTCTGGACTGCCAAAACGAAGCCACTTTCTTGGTTTCATCGTTGGCCAAACTCAAGTCCTTATTGGTGCATGATTCTGGCAGTAATGGGCAGACCAACAAATGAACCAGGCTCTGTATCTCTCCACATTCACACAGCATGTTGTTGTATATGGGATTTGAGCATGTTGGTCTTGCATTTAGGGATTTCTTCTTTTTCTATCCAATTCTGAATATTGGCGCTCCTCATGGCGACCAGACTGTCCTGAGAATATAATGCAGTGGCTTTCTATCTGCCTTCCCCATCACAGTGCGACACCCTTAGTACCACGGATCCAGTTCCACGAGTCACTTTCTGGTCCTGAGTCCTTTTGGCACACAAAGTCTTCCTCAGCCCCAGGCCAGAAGCGGGGAGTAGGGGAAGGACCCTACAGAATCAAAGAAGTTTCTCAGTAACTTTCCTCATCTAATTGAGTTGAGGTCGAGTGCTGGAGTAGAGCTTACCTAATACGGTTGTTTTAGGGAAGAGGAAGACACATGTAATAAAATAAAGTATACTTAATTAAAGGTTGTTTGCCAGTTTTAGGATCAGAGGCAGCAATTTGCAAGGGGATGCATGCCAGAGTAATAAACTAAATTCAATTCAAACTCCTTTGGCTGTGAAAACTCAACAGGGCAGATGGAGAGCAATGTAAAAATCAGCCCTTGAGTTTCTCACCTCTGTTGAATTCTCTGTTGGGGTTGCTAAAAGACAGATGCACATGACACATTTACTACAGGTACATGCGGGCACATGTCTGTGTGTTCATGTATGCACAGCCACATGTGGGACTAAACTGAAGCTCAAAATGAAATGGTCCAAATATGGAGGGACTTAATGAAGGCACTTTTTAAAAAACCTTCCTGTACCACCGATGAATACAGGGTCTTGTGTCTCAGAAGGAAAGAAAAGCAGATTTGCTCATGGATTTTCCTGAGATCAAAGGAACCTAGGAGATTTCCCAGTCCTCTGTGGTTGGATTTCTCCTTTCATGCCTAGACTAGAAATTTGGAGCGTGTTCCCCACACACCAAGCTGGGTCACGACACCCAAGGAAGTTGGAAGCGGTGCTGAAACAGCCTGATGGGTATTTTGAAAGGTATATATTTTGAAATATATATAGCTTTCAAACAGAACACATATATGTGCTCTGTCTAAAAATAAATGCCTCCCCCTGTCCAATTGCCAGATTTTTTCATACATCCCCTGAAGTCTAGGCCAGTTTCAAAACCAAACACATTCCACGTTGAGCTGTAAATTAGAAGGGAAAAATCTCGCTGAGAGAAAAGAGATCACCAAAATAAAATATGTTACTATGTTTAAGACTCTTTTGGGACTTGGCCAAGGAAGGTTTTTAGGATGGGAGAAATGGGAGAAACTAATGAAGAGAACAAAGCAGAAGGAGTAAGTTCTGCTTTCTAATGCGCTTGAATTTAATGTAGTACCAAGCAGTTAGATGTGATTTCCTTCTACGCTAAGACCAAGCTAAAGTTGAAACACCGAGAGGAACTTGCTCTGTTTCAATCCTGACACTCAAATCTCCTGATAAGGCTAGGAAAAGGCCTTCTTTGACATTCTGGATAGCCACTGCCTGTCTGTGTTGGCAATACTGATAGCTAGCTGCTGATGTTACTATGGTTTAGTTAGTCCTGGAAACCTGTAATTTATTTGCAGCCTAACAATCCGAAATGGCCTTTTCTTTAAGTCCCTAAATGACTCTTCTGATCTAACCCTGGGCTTAAATCTTGAGGGCCAATTACCAGGGAAATGAAACCATCCAGTTTTACAAAACAAGACGCAACAATTCAAGACTGTTGACCTGTCAACGTTACGGTCATCAAGTCCAGCATCTTAGTCACTAAGCCACTCGGGCCCTAAAGAAAGGACATATTGACAGTCAGATCTGTTGTTGGACTTTCCTTTGTTTTAAGTGTTTCAACTGAGATAAGATGAGGGTTAGAGGATTGTTACCGACAGATTCCTTCTTTGGCACACATTTCAACTAGAAGATTCTTCCAACTCTACCGGGTCGAGCAGCCACAAAATAACCAAGTCAACCTTCAGGTAGCCTTTAACCCTTGCCCTTGGCTAGGTTTTACAGTCAGGATCCATGCCAGTTCTCGTGACACTCTTCTCTCACCCCACCACGTACCGATGGGGAACACGGGCCAGTAAATAATTCAGCAAAGTGAAGAACATTAAGCAGACACTCGCCGAACTCGAAGCTCAATTTTTATAATTCAAGCTCCCCCAACAGAGCTAGGAATTTTCCACTGCTAATGAAAAAAAGTATTGAAGAACATTAATCATGTATCTGAAGACTTCAGGGAGCAGAAACCAACAACCCCCTGCAAGAGTCGATGCCCCCCCTCCCCAATTCTTTGGCAGCATTTTAAGCTTCTAGTCACGCTTCTACTATTCACTAGCCTCGCTGCACAGAAATCGGAGTCTCGGAGCAAAGGAGAAATGAAGCTAAAAACTCAGTTTCATCCCTTTCACCATCACTGTTGACTTCCATTGACCCACAGAAAATTCACAATATATTTATTTAGCTCATCAATTGTCCAGTGTTACCTGAGCGTATTTCCCAGTACATATCACTCCATTCCACCTTGGGACGGCAAGGCAGCCCCTGTGACGAATCAGATAGTTGTCTGCTCTGCCCACAAAGGTGTCTGGATATCCTGTCACTGAACCATCCAAATCATGGAAAATTGAGACTTTGTCACCATCGTTGTCGTTCCCTCCAAACCACTGGCCCGGTGTGCCGAGGAACACCTTGAGTCCAACCTTTAAAGACAGGAAGGAGATCAGTGGGATGAAAGGCAAGGTCCAATTCCCACATCTTCCAATTGAGTGCAACAGGTTCTTCAAAGCTCTGTACCCTCAAGAATCAGACTTTGAAATGAAGCCCGTGTTTACCTTCCAGTGACCAATTGCAAACTGAAAACATACAGATTTGCAAGAATTGGAAGAATTATCCTGAGAAGTTAAGACCAGAAAGACTATTGCATGATGATAGCCATTATTCAGAATGGATACAGCATTTGAAAGTATAGAAGAGCATGGTTCAAGATTCAAGATTGGGGTGCCCAAATTTTTTGGGCCATGGGCTGGTCATGTGGTTCAGTGGACAGGTTACATGGTGACTCCCACCGGAAGCAGAAGTAAAACACACCCGCTCATGCGCAAAATGCTGCCGTAAATGCACAAACACATTTATGACATCCGAAGGTCCATTTACAGCGGCATTTTGCACATGTGTTTTACTTCCACTTGTGGGAGTGGCGAGGGCAGTGCAGGCTGGATGTTTTGGCACGTGCGCTGGATCTGGCCCACAGGCCATAGTTTGGGGGCCTGTGTTCAAGATCAACATGGAGCAAGGTAGCAGAGGAAAGACTTCAGTACCATACAGAGAAGAGATTTTTTTGCAACATGGTATACTTTGAGAACAAGGGTGAATTTACACTCTGGATAGGGGTTGAATCATTTGGAAAGCTACCTTAAAGCTTCACCAATTAATCAAAGGGTTCTGTAACCCAGAAGACCTGCCCATCCCAAATGTTCAAAAGAACAGTCTTGATTCTGAAATAAGTTTTTTATAAAACATTTATCACTTCATAGGGAAACTTAAGATCTCTCTTCTTATTATGCAACTAGCATATATAATCAGAAAAGCAAAAATCTGAAATATTAAGCAAATAGCCTACCTTCTCTAAAAGAAATCTGCCTCCCCAAACCCATGCGCACGAAAGCAAAGTGACCCCAGTTATTCTGTTTTAAGCCCTCACTCACACTTTCCTCCATCCGGACCAGGGAAACGTTGTTCTGAGGGCTAACTTGCCACGCGTTCTTCATGAAGAAGCCAATGGCGCTCGAGTGCCGGGCAACGGTCGGAGCAAATTTCCTGAAAGTGCATTTGGTCAGCCTGACGGGACCGTCGTACACCTGGAAGCCACGGATCGGGAAAGTCCTATGAAAGGGAGAGGGGAAAATGGCAGCACTGTTTTGAGAAGAGAAAAGGAAGGAACAAGGGGCTGAAAATGGTCCTGGAACTTTCTGTGGGGGGGGGGGGTTGGCTTTGCATGGAACATTTTTTTTTCACTTGGGGGGGAAACAGGGTCTATGTATCTTTGGCCCCAGCTGTAGACTGATGTATCCGGAGATCACCAGAGGAGGTCCAGCAAGGGTGTGATGGAACCTTGTTAGCAAAGCAAAGCAATTAAAATTGCTGGAAATCGCCCTGGGTCCCTTCGGGGAGGAGGGCAATAAACAAATGTAAATAAATAAATAAATAAATAAATAAATAAATAAATTACACTTATATACCACCCCATAGCACTTAGAGCACTCTCTCCATCATGATGGTCCCCAAGTGGATTAAATCACACTTGACACCATCTTGATGGAGGACCACCAGTATCATCAATACTGGGCTGGGGCTGAGGAGGACTTTGTGTAGCAAAAGGGACCAGAAAGTGACTTGCAGAACTGCATCAGCGGTACGGGGGTCACGCTGTGACGTGGAAGACAAATAGAAGACTGCTACATTATTTTCTCAGGACAATTTTCATGGCTGATCACCATGAGGAGAGCCAATATTGGGGATCAGAGGCAGCCCTGGAAGAAGAACAACAGACGTCGTGACGTTGACAAAAAAAATGTGGGAATGTGCTGCAGAATTGGAGCAGTCAGATCCGTATTATTTTTCTGTTGCTTGATCATCAATATTCAGAATCGGATACGGCACTTGAAGAAGAAAGGGGACTAAATGAATCAGGAAAGGTGCAGAACACCTCCCCATAGATGGTGCAAATGCTCATGTTTCCCACGCTCATACACTTTGCTTTTTGTAATGATCTTAATAAATAACAGGAAAGCACCCAGAAATTGTTAGCATCTATTCTTGTAGAGACTTTAATTGGAATGTTCTTCTATTACACTGACCATGGTATGAAGGCCAAGATCTGTAAATAACCTACTTGTTACGGGGCAGCGTCCGGTATTCTCCATTGGCCCCTTTCCCCCAGTAGCTGTTCTGTCCACCCTGGGAGCCAACATTGTTGCTCTCGCCAACGAAGACCGAGTGAGTCACTTCAAGGCTGCACCCATCATCTATGGGGAAAGTCCCATCGCTATAGTTAGACAAAGAACGAAGAGTTAGATTCTGTGCATGGAATGTAATTTTGGAGCATATTCTATTGGCAGAAGTCAACTGCATTCAGCCAGACTTATTTTGCTCAAACAGGGCAACAAGGAAGATGGCAGAGCAGGGATGATCAACCTTGGTGCTCCAGATCTTCTTGATCTTCAATTACCAGACAACTTGGTCAGCGGGAGTGCTGACTTGGGCTTCTGGGAATTGAAGTCCAAGAACACCTGGAGCACCATGGTGGGCTATCTCTGTGGTAGAGGGTAATGAGCTTCACAAAGCTCTCATGCTCCCAATTCTCCAATGCTTATCTAGGTAGAACAACTCACCTAGCTAAAGTGAGTCCAATGCCGTTGTCCGCAAAACTAAAATAGAAGGATGACACAACAAAAATTAAATGAAGTTTCGTATCCACACCTTGGCTATATTTCCCCCCATGAATTAGGACAGTCAAGAGCAAGATTTGAAGCCACCTACCCACAATTCCGGAAGACAATCTCTCCTCCTCGGGCCCAGGCCCCATGGTCATTATTTTTGAAAGCAACCAGGCCCTCGATTAAGGCAGGAACCCGTGGCTTTCCAGGGTCAGCGTCCTCATGGGGCCGGAACCTGGGGGGGGGGGAGTCCAGTTAATCCATGCAACTCAGGCTAAATGGAGACCTCATCTTGAGTCTGAGGGGAGACCCAACAGTCAAAATATGCTCCCACATGTTCAGCCTGAAATAGCATCACAGCAGAGGTGTAGTGTAGCGGGGGGTATGGGGTGGCCCACACCGGGCGGCACTTTTTGGAGGTGGCAAAATTTCACAATAAATAATAATAATATCTTGTAATCTGAACTAAAAATTTGAACCATTTCATTTCATATTTTTGTCGTACCTACAATTCGGACTGATTAAAATGGGCACAGAACTTTTTATTATTTAATCTCTGACGGAACCAGGGAATCCCCTTTCTTTAAATGAGTGGAGTCATCTCACTCGCTCTAGCAACTGGCAACACGGTCTGTACTAACCAGTTGTCTTGCGGTAATTACCCGTGTTTTATTTTGTGCTCGGATTGTTACGGACGAATATTCAGTGACAATTAATTCTTTCGTATAAAGAATAGAGTTCAATACTGACTAATAACACCTGCAAATTAGGATATGGTGTGGGGAAGTCCCTTCGGGGAAGCCGTGAGTATTGCTTTGAAAATTAAAAGAAAGTTTTATTCATTGCTCGATCCTCAGTCGTCCAATTCACATTGACTCAATTAACCTGCCACAATTCATGATTTTCTTTAAGTGCGTACCTAAATAAGGAGGCGGCGAATTTGGCCTACGCCACGGGCAGCTGAAACCCATGCTATGCCACTGCATCACAGCAGTTTTGGTATTTTTAGCCATGTGAAAGCAGCTGGAACAGGTTCAAAAATGCAAACTCATATTATGGCACAGGGTTAATCTTTATAAGTTCCTTCATTGCTGCCCTTCCAAATCTTGGTCATCTTCTGATTTCTTGGCCGCCGTCTCCATTTGAGGTTGATGACTGAACCAAGGCGCACAAAATCTTTCACTATCTCTACTTCTTCATTTTCACATAGCTTGTTTTGTGACTTTATTAAAAGACTCTTCTCCAATGAAACGGACAGAGGGAGGCTGCACACAGTTTGGAAAGCCCCATAAAGCCATAAAAGTTAAATCACAGAAGCCTCAAATGGCACCGTGACATCTTGTTTACACACCTGCCATTATCCACCGTGAGATATTCTCGGGGATTTTCAATGCTCGCTTTGGTTGTCTTGACTCCTTTGCCAATAAACAAACCGGCCTGGAAAATTATAACACAGAACATGATGTACACCTATAGATTGCCAACCGAATCCCATTGTTTCTGAACAAGCAAACAATGCTATACTTGGGAAAGGAATGTGTAAGATGTTTGCAAAAGGAAAGAGATTACCAAGCAAGGGCAGTTATAGGCTCCACAAAGCAGGCAAGAGGTTACAAAGGCTGAAGCCTCTGTGGTTCTTTGGATGTTGTTGAGATTTCAACTCCCATTGCCCACAAGCCATACTAGCTGGGGTTGATGGGAACTTGAACACAACAGTGGAGATTAAAGTGCACCCCTGAAAACCCTATCCCTGTACTTTTATGGAATCCTCCATATCTCCTTCTCTTGTTTTGAGAATTTAGGATGCACCACTTAACACCTTTGTTTCAAAACTGGCAACATCTAGCTTCATATTTGTTCAAGAACATTTGAAGTGGTTCATAGGGAGGATCCCGGGAGGCCAAAATTGTCCACCTTGACCCAACAGGCCACAAAATTGCTCAATCGTCCTCTATACCAGTGGTTCGCTACCTTTAATCCTCCAGATGTCCTAAAGCCTGTGATGAATGGCCACATTTAGCTGAGGTCTGGGAGATGAAGTCCAAAAGAGAATTATCAGGAGCATTATCAGGAGAATTATAAATTTGGGCGTCATTGGTTTGAAGTACAGTATCTTGAGAAGATAGGAGGGTTGTAGCCTTAGAATTGTCCATCTACAACAGGGTTTCCCAATCTTTTCTAGCTAGGGGCCGGGACATGATCTTTCAGTCAGCTTTGAGGGCTAGATGGCCATTTTGTGCTGCCTGCACAATGGGGGTGGCCATTTTGTCCCAACAGTTTGAAAGGGGTGGTCATTTTGTTTCTTGAATGCCCTTGGGAGGCACATGAAATAGCACCATGGGCTGAATCCGGCCCTGATCTACAAGTTAGCAGTACAAGACAGATGAAACATACAGGTCTCAATCATAGGCTTCATGCCTTACATTCCTATTTAGGGGGAAATAACTATTTCATAGGATATACCATATACTTCTGAACTGGGATACACAAACTTGTATGTAGACCTATTTTCCCTTTCTGGTGAGATTTGTCAAGATTTTTTGTGCACGTAAGCAGCAAGCCAACAGAAGCAATGGAGTTTGAAGACGCACTATGGTTGGAGGAATACATCGCTTAGATGGTTGAGCAAAAGATACACCCACAGAAGGCCAAGCAAATTAACATGGGGTGTGTAAACCAAGCCCCATGGGGAAACAGAGAAAGAACTGAATACAGTCAAACCTCGCATAAAGAGTGCCTCTCTTAAAGAGTAACTCGCTTAAAGAGGAGCATTTTCTCTGAATGTTTGCTTCGCTTAACAATTAAAACCAACCAAAAACTCGCTTAAGAAATAAATTGGGGTTTGCAGTACCCCCCACAATTGGTCACTTACAATGGTGTTTCACTTAAAGAGCAAACTCGCTTAAAGAGCAATCCTGTGGAACGCATTATGCTCTTTAAGCGAGATACAACTGTATATTTAATTTGGAGATGGTTAGGAGGAGACATGACATGAAGTTCCAGCCAGAGAGTGGAATGAAGAAACTTTGCATGAAAGCATGAAGAGTTATGCATCCCGATCCAAAACATTATAAACCCTGCAGAAGTTCTGAAATCCATCATTTACATGCCTTGAAGTTAGAATGGACTCTATTGTTGCGAAAGGTCCCCAGGGGAGTCAACTCTGACTGGCCTGCTGGATATTGACCTTCAGACTGCCCGGTAGGAACCTGGTGAAAGATGTACCATATTCCCACATGCTGGGAGGAAAGAAACAAAAACAAACAGATGTTGTAGAAGACTCCTCGACATCTGTGTACCTGCCACAACCGCCCTGCTATCAGAAACTAACATGACAGAATTCAGCCTCAAACACAACTTGGGAAAGAAACACATTGAATATTCTTGAATAAACTTGCCTTCTTCCAGGATGATACTTTCAAAGGTATCTTGGGGATAACCCTACCTGGCTACAAATCAACTGAATTGATTGATATTGCTTCCTCACAGAGGAATTAGGGCTTTGAAAAGTTACTTTGATGGACTGCTTTGGTCTTTGATCTAACAACAACACTGCATCACAAAAAGATAAATATTATCTGCTACTTGATCTAATCCATGGGTCATATACTAAATCAAGTGCGCTGAATCCAAATCTGAAGTCCGATTCTGCCTAGGATGTCAGGATCTTAAATTAGCAAATCTCACCTTCTTGGTTAGGTTCTTGCATTAATCCCATGGGGTATATTTGCCACAAATGTAGCAAAATTGTCCGGTTTATTAACATAACCGCATCTATTCATCTTTAGCTCAAAACAGACTCACTATGGCCTAGTGGTTTTGCATTAGAGACAAGCCCTTGGTCCATCTTGCCTCATAGACCTATTTCTGACTTCAGCTCATTGACTTGCCCAGACATGCCTAGCTGCTGCTGGAACATGCATGCCACCAGGGGATGTGATTCAGCTGAGGTAGCAGCAGGCAGAGTGGTAGCTTCAATTGTTATAATGTTCCCATGTAAAAAATACATTACCCAATTACCGACCATCTGAACAGCTATAGCACACCTTAAGATCTGAACATGATAGGCAAATTCTGAGTTCAGATTTGGAATCAGCACGCTCGATAGCATGTAAACCACATGTGTTATTCCCAGTAGCAAAACTGTTATTGCGCAGTGAACAAGACCGCTATTGCAGTGAATGGTTAGAAGACAGGACTGGGACTTGAGCAAATCAAGTTTGGGTTCCCACTGAGAGATCGAAGTCGGTGTGACCTTTTCCTTCTCCTCACAGTTTGACTACCTCACAAGAAAGTTGTGCAGTGGAAAAATGCGCTCAATGTGTACATAACAAGCAACCCAAACCCAATTACCTGAGCACCAGCAGCTGAATTGTCAATCAGGTTATTGTTTGGGTGAGCAATCCAGAAGGAGCTGACTGCCCTGGAAGGAAGGAAATGTTAAATCTATTTCGTGTTACTACAGATGAAGAAATCAAAATTGCATGGCATCAGTCTGCTTGTGGAGCTTAACTGCAATAATATGTTAAGATGTTTATTATTAAAACATCACCTTCACACATCATCCCTCCAAAGGGAGTCCTGACCTCTGTTTAAAGGACAGGCTCAAAGTCTAACTTACTGTGGATACGTATCCTTGGCACGGATGCAGATATATTCTTAGTCATCCCTACCATGTCAGGAAATCCCCACTTTCCAGATAGTAGGGACTCTGATTACAGTCCAGGCCAGATTACTAGGGCAAATGCTCTAATTATAGAGAAGGCAAGGTTATATATCTAATCATAGGATGGCGGAATCAGAGAAGAGTTGAGTTGGAAAGGACTTTGTAGACCATTGAGTCAATGCAGGAATCCAAATCAAAGCAGATATGACAGGTGATGGTCTAATTTCCTCTTAAAAGCTTCCACTGTCAGAGTGCTAACCACCTCCCTGGGTGATCATGAGTTCCCTTGTCATGCTGCTCTGACAGTTAGCAAGTTTCTCCTGATATTCAGCCTATATTTGGGTCCGTGTTGTTTGATTATAACATGCAGGTACAGTACATAGTTTTATTTCTCCCATGCTCAAAAGCCAATTGTATCTGACTCATCCCTGTTTACAGGCTGTCTGCATCTGCAAACATTTCTGTGGACATGTGGCAGGCATGGCTAGACACCGGAGTGCATGGAGTGCTGTTACCTTTCCCACCGAAGTGGTATGTATTTATCTACTTGCAATTTCTTGCTTTTGAATTGCTAGGTTGGCAAGAGTTGGGGACAGATGACAGGAGCTCGTTCCATCACATAGCACTTGGGGCTCGGACTGGTGACTTGACCAATAAGCCACCACATAGATTTAAGGCCCCTGCAAATAAGGTTGTCTTGTGGGAGATAGTCCCCATCATCCAGGCCGGGGGTTTCCAACATAAGGCCCGTGAGCTGGATCTGGCCTGGAGCACCATTTCATGTGGGGGGGGGGGGCTCCAAGAGTATATGATAAACAAAATGGCCACCTCTTTGAAGCTGTTGGGGCAAGATGGCCACCCCATCATGTAGGCACGCAAAACGGCCATCCAACCCTCAAAGCTGACTGAGAAAGCATGACCCCCCGCCCCCCAGCTTGAAAAGGTTGAGAACCCCTGACTGAGCCCATAAGCAAGAGTTTATGTTGCCATCAGTACTCTTAATTCCACTCACATACAGTCTTTGCTTGGCACGGGAACATAGTCACCATAGACATGATCGCGCATGGCAAGGCACATGGCCTCGTTGCGGTCTGTGGGCAAGATGGTGCCCGCTTTGGTGACAAGAGCCAGGTTGTGTTGAAAAGTGTTCCGCTGTTCAATCCCATCTTCGAGGAAGAAACAGTGGCCCAGCGTGTCATAACCAATGGTATCCTTCACCTAAAAACATACACAGCACATTTTTTAAAAACCTCACCAATGACGTCAGTCAATCTAATTGAGTTTATCTCCTCCAGTGATAGAACTGCAGCTAAGAGAGACCTGGATGGACTTTACTGTAATCTTTAGATAAATACTCCAGGCATATCATTTAGCGATTCACAGGATGCAGCTTTGATTTTGGAAAAGTAAATTGTTCAAATGCCGAATCCGAAGTTCAGTGGCAAACATTTTCCAGTACAAAAACAAAAACTTTTGTACACAAACACAAACTGAGTGAACAGATTCAGTCCTGTTTAACTCTCCAACCCACCCTGCTCTCATCATGGTCCTAGGAATTGGACTCTCGGCTCGAAGAACTGCTTTCTTCCTTCACCCCATCCTGAGCTACTCCGCAACATTGCCTTCCATCCCAATTGGCACCAAATTAAGATGCAGAAGGATGACGCATCTCATCTAAACAATGCCCTACAAAAGACTTGCATTCTCTCACTGCACGCAACCATATATTATCCCCTTGCATGCACTCAAGGCAAGCCATGGCTTAGAGCCAACTTAGTAGAGTTAGACCCATTGCATCAGTGCGGTGCAGATTAAAGCATGCAGGGCATGTGAATGCAGAGAAGTACAAACTATCTCCCATAGGATACAATGCACATGATGCCCCTCAATGTGCACTGAGGAGGACCTTATGTTGGCAAGAGGAAATACTGTTGAAGTGGCTTGATATTCGGCAGATGTCATCTATCTAGCCCTTTTTAGTTCTACAGTAAAACACCAGATAACGCTAAAACTTGGTTCCACAAGTCTTGGTGTTATCCAACTTTTAGTGTTATCCAATCCATGTTAAAATCCTATGGGATGGATCGGATAACGTTAAAGCTCCATAGAGATACATTGTAACCGCACAGGCTTTAGCGGTTGTTATCAGATCCATCCCATAGGACCTTAACGTTATTCGATCCAATTCTCCTCCCCAGATTACTTAACGTTATGTGATTTTAGCGTTATCCAATCCAATCGTTATCCAGTGTTTTACTGTATTTTGTTTTTAGATGTGTTAATTTTAGCTTTGTACGTTATAATATCCTGATGGTGCATCTGACATGAATAAAGAAAGAGAGATTGATATTATGGCTCATTGACCATTCAGCGATCAATTGATACTCTAATTGGACCCAGCAATTTGCTTTACGCCAACATGCTTGCATAGATTCAACTAAAACACTATACAGTGCATTAAATTTTGATGCATTGACACAATTAAGAAGAGTTGTGCAGTTCATTCTAACTTATGCAGCCCTTTTGATTTCCCCTTCCCTTCTTCTGAGGAGCGGGGGATTCTACTCCCAGGAGGCACAATGGAGGAATCGAACGCCCAACCTCTGCCTTTGCTGGCAGATATCAGACCCATTGAGCTATCCAACTAGCAAGGAATTAAACGCTTGTCTGCAGCTTAACGTCTGTAGTTGTTTAAGCCATAACCAAAGAGAGTGATTAAAACTGGTTTGCTTGGAAATGCTTGGTTAATCTCGTCACCTAATTAAAAAAATGTCCCACCGCCAAAGCATGGAAATAAACTTCCTTCCCAACTGAAACCGAGAGAGGTGGACGGTTTGATACTACCTTTCTTATTAGTAATGTTTATACCCTGTTTTTCCTTCCATGAACTGAAGTTCATAGCCCTCCTCACCCACTTTTTATCATCAAAACACCCTTCAAGAATAGGCTGGTTGGACACAATGGGAGAGAGGGATTCTGTCTTTCCAGATGTTTTAGGACTACAACACCCATAAGACCGCACATTGGCTGTGTTGGCCAACATTGATAGCACCTGTAGGCCGGAAAGATCCAGAGGGTCAGAGTTGACCCCTCACACACACACAAAGTTTAAATAATTATGGAATACAGTAATAAACGAAAGATTGGCATATGAATTAAAGGGGTACACAGAAAGAGCCTCCTTGAAAACTGTGGTATTTCTGAACCACAATCGGGGTGTACCCTGGCCACATCCACCTTGTGTTGGCGGCTAATCTTTCTCACACTAGGTCAGGCAAAAGGAACTGCAGAACGGACTCACCAAAAGGTGCCTTCCTTTTGGCAGTTTCACGTCTGGCCTAGATACGGAAGAATAGTAATACAGTATGAATTAAAACTAAAGAAGGGATTCGCAAAAAAGAAATGATTTTAAAGAGATTTGTGGAGAATTTATTGAGTGTGTCCTAGTGAAAGTGAAAGGAGAAAGACCAGGACATGAATACACAAACTTCTGGAAACAGGGAACAAATATATATATATAATTAATGGCATAGTAAGCTGAAGGTTTCTAACGTCCCATTCATGGTGGGATACACATATTTGATTATATAGTTATCTACACAAATGTAGACCCAGCCAGGAGTCTGAAATCCAGCTCCTTGCTTCTAAATTTATTGATTACCTCCTTGCTTACATTATATTATTTTTTAAAATAAATTAAAATTAACAATATATATATCCAGAGGGTCAAAGCTGAACCCTCCCCACTCCACCAAGATGAATGATTTTGGCCCATGAGGGCAACAGATCTCACAAACATCTTCCTAGAAATTAAAAAAAATAATAATGCAGCAGCCACAGAAATTTTAAAAATAATAATAATGCAGCAGCCACAGATTCACAAAATTGAGGTTTGGTGATCATTTGTGGCCCTCAAAATTTGTTCTCCAAAGCAACTGTCCCCATTTGTTTTTTAAGATGGAAAAGATAAACATTGGACTGGACTTTCTTGTGCTAAGGTTTATTTAACACTGACTTCCAATCCCCCTCCTGATTCCTATCCTTCAACATTCATTGCAACCCACGTACAAGACACCGTTTGGCCGCCTGGTCCATTTGGCCCTGGTTGCTAGTGCCGAAGCTATCGGTGGAATGAACATCATGCAAAGCCCATCAACACATCCCCAATGGAGAGCATGAAGGTCATTTATTGTGTTGCCGAGCTATAAATAACAGTTGTTCTAAACCTTTGCACATGTTTCAAGATCCCGAGAGACCTTGATTGGCACCAGAAAGAAATTTTAGGCATACCTTGACTCTGGCTGAATTTTGCCTCCCCTCTTTATTTTTTTTTTAGGTCTGATATGAGAATGCTGAACAGTGTCATTCAACTCTGGGATTATCCTTATTTAAGTTTCTGCTATTACTATTTTTAACCTCTGGTTTCCAAGCAGCATCTGGATAGCATGTTCAGCTATCCAGATGCCTGCATGTCGACATGGCCTTGGGGATATCACAACACACGTTATCACTCCAAAATTTATCTCCACTTTGGTTCTTATGATGTCTGGCCGGGTTATGCTGTTATGGTCGTAGAGTAGACTCTACTGCCAGGGATTCAATCCCAATTGTTAGGTGGCAGTTAACTAACCAGACAATCTTGAGGACTAGCAGCTTTGGCGAAGTCCACAGGGAAGGGTGATGGACCCAAAGTGGATTAAATCCCATTTGAATCCATCTTGAAGGAGGGCAGCAGCTTCATCAAAACTGGCCTGGGGCAGAGGAGGACTTTGTGTGCCAAAAGGGCTCAGGACCAGAAAGTGACTCGCAGAACTGGATCTGTGGTATGGATGTCATGCTCCAATTCAGAAGGCAAATGGAAGGCTACTGCATTACAGTAAAACCCCGGCATACAACTACCTTGGGTTACACATTTAATTATAAAAATTCTCCAGGTTATAACCAATTTTCAGTTTATGACCAAAAATTGGGCTACATTTTAAACTCTAAAATGGCCGTTGCCACCATTTTAGAGTTTAAAATGGCCACTACTGCCATTTTAAAGTTTAAAATGGCCACTGCCCTTCCACCTGAAGTCTCAATGCTGGGGTAGGTGCATGTTTCCTGCACGCCTCCCCCAGGTCAGAACGAAGCGGATAAGGTCCCCAAAATGGGGTGTTGCTTTGGTGAGGGGGGGGGGATGATTATGTCTGGTGGTTTTTTGTTTTTTTTTTACTGTTGTTGATCCAGTCAGGACTTTTTAAAAATTTTCAATGCATTTCTGTGGGAAAACGTGCTTCAGCTTACGATTTTTTTCACGTTACGATGGACGTTGTTGGAACAGAGCTCCGTCGTAACCCGAGGTTTTACTGTATTTTGTTCCCAGGACAATCTTCATGGTTAATCGCCATGAGGACAGCCAGCATCCAGAATTGGATACAGAACTTGAAGGAGGAGGAGAAAGAGTGCAAGACATGTTTCAAGAAGGATTCCTCTTCTGTTGAGTTCAGGAATATGGATACAGGAAATGGAGAGCCACTGCGTTATATAGTTCCCAGGACAATTTTCCTGGCTGATCGCCATGAGGATCGCCAATATTCAGAATTGGACACAGCACTTAAAGAAGAATTGCTTCTCACCACGAGAGGCGGGAGCTTCCCTTCCACCCAAATTCACCTGCATTCAGAGTTGAAGCCATTGTTTTATAATTTAAATCCAAACAAACCCCTAGGAGGGAAGGCCAGTAGACACTTACCAAAAGACCATGGGTTCCATGGATGGCGACGCATCTTGAGAAGCAGTGATGGATGGCTAAATTGTCAAGGTACGAAGGCGGGTCATAACCTCCTCGTTGGTCCACATCTCCTGTCAGGTGGAAATGCACAGGGTAGCTGCCCATTATTTGTTGCCCCATGTGCTTCAACTCCACCCCTGCCATGTGGACGGAGGTAAAATTCCTTTGGATCTACAGAGAAGCCAACGGAAGAATTGACAACAGGAAAATAGCCTGTAAGTTATACCTGTCGCATCCTATTAAACCAGCCCTGAGCGGAGTTTCTCCAGCAAAAATCCTTTCAACCCAGAACAATTTCTGACACAACATTACTATCATTAGCACATAGAAACAAAATCTACACTTGAACTTCATGTACGTCTTCTTTCATGTCCATAAACCCACCTTCTTGGCTTTGTCGTTGGCCAGGCTTAAACCCTTCATGTGCGAAAATGGTTTTTAAAAAGCATTAGCCAACCTGTTCAGCCCTCCAAATACTGCTCAAAGCCTGCTGAAAGGGACTTACTTTGATCTGTCCTCCAAAAGTATCAAAGCTGAAAAACTGGCAGTGGTTTTCCCCATAGCATGACTCTTCCATTTCTCCTTGGATAAGGATATTTCGCGTCAGAAGGCCAACTTCTGCCCTCATGTCTACGCCGTCGACTATCTCCCCCATATGGAGATACAGTGGAGTTCCTGCCCAAATGGGTGGATGAGAGAACAAATGAATGAACAAAAGAAAGAGGAAGGAAGGAAGGAAGGAAGAATCGAAGGAAGAATCAATCAATCAATCAATCAACAGAACAAAAATTGAGCAAACTAAACAAGTTGATGGAAAACCCAAATCTACATTAATCTAGGGGTTCTCAACCATTTCAAGATGGGGGTCCGGTCACGCTCTCTCAGTCAGCTTCAAGGGCTGGATTGCCATCTTGCCCTGCCTGCATGATGGGGGTTGCCATTTTGTCCCAACAGCTTCAAATGGATGGCCATTTTGTTTCTCAAATGCCCTTGGAGGGGGTGGGGTCACATGAAATGGTGCCACAGGCCAGATACGGCCCATGGGCCTTAGGTTGGGAACCTTAGGTTGGGAACCTGTTTGATTGTCATTGATGACATGTTGTAAATCGCCCTGAGCCGCTTTGGGGAGGAGGGTGATAAATAAGCATCATCATCATCATCATCATCATCAACAACAACAACAACAACAACAACCACTGCATTAATCCTATACCTGAACAGAGCATAGGTTCAACCTTGGTTTGTTGCATCGGCCTAAATCCAGATTACTCAGGTAACTGCATCATCCCTTCTGTGTACCACTGGTTTGACAATGGATGCAGACCAAGGTGTGGGGCCCATAAACTCAAAAGGAACCCCTGAGAAGGGAGAAATCTGTGCAAATTGCTTTTATGTGCGCAGTTTTTCCACCATCAGATTTTGGCATAGCATTTCCTCATATTGACAGGTCATTTTTAAACAAGAAAGACTAAAACACTACATCTAATTAATGGCTTCTTCACGTCCCAGCCAACGTCCCGGGTCCCTGCTGTCTCTCCCCATGAACAAAGCCATGTGGACGCTATCAAACTAGCTGATGGACATGGGGAACAGTGAAGAGAGACAGGAAGAACATCAACAGGCCCTCCTTAGGGAAACAAAACTGACTGGAGAAAGTTAATGAAAAGACAGAGGGCTCCTCAAAGTAAAGTTGAAACAGATCGTATCATTCTCAGTTTATCTCGCTTCTCTGGTCCTTTCTGTTGACTCTAAAATTAAACCTTGGCTTGGCTTCAATAGTGATGTATTAACAGATGACGTACGATGACTTTTGGATGCTACCAGGATACGGCATTCCTGAATGGTTTTCTTTGGACTTCTTTGCTAAGCTGGTGACCTTTGGGCCCAAAACCAGGGAACTGACTCCACTTAAACCCTTTCTCTACAAAGGACGGTTCATCGGTCAGGTCCTACCGTCAATCTTCACTTGGTGCTTTTGACACTCTGGGCAAAAGAGGAGGTGAAACGCTTCTGCTTGGTGCATGGAGTAATCAGTGCTGGCCACCACGACCTCGTCGCCTGGTAGCCAACTCGTCACATCATCCGCCAGATCTAAAATGAGGCCGTTGGGCACTTCGACTTTGAACCCATGGTGGGGAACTCCTGGGAAGACGGGAAGGAAAATGAAATATGCAGCAGTCTCGTTGACCTGCACAGAGGAGGGAAATCTCTCCACTCATTCCTTTCAAGCTGTAGCATTCATTAAACAATTGTCGTGGTTAAGAAACTGAACTTGACATCCAGAAGGTCGGCAAATCAGCACTTCGGGACCCGAGTGCTACAAGACGGAGTGAGCTCACAGCTGTCTTAGGGACTCTCCGGCTCAACAGATGTTGAGTTTCTATAGTTCAAGACCTGGATGCTGTGTGATGGAGTGAGCACCTGTCGTCCATCCCAGCTCCTGCCAACTTAGCAGTTCGAAAGCAAGAAATTGCAAGTAGAGAAATAGGTACTGTTTTTGAAGGAAAGGTAATAGCATTCTGTGCACTGCAGAGCCTAGTCATGCCTGCCACATGACCACAGAAACATCTACAGATACAGACGATGATGGCTCTTTGGCTGTAAATGGAAAAGAGCACCGAATCCTAGAGTTGCATATGACTGGCTTTTGACCAAGGGGGACCTTTACCTTTAATGAGGATAGATAGATAGATAGATAGACAGACAGACAGACAGACAGACAGACAGACAGACAGACAGACAGACTGTAGTTCTATGCTTCTGATGTGAGTCCTTCCCATCACTACACTTAAACTAAAATAATTAAGCAGCCAGAATCAGTTCAATAATTAAGATATAATATGGATAGCTGTCTTCTGTAGAAGACCACCTGGCCCACACCATCAATAGTCGGATAATTGCCAAGGGATGCAGGACGTGTGGTCTCCTAGACCAAGGGTGCCCAAACTACAGCCCATGGGCCCGCTCTGGCTCCCGATGCCAATTCATCTGGCCCACACCGCCCTTGTCGGTCCTGGAAGCGGAAGCAAAACATGCCCATATGGGCACATTTTGTTTCCGCTTCTGGGATCGACGAGGGCCGTGCAGGCCAGAAGAATTGGCATCGGGAGAGAGCCGGCCCGTGGGATGTAGTTTGGGCACCCCTATCCTAGACACTGTCCAACTCCAACTCCCATCATCTGTGCTGGCTGAGGAACGCGGGTGTTCGAGTCTAAGAACATTTCAGTGGGCCAGGCGTTCTTGGTTCCTGCCTTTGAAGCTTTGGAGGCTGGGTAGGGACAATACCAGTTGGCCATTCTTGACCAGTGTTTCTAACCTGTGGTTCCCCAAATGTTAATTTGGTAGAACAGTAACTGGGAGAGATACTTATTGTCTGGGAGAAAAGGCTGGAGAAAAACCTGGCCTCATTGTTTTCTCCCAAAGGGAAAAGTTAAATTCTAAGCAACCACCGGCAACGATCTATTGTGGGATTTTCACTGCTGATAGTTTTAACTCAAGAAATCAAAAGGCAGCACTTGGCTCTAATCCTAGAAAAGACAGGGCAGAACGCAATTAAAAAATACCTCCCGCAGAAGTCAGTTTGAAACGGTGTCTTGTCAACTGACAGATCAAATGCCAGACAATATAAGCACCTGAAACAGAGGCCAGGATTCGATCCTCTCATGTTATGAGAAACAGATTCCTTCTAGCAAAGACAAGTTATGGAACAGATTCAAGACATCAAGGCCAGTTTGCTCTCAACAACACATATTCCTCACTGGGTTCTATCACAAAGACATTTGTAAAAAGCCTACAAGCAAAAATGGGAATGCAAAAACACCCTCTATTTTGCTTTTATCCCCCAGTAACTGGTATTCTTGTCCTTGGGGGTTCTAAATACCCATCATGGCTAGAAGCCATTAACAGGTTTTCCTTCCATGAATTTTACCCACAGCTAAGGGAGAAATCTAGGACATTCCAGATGTTCTTAGACTGCAACAATTATTCTGACTCAACCCTGGATCTATATCCTGCTAGGGCTGATGACTAGTAAAGGTAAAGGTTTCCCTTCCTTGAAAGCCAGTTGTATCTGACTCTAGGGTTCAGTGCTCATCTCTGATGACTACAACACACCAAATTACAGACCAACAATGAGAAACTAGAGGGTCTCCCAACATTGGACTGCAACTCTCACCAGCTCTGGCTAACATAGACAGTGAGGAGGGGCTGATGGGATTTGTGATCCAGTAACATAACAATTTCCCAACTCTTGGGTCTATAAAGGTGCAGGGAAGGTGTCGCAAACAGACAACTAAGCAATACTTTTAGAAACCTATTTGTGGCTAAGTGACCAGTGGTTTTAAGTTTCATCCAAATGTCACTGATCGATCAAAGGTCTTCCTTGCTCGAAAGCCAGTTCTATCTGACTCTAGGGTTCAGTGCTCATCTCTGTTTATAGCCAAAGAGCCAGCACTGTCTGTGTCTGCAGACGTTTCCATAAACATATGGCAAATAACTGTAAGCCGTGATCTATCAAAACATAACATTTTATAGTGACAACACTTCCATGAAATTTAACACCTCAGGCTTAAGTACTTTGATGTGTTGCATCTGAAATTGTATGAGGAAAAAAAATCAGCATTAAGCTAACCTCAGGGAAGTTTGGAAAGAGAAAGTCACACAAAGGAACCAACGATCCCAGTTTTGTTGTTGTAAAGGTTGCACTAAAATGCTACCTGTCTCCAATTTTGTGGTTGAGATTTTGTGCTTTCAAGAGTTTTCAGCAGTTTCTCCTTTACATATCGGAATGGTGGATTAGGTGGATGTTTCTTTAATTGGCCGTACTGTATAGACTTCACCCCTTACTTAACAAGGGAGATACGTTATATATGTATATATTTTTTCTTAGCTGCCCAGAGTAACCTCATATGTTAGATGGGTGGGATAAAAATCGAATAAAGGAAATTGATAAATGCATTGGACAGGGACTTCTATCAACCACTCAGATAAAAAGTTAGTGATAGGAGCAAGACAAGATGAGGAAGGTTGCTATCTACTAGATCTCTCCGGTTCATAGAAATGTTGACTTGGCAACTAATCAATAGTTAAACAGAAGATTAGGAAAGGACTTCAAAACCTTTGTTCCAGCCACTGTAAGCTGTGATGCTAAAGTTGACCCCTTCGTAGGTTTCAAAGCTGTTTGTGGCTATGGCCAATTTTGCTGCTCCGTCCCCCGGGGGTTGTTCAACGTCCTCTATAGTGGAAGATCCATCCCCTCCAAGGACTCCGACCAAAGCCCAGGGTTGTCTGGAGGAGCAAAAGAAGAAGAACAGGAAGAAAACCTGGGTTGAACTTCATGCCCAGCCATCCAAATATCTCTTAGGATGGTAAAGGTCAAAGTCTCCCTTGCTCGAAAGCCAGTCATATCCAACGCTAGGGCGCGGTGCTCATCTCCATTTACAGACAAAGAGCCAGCGCTGTCTGTCTGCAGACCTTTCCATGGACATGTGGCAGGCATGACTAGATGCTGAAGGAACACTGTTACCTTTCCCACAGAAGCAGTACCTATTTATCTACTTGCAATTTCTTGCTTTCGAACTGCTAGTTTGGCAAGAGCTGGGACAGGTGACAGTTGCTCACACAGCCCTCGGGTCTCGAACTGCTGACCTGCCAACCTTCTAGTCATCAAGCTTGACCCCTAAGTCTAGTCATTGAGTCTTGACCCCTAAGCCACTCTTGGCAGGTTGCAATTCTCGATTTGTTGAACTAGATCTGTTTGTCAATTAGACGGAGAGGATTGTATCCACTTCTGTCTATTAACCACCATCAAACTTATATCTCAACGGGGTTCACTGGTTAGATCATTGGATAGGGAGTTTAAGTTCAATTCTCCAAAAATTGCAAAATCGATAAGGAATCTTGGACCAATTTTACTCAATCGGTCTGTCCCATCTCATAAGGTTGTTGGAATGATAAAATGAGATAAGAGTTTGTGTATGACATTGGAGGAAAGATGGAAAATTCCTTTAATCATTCCATTTAGGTCAGAGATAAGTGTAATCATTCAGACAGAGCAATTTAAAATTCTCATCTTTCCCCCAACATTGGTTTTGCTTGACATCTGGAAAGCTGTACCTTTCCACCGCCCTTAATTTAGACTCTGATTAGCAATCGACTCAGAAGCGTACACCGAATAAACACATAAATAAAATCTTCTGCAACAGGACGTAGACTTCCCACCTGCGTATGACACCTGCAAAATTGCACCTCACGTCCCGTATGTACGAGATCTTATACATGTCTCTGCTCCGAGACCCTTCACTTTTGATGCAAGACTTTGCAGAGAGTAAAATTTAAGAAAAATAATGGAAAGCCTCTTTGTTCAGATCACCAAGTACAATTTCATAAATAAATAAATAAATGAATGAATGAATCCTGGCACCGAGAGAGCCATAGAACTGTGAGGGTGGAAAGTCAAGGAGCTGTCCATGGTGATGGAGAAATGCTTACTATTTGCAGAAGTGATAAACTACACGTGCAACTTACATCCATGCAGTCACACATGGAGTTAGAGCCGCGTTTCCCAAACTTTGGTATTTTCAAACTCAACCTTTAGTATTTTGGAACTCAATTCCCAGAAGCCGAAGTCAATTCCCCAAAGCACTGATCAGCCAATGGACCGACTTAGGCTTCTGGGAATTGAAGACCCCCTGTGGGGCCTGGGCCCCACGTTGGGAACCACTGTGTGGGAGGAGTGAGCATGATTATCTGGAGACACCTTTTGCTTTGATGAGATATCCTCATCAAGCGATTCAAATCATGTGGTTACTGTATTTGCATTCTGATTTAGAGCCGAAGGCTGTTAAAGAGATCAATACAAGAAAAACCATCATTCAATCCGAATGACATTAAATGGCTGCAGATGTGTCTGTATCAATCTTGATCTAACATCTTCTTGTTATAATACATTCCCCTGCAGACAGTGAACTAAATTCCATCATTCCTTGATTCTGCACTTTCATCAGCTGACAAAGGTAAAGACTGCCTTTGTTAAAAAGCCAGTCGTATCTGACTCTAGGGTTTGGTGCTCATCTCTGTTTATAGCCAAAGAGCCAGCCCTGTCTGAAGACATTTCCATGGTCATGTGGCAGGCATGGCTAGACACCAAAGTGCATGGAAAGCTGTTTACCTTTCCCTCCAGAGCAGTGCCTATTATCTACTTAGAATGTCTTTCTTTCAAACTGCTAGGTTGGAAGGAGACGAGAGAGACAGCAGGAGCTCACTCGAGTCTCGAACTGCTGACCTTCCAGACATCAAGTTCAGCGTCTTAACCACTAAGCCACCGCAGTCCCAGTTAGCTGACAAAACCAACAACCAAAACAAAACCGACTGCCTTCCTTAGCTGCCTCCTCCACCTCTCCCTTGCTCTTATCCCTAGATTTCAAACTGCTAGGACCATGATGGCAAACCTTGGCACGCCAGCTATTCTTGAACTTCAATTCCCAGAAGCCCAAGTCTCTGTGCATCCACACGAATGGGTTTTACTGTGTGTACCGTTAACGAAGCAAAAAAGGCAAATACAGACAAAGGCACTAAAATGCCACCATGATCTACCTGGGTTGGTGGCATCATGGAGACCACAGCTGTCTTGTCACATCTGGGGCTCTCTATTAATCTCTTTGCCAGAATCAAATCCCCTTTTGCCTCCTCAAATCAAATTCTCCTCTCTACACCCATGACGAAATTTTGCAAACAATCTTGCAGAGCTCCAGAGAGACAAAAAACCACATTAGCCTGTCTAGTGTCCTCATAAGAAGACTCTAAACATGCTGGATCAGAGCAGATGAACAACTGAGAAGGTCTTTTGTAAAGATAATGGCTCTTGATTGCAGCAATATCTGCCCACTGCAGGGATTGCTCACAACAAGATTTGTCCCTAGCAAAATCTATTACATTCCTAACTAATGATGGGGTTGTAGCTAATTTCAGAGTGACAGAAAGTATCACAAATCATCACACATAGAATGTCCCAGAGATTCAACCCAGTGGACCCTGGCTCACTGTGGATCATGGGAACTGCAATCCTACACTCATCACCTCAGTTATACTCTGAGGACAAGGAATATCATTAAAGGAAATAAGAAGATGTTAAACTCTGCTGTACTAATAATAATAATTTTGTGCAGTGGTGAGCAGCAAAAAAATTCGCTACCACACCATGGGTGGAGCCTATATGATGGGTGGAGCCTATGTCATGGGCGGAGCCTACGCATTGGGTGATCTAGTCATGCCTGCCATATGGCCATGTATACATCTGCAAACACAGGCAGCACTGGCTCTTTGGCTGTAAATGGAGATGAGCACTGCACCCTAGAGTCAGATATGGCTGGCTTTTGAGCAAGGGAGACCTTGAACCACTTGCAGGGACAAAACCTGATGGGGCAGGGCAGGGAGGTGGGCGTGGCCGCCCAATTTCACTACCACCCCCTGCCCGAAGGCCACCCAATTTCACCGCCACCCTGCCCAGAGGCCACCCAATTTTGCTTCCCCCCCTCCCTGGGGTGTGTGTGAACCTGACGCTGCCCACCACTGATTTCGTGTCAGAAATTATTCTGGTTTGAAAGGTTTTTTGCTGGAGAAACTCCACTCAAGGGACGCCCAAATGAGGCTCCTTTCACTTCCCCAAGAGCTGGGACAGAGACAGGTGCTCAATCTGTCATGCAGTACCCGGGTCTCGAACTGGCCGCTTGCCGGCCTTCCAGCTAACAAGGTGAGCTTCTTAACCACTGAGCCACTGCAGCCTCTGCTGTACTAAGCCAACACTTCTCATAGAACATAGATGGGAAATGATTTTTTCCAAACCATTACCTGTATTTCAGGTGAAGGATGAACTGACTGTGTAGCAGATCCTTGAGAAAAAGCCTTGCCTCCGTGCTTAAGCTTTTTGCGGCCGAATCTCCAACCGCCACGGCAACCAGGTGGCCCGTGGGCTGACGAGCAAGAAATCCAATTAATCTCCTGCTTTCATCCACCAGGAGATGAGTATCAAAGCGACCGGAGGCCACTACCTGGGCTGTGCCGGCGTCAATGATCCGGACATTGAGACCCCGGCTGCTCCACTGCTTTTCAGAGGCATAGAGGCCATGCCGAAGCCCGCCTGGGAACAAGGTTTTGGCCAGAAATGTCCAAGATCGAGGCTTCCTGCCATGAAGCTCCAAAACTCCCCCTTTCCCAACACCCAGGAATTTTTCTCCGTAGTCTGCCACGCCGGCGCCTTCGGTGGCCTTCCCGTAGAGAGAGATGGTCGCCCTTGAACGATAGGGACAATGCTCAGAGCCAATGTACAATGCCCCACCATTCTCCAAAAGGATGTTGCCCGCTCTGAGGATGATGGGCTGTTCGGGATTGTCGGCAAAGACCAGGATTCCTGGAAGGGAAGAAGATATTTGTTTTCTACTTGGAGCAGGTGACCTGCTATGATAAAGTACAAGAATAGGAAAATCTTTGATACTCTACACCAGAAGTTCGCAACCTTTTTAAGCCAGAGGCCGGGTCACACTCCCTTAGAGGGCCGGACGGCCATTTTGCCCTTACTCCACCATATGGCACTTCCCGGTATGGTGGGGGCCTTTGAGAATTGAAGTCCAAAACCCAAAGGCTGAGAAACACCGGTCTTCTACGTGGTAAACCTCTCCAACGAACAGCCAAGACCAGAGACCATAGGAAAGATGCCCTTAACTATATGGAAGGCCAGAAGCAGAAAAGTTGAGCTGATGGACTAAAAGTCCAAGAAACCCCCTCCATGAAATGAGATCTGCTGCAAATGGACATCCATTTAGCTTTAACAGTCTGCAGTTTCCATCCTGAAACTTCAAACGAATGCTCCTAAATCTTATCATCTACTGTCGCCTGGATTATATTTGGATGTTTCTGTCCCTCTTCTCCTAAAACCCAGCGCAGTCTGCCTAAGGACAAAAGGCGGTTTCGTTTTTGTTGTTTTAACTGCCTAATAAAAGAATATCATCCCCTCTCTTGGCTTGATTCTGTTTGGGAGCCACACCAAGCAAAAGAGGCAGTTTAAAGAGCAGAGCCTAAACCGGGTTAGCAAACCCAAACAGACCTTGTAGAGTCTGAGAACTTCCCTAACCTGTTTCACCATTAGTCTTAAAAACTAAATGATGATTTCCCTTCAAATGTCTGATTTTTCTAACCCTGGAATTAGGTATCTCCAATATTCAGATACTTTCATCTGTACTGCCCTTATCTGTGGTTCCTTCCCTCCATCATTTCATCACAAAGGCCTGCAGGGGGGAAATTATTTCATTCCACAAGTCTAAGGCAGCTAGTTTACCTATTTCACCATAGAGGAACTAAACGAAACTAATCCTAAACCTAAAAGAAAATAATCTGGAGATCTGAAAGACTAACAGGTTGATTGCAGTACAATCTTCTGCATTGCAGTAGAACTAACACAAATCTTTTAATCCTTAAGACGCATAACACCTGGTTTTCACTGTTTGTTTGGTTTCTACTCAACACGCCAGAACAAATACGCAAACGTACCTGTTTCTGAAAACATCTAGTCCTTTCTCCACAAACCTACTTGGTAAAATTTAGCCACAAGCAACCCATAATATAATGTGCATTGAGAGCAGCTGGTGTGTGGTTAATGCAAAGCCCAGCAGCTGTGGAAAGATGAGACTGGCAACAGATGTTTGGGGTGGAATTCAATCCTTTCTCCTTGTTATGTCTCCCTGTTTTTCCTAGTTAAATTGTGAGATACACACAACCCCCTTTGGTCTATGGCAGCCCTAACAAAGCTGGCTCAAGGATGGTGGGTCTGGACCGGTTGACCTTTGTAATTCCTTCAGGTTGTGTAGGATTTTACAACAGATCACAGAAGGATAATCAGTGTAAATACGGACTATTTTGACTACAGCACCAGAAGTAAGGGCAACTCTCTCCTTCTGCTTGAAGAGTAAAGATGAAGTCTTCATGGGTACGACCTAAGGGACCAGGTTGCATAATGGGATCAGACAGTGCCCTCAGCATCCTCTCTTGCAACCTTAGCCATAAATAATCCTTGTTGCAAAAATGCAGTTTCTAAAGCACACTGTAAAGTAAAGGTAAAGGTTTCCGTTGCTCGAAAGCCAGTCGTATCCGACTCTAGGGGTCAGTGCTCATCTCTGTTTCAAAGCCAAAGAGCCAGCGCTGCCTGCTTCTGCAGATGTTTCCATGTTCATGTGGCAGGCATGACAGCGCATGGAACGCTGTTACTTTCCCACCAAAGTGGTCCCTTTTTGTCTACTTGCAATGTCTTGCTTTCGAACTGCTAGGTTGGCAGGAGCTGGGACAGAGACGGGAGCTCATTCTGCCCTGCAGTACACTGTACAGCACACTGCACAGATGAAGAAACTTTCAGACCCAAAGTTTGCAAACACAATTTTTTTTGGGAGGGGGAGAGAATTATATTTCCATGACTGCTGGAAGGGGAATTCTAGAAAGGCCAATTTCAGTACCATCTTTCTTTCTTTCTATCTATCTATCCATATGTATCTATCACTTGAGTGTCCATCCATCCATATGATTGTCTGTCTGTCTGTCTGTCTGTCTAGCTAACTGTCTGTTTAGCTGTCTGCTCTTTTTAACACTATGAGCTGCCTAGAGTGGGAATGTATTCCAGATGGGTGTGGTATAAGTCAAATTAATCATCATCATCATCAACCTATCTATCCATCCACCCATTCACACCACACCCTTTTGATACAAGTGTCACAGAAAGAAAGAAAGAAAGAAAGAAAGAAAGAAAGAAAGAAAGAAAGAAAGAAAGAAAGAAAGCTGTTATCCCTCTCTTACCTCCATCCTGGATGTGCAAAGAATGGAAAGTGGCCGAACTCTCCAAACATAAGGCTTCTCCTCGGCCGATGATGGCAGCATGGCTAGTGTTGTGTCCTGGGTGCCACGGAACCAGGTGTGCCACAGGAAAAGAACAATTCTCTGGGGGACCCAAAAAAAAGGTGAAAGAGAGAGAATAAGAAAAAACAGCCCTTGGCAAACATAAAATAATAAATAAATGTAGAAATTTTGGGTGTGGTTCTGTTAGCATCATTTGTCTCTTTCTTTCTTTCTTTCTTTCACAATATATCTCTGTTGGGTATATTACCATGATGGTTGTATCTAAAAGTGAGAGACAGGGCAGCATAATGGGTAGATCATTGGTTTAGCCCTCAAGAGCCCCGGTGGAGCAGGAGTTAAACTACAGCCAGAATGATGTGAGTTCAAACCTGAAGGTGCTCAAGGTTGACTCAGCCTCTTCCAACATTTCGAGGGCAGTAAAATCTGGACCCAGCATGTTGGAGACAAAATGCTAATTAACTTGTGAACCCCCAGCGCTATGGGGCGGTACAGAAGTGTGAGGACAGCTTTGCTTTTTTGCTTCCATTGCTATTGCTACCCCCAACCCCTGAGTTCGAATCCCTGCTGGTGGAGGGGAAACCCACTGGAATGTTGGTATTCCTTGAATATCTCCCATATTTTGGAAACCCTATTAGGGTGGTAGCCCACAGGCAGCAAGATGGTCGGATGTTGTGTAACTGAACCCCTTCCCTTGGACATTCGTGGCTCCTCTCTTCCTCAAATCAGGACACTAGAGGAAGGACACGTGTGAACGGGAAACGGGCAGGACAAGGATGATACGTTAAAAGGATCACGCGCCCTCGCGCCCACTTTGGACTTTCATGGCGACCCCTTTCCGAAGGCTGGCCGGCCCCATGGGGAATCGAAGGAGGCAGCCAAGCTGAAGTACCCACCTGGCCGCGCGTCGGCGATCTACTTCTAGGATCCACCGCAATGTTCTCCAGGGATCCGGAGTCCGAGTCCTTTCCGCCTTCGGCCGGAGAGGCAGCCGCCGTTTCCGAGCCCGCTGCGCGCGATCCGGAGGCGCTGCGCGCTTGCGCCCGCGTGCGCTCCGTCGAGGCTTAAGCCGGCGCAGGGAAGCCTCCCGCGGGAAGCCGCTGCGCTGCCGGCCAAGGAAGCGGCGCCGTCGAGGCGCAACAGGCAGAGGCGCAAAGTCGAGCTGAGGATGCCGCGCCCGCCCCGCCTCTGCCTCCCCCCCCCCCCAGGTCTGCGCAGCGTCTTTTTCGCTCCCGTTCCCACTTTCCCCTGTGCAAGAACGGTCTCCATCATTCCCCCCCCCCTCCCAATACCGATCATCATCATCTCCGGCACCATCTGGCGCCTGGAAAGTGTTTCCTTTTGCTGACTCCAGCGCCCAGGTTCCTCTCAAGATGGGCAGGGGAATGTGGGCACCGTAGTCCCCAACACAAAGGGGAACAATATCACACCCACACATGTAACATTGGCACCATGGGGTGGGGTGGGGAGGCCGGCTGTCAGCTCAGGAGGGTTTTCGCCCCCCCCCCCCACGGCCCTGTCATCATCTCCGGTCCATCTTTGGTTACCACCTCTTGGGCAAAATCCTGCATGCGCGGGCAGGTGAATGCAGTACATGGATACACACGGACACACACACGTGTATAAACTTCCAGGAGCACCCGAGAATACCCCTCCCCTCCCCATTCTTTTGGAAGGAAACTTCTCTCCCCTCCGCCCCGAAACCGTCTGCTACGGTCCGCTGGCTACTCCCGAGCAGACCCGCTGAATCAATCGCATTTATGTCAGTGTCGGCATGTGTTGGCGCGCGGCAAGATGCAGCGCGATCGTGTGAAGTGCGAGGCTAGGGAAAGATTTCCTATTTGCGGGCTCCAACTCCCAGTCCCCCCCCCCCATAGGCAGGGGAATATGGGCATTGTAGTAGTCCCAGACTCAAAGAAAATTCTTTCTCCAACTCCCAGGTCCCGCCCCCATAGGCAGTGGAATATGGGCACTGTAGCAGTCCCAGACGCAAATAAATGTCTTTCTCTCGACAACTCTCTGGTTCCCCCCCCCCCACAATAGGCAGTATAATATGGGCACTGTAGTAGTCCCAGACGCAAAGAGGTCTTTCTCTAACTCCCAGGTCCCCTCCCCCATAGGCAGTGGAATATGGGCACTGTAGCAGTCCCAGACGCAAAGAGAAGTCTTTCTCTCTACAATTCTCTGGTCCCCCCCCCCCTCAAATAGGCAGTGGAATATATGGGCACTGTAGCAGTCCCAGACGCAAAGAGAAGTCTTTCTCTCTCCACCACCCGCTCCACCTTTGTTCAGGACGTAAACCAAACTCCCTACGTGCAAGCCAGAAAGGGGAGAGCTCGCCCCTTGCCAAAAGGACTTAGGATTGCGACCATCCCCCCCCCCCTTTGAAAGCCATCCACGCGGGACCACTGGAAGGGCGCTGCGCTGTTATCCGCGCCCCGCCGCTTCCGAGCCGGTCTCCGCACCGCCACCTGGCGGCCACTCCGGAGAAGCCCGGCTTCCCTTACCTGCCGCGCTCCGAGGAAAGAAGGCGCTCGTCTTCTCTCCTCCGCGTTTCCCCTTCTTTTTGCGCGTGGAGCGAAGCCAAGGAAAACCGGGATCGGATCCGGCCACCTCCAAAGCGCCCCGAGATGTCCGGCTGTGTTGACTTAAAAAATTTAAGTAACAATACCAATGTGGGGTTTTGCCCCGCCGCTCTCTCTTCCCTGGCCGGCGATCCCTATTTATAGGCGATGGCGGAGAGACCGCGCTGTTTACGCCAGCGGAGCCCCGGGTTGCTCCTCCCGTTGGGGCGGCCCGATCGGGACCGCGATTTGCGAAGGGAGGGAACCCCAGGGAGAGGATAGTGGGGGCAGCCCGCGAGGAGGGAGGTAGGGAGGGAGGGGGGACAGGAACGTCCCGATCGCATCATCATCATCAACCCCCTTTGCTTTCCACGTCTCTTTCTCTGGCTGCGAAATTGCGATCGCTGCGCTTCGCGGACCGGCCAGCTCGTTTTCTTTCTTTCTTTCTTTCTTTCTCCTGCCAACCTAGCAGTTCGAAAGCAAGAAATTGCAAGTAGATAAATAGGGACCACTTCGGTGGGAAGGTAACAGCGTTCCATGCGCTCCGGTGTCTAGGCATGCCTGCCACATGACCATGGAAACGTCTGCAGAAGCAGACAGCGCTGGCTCTTCGGCTTAGAAACAGAGATGAGCACTGACCCCTAGAGCCGGATACGACTGGCTTTCGAGCAAGGGAAACCTTTACCTTTACCTAATGACTACTCTATACAGCAGCGGAGGCCACAGTTCCTAATAGGCACTGAAGCAACACAGGAGAAGGAGAGAGAGCATTTGTCCTCTCTGCCATAGCAGCAAAGATTGTTTGGGCTCTGATGCTCACATACCTAAGAAGAGGCAAAGTAATGAGCCAGTAGATGTTATGCATGTATTGTGTGCTGTTAAATCAATTCTTACTTTCGAGTTTTACCCTTCCCTCCCTCAAGGGGGAACTCTTGAGGCTAGCAGTTTGCTGAAGGCTACATGGATAGGTTCTTTTTCACAGGAGGTAGAACAGGGGAATCGAACTCTGCAGCCAGATCATGAAACAAAGCAGTTTAGGGCCATCAGATGGACTGGGCTGGGAACGAAATCCCGGCTGATTTTCTCACCTAAAGGTGGAGAGATGTTTCTCTGGGTCCAAGTGCCACAAAATAAAAAAGATCACTAAAACCAGCTAGAGCAAGGGTGCCCAAACTACGGCCTGTGGGCTGGATCTGGCCCTGACGCCAATTCACCCGGCCCGCAAAGCCCTTGTCACTCCTGGAAGCAGTACCCTCAAGATGTGCATCCTCCAATGTGTATCCTCCAATGTATGGGTGCTTTTTGCTCCCTCTTCAGTGCTTCACGGGTTGGATGAACTGGCGCCAGTGTCCAGATCCAGCCCATGGACTGTAGTGACAGGCCCCCTGAATCATGTGACAGGCTCACGGCTTGAAAAGCTTGGGAATCCCTGAGCTAGACTTTATCCTTATCCATCCCATTTAAAAACAACACTACATCCCTTCCATGTTTTGTAACACGCAAGGGTTCAGGGACAGTTCATGCCCTTGCCAGTTCCTGAAGTGGAAGATGCGGTCCAAATTCTCCATACCGCAGGCTTTCGACAAGTTAATCATGCTTGGAGTTCAAGAGAAATGCAACCGGAACACCAGAGATGCTGGTTTTATCCTCCCAGTATTATTGTTTGGTTTTCCTAAGAAAAACAAACCAACATAAACAGACAGAGCGGCAGAAGATGACAGAGAGAGATGACAGGAGAAAGTGACAATGGGATATACCATTCTTCTTTTGTGTCTAGGGCAGACTTTGAACTGCCAAAATGAAGGCACCTTCTTGCCTTTGTCATTGGCCAAACTTAAGCCCTTGTCAGTGCAGGTTTCCGGTAGTAATTGGCAGACCAGTAAAAGAGCTGGATTCTGTATCTCTCCACATTCACAAGGCGTGGTATTGTCTGCCATCAACTTGAGCACGTTGGTCTTACATTTAGAGACTCCGACCCTCAGCCTATTCAGGATCTTCCAAGTGATGTAGGGAAGGTTGAGTTCCTCAGCCATCTCCTCCTTTAATGTTCTTCCTTGTCCATCGAACTCCTTCCTCCATCTTCTAATTTGGTTTTGCTCTTGTGATCCTCCAATGTCTGGCCAGACATACCACTGCGATAATGGAGTGGACCGTACAGCCAGCGACTCAGAGCCGAGTGTTGGGTGGCAGTAAATAACCGGACTCTCTAAAGGGGCCAATGGTTATGGGCGGTTGAGCCCCTTTGGGTGGTGTGATGGTCCCCCTCAGTGGAGGAAATGCCACTGGAAACCATCCTATTGGGCCAAACAGCAAAATGAGCAGAGGAGGAACTCTGATTCTTCAATGGTCATGGAGGTGTAGGAGGCCATGCCAGATGGACTGGCTGTGAAGGCACTGAGTGTCCATATCCCCAAGGCTGTGGCAGTCCATTGCAGTCCCAGTGTTAACTCCTGCATGTTAACTCCATGGTTATAGTATGTGGGTCATTTCATGGCAATCTGGGATCCACCTGAAACAAATTCACGCCAATACCATTTTTCCTACTCCAGGAAAAAAAAAAAAGCCTTCTCGGATACGAGTCTCGACAACCCTCAAGAATGTTTGTTCTTGCCATAAAGCTCTTCCTGGTTCTGAGTCATAGGCCAAGCAAAAGGAAAATGTACAGTTGAAACATACAAAGTAGGCACCTGCCTACAGATTTGAAGTTTAAACATTGATCCTACTTGTGGGAGAAGAAACAGGATGTCTTTAGTGCAAGCTACATGGTCTCTCGGTACTCCCAGAAGAAGGAAATGGGGACACCCCCCCTTCTGAGTTACTCTAGATCTAAAAAAAAACCTGGAAAAGGTCACTGTATGTCAAGATGGACTTGACAGCATGTAATGAAAAATAAATGTTTCTTACAAGTCATCTGGACTCTTTTCTAGAATCTAAGAAATAGGAATAGACATAAACAATGAGGAGGATTTATCTAGGCCTTCGAAGTATCAAGATTTTGATGCCCCCCCTCCATGGATCAGAAGTTTAATTGCTTTATTCAATTTGTATTTTAATTTTGCTGAGTTCCTGTCTTTTGCCTACAGTTAAGCTTAACGTCTAAGCAAAGAACAAGAGGCAGGCGCTGCATGTAAATAATTACATCACTTCATGTACAATGCACAGAGAATCCGTACAAAGAAACATGGTGTTCTTTCCCCCCTAGAATTAGATTAGCAAAGTTTAGGAACAAGGGATAGATTTTCAGAGGCCAGGGAAGGAAACGTCCCGCGGCATTGCTCTCATACACACGTACGTTTCTTGGGTTGCTACCATAGGACGATCGTCATCCCTAAATGCTGGATTGTCAGTGTTACAACATCCAAGCCTACTGTTGACTTCCAACAGAAATGGATGGCATCAGGTAAATCCATTTTAATTGGGTGCCACTAAATCCATTTTAATTGGGTGGTGGGGGAGTTTCATAGTCGGAGGCTGCAGTCTCCTGAATCAGGTCCACTGCCCTAGAAAGGCATGAGACAGAAGCCATTAAAAAGAAAGGGAAAGGTGACTAGGTGACCATCTTTTCTTCTGAGTAAATCTGTGCAGCGTTTCTTGGTTGGATCTCTGCAGAAGCACCTCTATTCAATCTCCTGCAGATGAGCTAACTCAATGTCATTGAAGGACTAAGATCAACCTTGTTCTGCGAAACTATTCTTAAGTTTCTTAACTGTTCGGAGACCGGCCTCGTGAAAGGTTCTTCTCTAGCCTTCTGCTTCCAAGACAAGCTCACCAGATACACAGCCGGGGGGGGGGGGGGATGACAATTTTGCTCTGCAGCTTCCAGAATTCTGGGAATCGTCATTTCAAAAGCAACTTTCTGCATTCTCACCTTGGACTTCCCTTTGAGAAGTCACAAGCACATCATCATAGCAATCCATGTTGCCTATACTGTAAGATAGACTGCTTCTAGTTGTGAAAGTTTAATTAGCCAGCCAAGGCTAAATAATCCTTGATGGATTTCCACTCCAGGAAGCTATCGGCTCTTCTCTTTTTCGAGAACATCTTATCTGTTGGTCAAGAGACCTGCGGGGCAAGCCTGCTCATGTCTCCATGTGGGTCTACTCTATGCTCAAGGAGATCTGTTTCCAGGTTTTGTCAGGTCATGTATACCTGTGATGCAATCTTACTCGCTGCAATTTCAATTGGAAATGTAAGAATGGGAGATTAATGAAAAAGCCACACAAAAAGAGACATAGAGAGCATGCGCCATGAGAACTCCTGTGCTTAGAAGATAATAAGATTACGGTATCAACTCAAGCCAAACTTGCAGATTAAGTCAACATTCGTTCTATTCAGAGGCCTAAAACCTGTTGCTCTCCATTGAAACCAATGTTGCTTTCATTACTATTGACCTAACAAAATCCTATTGATTCAGCAGATGTCCTATAATTTGGACTGACAACTACGTTTTACCCAGCCTATCTAGCCTACCTTTCGTCCAACTTGATACTCCCCTGCTACATTTGGATACAAATTCTATCATCCCCAGACAGAAGCCCCTAACCACATTGGCTGAAGGGCATTATGGGATAGTAAAGGTAAAGGTTTCCCTTGCTTGAAACTCTAGGGTTCAGTGCTCATCTCTGTTTCAAAGCCGAAGAGCCAGCACTGTCTGCGTCTGCAGACGTTTCTGTGGTCATGTGTCAGGCATGACTAGACACTGGAGCGCACAGAATGCTGTTACCTTCCCACCAAAGTGGTCCCTATTTATCTACTTGCAATTTCTTGGATTTCGAACTGCTAGGTTGGCAGGAGCTGGGACGAAGAGGAGAGCGCGTTCCGTCCTGCAGTACTCGGGAATCGAACTGCTGACCTTCCGCCTCCCAGTCAGCGTCTTAGCCACTTGAGCCACTGCAGTCTCGTTATGGGATAAGGAATCAGGAAAACATCTGGTTTGGGAAGACAGATCTCACTCGTGCCTCTTCCTATAGAGCTGGAAGTGAATATTCTAGCCACTTGTTTTAAAAAAAGAACCTGTCCGAAAGCTGACCAAGGGACTTTCCAGATGTTGAAGTCCCTTCTGTGCTTTGGGCCTTGCAGAAACTTGGCGCCCTTCAAAAGAGTCAGCTGGCCTTCGGTTTCCTCATCCAACATCTTGAGGTGAAGTCTGCTGGTTTTCTCCCACCCCAGCTGCCCTCTTGGCCAAACATAGTCCCAGAACTAACTTACTCATCTGAATTCTTTCACAGTCAGCGGTTGCTGTGACTTTGGCAGTTGTTTTAAGGAACACAAAAAATGTGAAATGCATTCAGGGATTATAGCTGGAGGCATTCTTTGTGCCTCGATTGACATCTGGGTGGGTATTACATTTGTTCCGGAATCTGTAACATTGCTATAGCCACTCTTTTACTAAGAAATAATTTCCACCGACATTCCTGGGTCTTTACTCCTGAGTAAACTGATGCAAACAACCACGGTTTTGGGCCACTTCTTCATTACATGAATTTAACCATTTTTTGCTATGGTGCTTCTAGTCACCGGCTGACTGTGTGAATGAACACAGTTTCTGGATTCCTTGAGAGATAAACCAATTAAGCATCAAAATACTAACCGATGGAGTCCTGGAAAGTTTAACGACTTGATTTGACCAATTGGAGAACTGGATTTGAATGGGTTCTGTAGTCAGAAGGGCAAAGGAGATTTTTCTCCATGGCTGATATTTTTAGAATGAGAACAAGGAATATGCAGCTTCCAGAAACTTTGGGGAATTATGAGTTCCATCAACATGAATTCACATAACTGAGATTCATGTCATGAAGAACTGCCCCAAGATCATGATGGATGGTGGAAGTGGCAAAGATGATGGTAGTTGTAACCTGACAACACGGGGACAGATCCAGGTTTCCGAGCTTCATTTTAAACCCTGTTAGTTACGATGGCTTTGGGCTGTGATTTGGGCACCTGGAGAGAACTGGCGGGCCAGGTTCGGTGTGATGGAAAGGGCTGGAGATTAAGAGAGACCCGCCTGATATATAGGGACCTCCCACCTTCTTATGGAAAGTGGTGGCTTAGAGGTTATGATGGTGAGCTTGACCACTGGGAGGTTGGCAGGTCAGCAGTTCGAGACCCAAGTGCTGCACGATGAAGGGGCCCAGGGGGGCAAAAACCCTCCTGAAAATATCCCCGCCCCCTCCAAACTAGAATCCTGGCTATGGCCCTGCCCAGCTCCTGCCAATCTAGTAGTCTGAAAGCAAGAAATTGCAAGTAGATAAATAGATAATGCTTCAGCGGGAAAGGCAGTGGTGGGCAGCAACAGGTTTGCACACACACCCCAGGAGGGGGTGGCAAAATTGGGTGGCTTTCGGGCACGGGGGTAGCGAATTTGGGTGGCCACGCCCACCCACCCCCCGCCCTGCCCCATCAGGTTTTGTCCCTGCAAGTGGCTCAAGGTCTCCCTTACTCAAAAGCCAGTCATATCTGACTCTAGGGTGAAGTGCTCATCTCCATTTACAGCCAAAGAGCCAGTGCTGCCTGTGTTTGCAGATGTATACATGGCCATATGGCAGGCATGACTAGATCGCCCATGGCGTAGGCTCCGCCCATGACATAGGCTCTGCCCACTTTGTGGTAGCCAAAAATTTTGCTGCCCACCACTGGGGGAAGGTAACAATATTCTGTGCACTCTGGTGTCCATGACCACATAAATGTCTGCAGACACAGGCAAAAAAAAATAAATTGCTACCACACCGTGGGTGGAGCCTATGTTGTGGGTGGAGCCTATGTCATGGGCGATCTAGTCATGCCTGCCATATGGCCATGTATACATCTGCAAACACAGGCAGCACTGGCTCTTTGGCTGTGAACGGAGATGATCGCTGCACCCTAGAGTCAGATACGACTGGGTTTCGAGGAAGGGCGGCCTTTACCTCTCCCCACTGCCTTATCCATAATGTCAAATGGTAATTTTCTTGCCTGGGGTCTCTTAAACAGAATCACCCCCAACGGCATCATTTGTAAATGGGTTTTGGTCACTTCCCATGACATCACATAATCTTTGTCAAGATCTGAAAAATCCCTGCAGGAAGAGCGGAGCATCCTTTGAAACCTCAACCCTTTCCTTTCCCAGCCACTCCCTGGGTGAACATCCTTCTTCCTCCTGGACTGCCCAGCTGGCGAAAGGAAGAACAAGTCACTTTCCCACTGATGAATGAGGATAGCAGGAACTGGTCAGGATCCGCCCCAATACAGTGTTTCGCAAACATTTATTTAATATATTGGCATTACAAGCTCCTTTCGGATTTTTCCTACCCTAACCCCCGTCTCTGTCCCAGCTCCTGCCAACCTAGCAGTTCGAGAGCAAAGAAATTGCAGGTAGATAAATCAGGACCACTTTGGTGGGAAGGTAAGTAGTGTTTTGGGCACTCTGGTGTCTAGTCATGCATGCCACACATCCATGGAAACATCTACAGCCGCAGACACTGCTGGCTCATTGGCTGTAAACAGTGATGAGCACTGAACCCTAGAGTAGGATACAACTTTTACCCTTTACCTAATTCCAGGCTGGCCATGTTATCCTGTTATGGTAATAGAGTAGACCCTACTGCCAGCAACTCAACACTTGAGTGTCAGATGGTGGTTAACTAACCTGACAACCCTGAGGACTAACAGCCTTGGGTGGCGAAGTCCACAAGGAAAGATGATGGTCCCCAAGTGGATTTAATCCCGCTGGAATCCACCTGGATGGAAGGCAGCAGCTTCATCCATCCTGGCCAAGGAATGATGATGAGGACTTTGTGTGCCAAAAGGGCTCAGGGCCAGAAAGTTACTCGTGGTACTGGATCAGTGGTACAGGAGTCATGCTCCGATGCAGAAGGCAAATGGAAAACCCATGGCATTATATTCTCAGGACAATCTTCATGGCTGATCGCCACAAGAACAGCCAGTATTCGGAATCGGATATGGCACTTAAAGAAGAATAAGAACTCCAGACTCCTGAATTTAGGAACATTCAACCTAAAGAACTTGTTCCTTGGAGAAACTCAAGGTTTCTTGATGTTTTAAATGAATTGTTGTTGTTTTAAACTGATAATAATAATTTTGTGTCAGAAATTATTCTGGGTTGAAAGGATTTTCGCGGGAGAAACGCCGCTCATTGGATGCCCAAACAAGGCTCCTTTCACGTCCCCAAGAGCTGCGACAGAGACGGGCGCTCAATCCATCATGCTGTACCCAGGTCTTGAATTGCAGACTTGCCGGCCTTCCAGCTAACAAGGTGAGCTTCTTAACCACTGAGTCACTGCATCCCCTTTCAATTTGAAAAAAATGAAACGGCCCCAAGTGCCTGCATTTCTGTTTTTACGGACAGGGGTCTCTTTCTCGCTCCTATTTCCATTGGCTTCAGCTTTTTCTTGTTCGTCTCACATAAAATGGTTCAAAGGCAAAACAAGTCTACTTCTGTTTCATTGGCTACACTAAGGCCTTTGACTGTGTGGACCACAACAAAATGTGGCAAGTAATTAAAGAGATGGGAATACCAGAACACCTTACATGTCTCATGAGAAACCTGTACATGAATCAAGAAGCAACAGTTAGGACAGAAAATGGAATGATGGAGTGGTTTGGAATAGGAAAAGGAGTAAGACAAGGCTGCATTTTGTCACCCTGCTTATTCAACTTATACACAGAGCACATAATGTGCAATGTAGGGATGGAGGAATCACAATTTGGGATAAAAATTGCTGGGAGAAACATCAATAATTTGAGATATGCAGATGATACCACCCTAATGGCAGAAAGTGAGAAGGACTTTTAAAAGCTCCTGATTAGGTTGAAAGAAGAAAGTGCAAAAGCTGGCTTTAGACTCAATATCAAGAAAACCAAGATCATGGCAACAGGCCCTGTTAGTCCCTGGAAAATAGATGGGAAAGAAGTAGAAGCAGTGACAGATTTTACTTTCTTAGGATCAAAGCTCACTGCAGATGGAGATTGCAGCCATGAAATAAAAAGGCGACTAATTCTTGGGAGGCAAGCAATGAGAAACCTGGGGAGAATAATGAAAAGTAGAGACATCACATTACAAACAAAAATTCGTACAGTCAAAGCAATGGTATTCCCGGTGGCAATGTAGGGTTGTGAGAGCTGGACCATTAGGAAAGCTGAGCGCAGAAGAATAGACGCCTTTGAGATGTGGTGTTGGAGGAGAGTTTTGAGAGTCCCCTGGACAGCGAGGAGAACAAATGGGTCAATCTTAGAAGAAATCAACCCTGACTGCTCCCTAGAAGGTCAAATAGTAAAGATGAAGCTGAAGTACATTGGACATCAAATGAGAAGAGAGGATTCGCTTGAGAAAACCTTGATGCTGGGAAGGGTGGAGGGCAAAAGAAGAAGGGGGCAGCCAAAAATGAGATGGCTAGATGGTATTGTGGACACAATGGGGACAAAACTGAGCGAGTTGAGAAGGATGGTGGAGGACAGAAGTGCCTGGCGGACAGTGGTCCATGGGGTCGGAGAGGGTCGGAATCGACTCTACAACTGAACAACAACAACAAAACTGTCAGCAAGACGACGTCTTAAGAGCAGGCAGAGGCAAACTGGAGTGAGAGGGAACTCTATGACTCTACGACTTATTCGAGAAACGCTTCCCAGTTCACACTCTCACGAAACAAGGTTGCCCTTGCTCAAAAGCCAGCCGTATCCGACTCTAGGGTTCAGTGCTAATTTCTTGTTTTTAGCCAAAGAGCCAGCACTGTGTGCATCTGCAGATGTTTCCGTGGGCACGTGGCATGCATGGCTGAACACGTGGACACGTGGAGTGCATGGAATGCTGTTTACTTTCCCACCCAAGAGGTCCCTATTCATCCACTTGCAACATCATGCTTTCAAACTGCTAGGTTGGCAGGAGCTGGGAAAGAGACAGGAGCTCACTCCGTCGTGCAGCACTCGGGTCTTGAACTGCCAACCTGCCAACCTTTCAGTCGTCAGGTTCAGCGTCTTAACCACTAAGCCACTGCAGCCCCTCATGAAACAAATAGACAAGCAAATGGCTAGAGACAATAGCAATGATAATTATGTATCAGAAATTATTCTGAGTTGAAAAGATTTTTGCGGAAGAAACTCCATTTAGGGAACAGCCAAATGAAGCACCTTTCATGTCCCCAAGAGCTGAGACAGAGACAGGCACTCAATCCATCATGCAGTACCCGGGTCTCGAACTACTGACTTGCCGGCCTTCCAGCTAACAAGCCCCTCGCTAGAGACAATGAAAGCATAGCGAAGCATCAACACAGAGCAAACACAAAAAAAGACAAACCAATCTGCATGCGGTTATTTCAGAAGACAACTTCCTGTGTGTCTGTGGATGCACAAAAAGGCACAGAATCCTGTTAAAGAGCAGAGGCACCAGATGGGTTCTTTGCATCTTTGTGGGGAGGTGCAAACAACCCATCCGGTGCTTCTACTTTTTAACAGGATTTGATGCCCTTTTTTCACAGAGACACAGAGGAAGTTGTCCTCAGAAAGACCCAGAATCTCCTTGGCTACCTACCATTTTGTGGCTTTTCGGGCTCTGCCTCTGTCTTCTTCATTTCGACGATCTGATGTCTCAGCCCGGAGGTTGGCTTGGGCTGATCCATTTCAACCACCGCTCCCATGTCTTCGAGCAGCTGACAGAGGTCGTAGAAGAATGAAAGCTGGACTTGAGAATGCAAGACTTTCGGGGGGCTCAGGCGAATTTGAGGTGCGTCATTTGGGTGGATGCAGTTCAGATGTTCCACAACGTCAAAGGCCAAGCTACGGCCGAACGCTTTCACCAGTACATACTGGGAAAACCTCAGGAGCTGGTTGCAAGCATCTTGCCTTCCCCTCGTGGTCGTTGTCAAGTTTTGACTTGTTAGCAACCATCTTTGATCTTCATGATTTAAGGGTAAGTCTTTATGAAAGGGAATCGTGTGCTTTTGAGACTCAGAAGCCTCTCGGACAATCTTCTGGAATAGTTCCTTATAGTCCGTATCCCATGAAAAACTATTCGAATTCAGGCTTTTCTCTTTAAAACAACAACAACATATAGACATAAGTAAAAATTCTTCTTTGCTCTTAAAATAAATTACTGTATTTTCTGGTGTATAAGACCCACTCCCCACCCCCACCAATAAAATACACTGGAAAAAATGGAGTGTGTCTTTTATTGTATATAGTGGCCAATAGTGGGCTATTTTGGTAATAACAAGGTGCGTCTTATACTCCGATGCATCTTATACTCTGGCAAATATGGTAATTGCCTCCCATCAACACAACCAAAGGGTGTGTTTGATCCCTCAACTGCATGAAAATTTTGGTATTTTAATTAACCCAAATTCTCACATACTTTAATCTAGAGCAGTGGCATAGCGTGGGGGGGGGGGGGAAGGGCAGGGTGGCCTGCCCCAGGCGGCACTTTTTTGGGGCGGCAAAATTTCACAATAAATAGGACTTCACCACCGCCCTTGGACTTCCTAGCGGTCGGGGTGAAGAGGCCGCTGTGGGGACAGGCGCCTGGACCCTCCACCACCGCCGGCGTCCTGGGCCCTGCCCTGCCCCTGCTCAGGGGGCAGCGAATTTGGTCTACGCCCTGGGCGGCTGAAACCCACATTACACCACTGATCTAGAGCAGGGATTCTTAACCTGCGGTCTGAGGGCTGGATGCGGCCCATGGCAGCATTTCATGTGGCCCAGTGATGGGATGTCACCGGTTCCAGACGGATCTCTGGAACCGGTAAGACCAATCCCGGAGGGTTCTCCGTGAGGGGAAGTCCATTTTTGGGGCGTCCGGTTCCGGACGCCTGACCGAAAGAAAAAAAAAATTAAAATCGGAGCGAAAATGGCTCCAATTGACTGCGCATGCGCAGAAACTCAATCTGACGCATTGCACATGCGTCAGATTGAGTTTCTGCGCATGCGCAGTCAATTAGAGCCATTTTCGCTCCGATTTTCAAAACATTTAGAACTTTCAGGGCAGTGGCGGCGGCAGCAGCCCTCTGAGGGGGGCGCCTCCCCGCGGCACGTTGAGGGCTGCCTCGGCCGTCCGCTGCTGACAAGCCCCATGCCCTGGGGACGCCCGGCGGGGTACACCGCTGCCGCCGCCTCCGCCGGGCGCCTGTGGGCCGGGTGCCTGCACCCGGCGTCCACAGCCGCCGCCCGCCGCCGCCGGAGCTGCCACTGCCTGAATCCCTGTGGACTCCTTCTTGGGTCGGTCCCTTTTGAGCTCGGCTGCCGCGCGCTGCGGAGGAGGAAGCTGTAGGCGGCGGCGGTGCGGCATGGGGACGGCCCAGGGAGGCGCGGCAGCCGCGGCTGCCCGTCGCCCCTCGCCATGGCCGGAGCCGGGCTAAAAAGGTACCGGCCCAAGGAGGACGCCACAGGGGTGCAGGCGGCGGCGGCAGCGGCGGCTGTGGACAGCAATCGGGGTGCCGGGTCCCAAGAAAGGTAAGCGAGGGGTTTTTATTTGGGGTGGGTGGGTAATTTATTTGTGTTTTGGGTGGGTGGTTGTTTTTATTTTATTTATTTATTTGTGTCTGGGTGGGTGGGCTGAGAGGGAGGGGTGTGTGTGTATGTTTATTTTTATTTTTTATTTATTTTTATTTTGGCCCCGCCCACAACGTCATGACGTCATGACGTCGGCCGTGACGTCATGACGTCATGCCATTGGCCACGCCCATGACGTCCGTGACGTCATGGCGTGGTAGTAGAATTTTTGTCATCCCATCACTAATGTGGCCCCTCCACCACACCAGGAAGTGCCATGTGGTGGAAGAAGGGCAGAATGGCAGTCCGGCCCCCGAAGCTGTCCGAGGGAGCATGACCCGGCCCCTGGCTTTAAAAACTTGAGAATGTCTTATCTAGAGAACCTCAAACCCTTCCACTGTTCTTAGAATACAGCTCCCATCATTGGTCATGCTCTTTGTGGCTGATGGGAGTTGGAGTTCAGGACAGGTGGAAGGTTGCCGAATCCCATTTCTCTTTTCACTGGGCTTTGAATAAGTTTATGAACTGTCTTGCCTTATCTGTACTTTTCTGTTCTGGACACTCAGCTCAAAAAGGTGTTCTCCCCAAGGAACAAAATCTATCCACCCACCAGATACCAAGGCATTAAGCAACGTTGCACATTACAGCTTTCAGTGCCAGAAGATGTAGTTTAAAAGATAGTATAAGGGTCAAATTTGGTCAGTGGAAAACTCAGGTTCAAATCCTTGTTCTCAGGGCGATCCCAGATTATTGTTTTTTAACCATCCTTACCAAATCAGGCAGGACAGCTGTGAATTTAAAATCAGGAATGAGTCCTGTTCACCGCAATGGAAAAGGCAATGAAACTGAATTTTATGATTAAACAGGCCAATTTTCTGTTATCAGTAGGGTTGGAATGCAATCTAACAAGAGAAAACTGACTGTGCAGATTCGAGTGCAGAGAACGAGAACTGAACAGGCGTTTTCCTAGCAAATCTGACACCACTTTGTGCAACGCATTTGACATGAACAAGAAGTCCTCCGAAGTGACGCGGGCAACTAAGGAAAAGCTGCTCTTTTGGATGACTTTTGAGAACCAGCAGAATTTTAAGCTGGACTCTAACGGACTTCTCTGTGAGTGAACAAAAGAAAAAGAAGAAAAATGCTGTGGCACCTTAAAGACTAACTCCTGTACTTCAATGTGGGCTTCCGTGGATCAAGTCCACGTCATCAGACATAAGAGTGAGACCTCGTGGCATCAATGCATACATATCAGAGGCACACCTTTGTGTCCATAAACTGCAAGCGGGATGCAGTCTTGCTGTCTGAACTGAATGGATCTTTGAAGTGCCATTGTTAGAATTCCATTTTAAAATACCTAATCATGGTTTTTAATTATTATTTTTAAAGGCAAGCCTGTTAAACACACAACCTCCCAGCGGTCTCATGGCTGGACAAGAGAAGCAGGGCTCAGTCTACGGTAAGGTAAAGATCGCCCTTGCTCTAAAACCAGTCATATCTGACTCTAGGTGGCGTTGTCCATCTACATTTATAGCCAAAGAGCCAGTGCAGTCTGTATCTCCAAATATTTCCGTGATCATGTGGCAGGCATGGAGTGCACGGAATGTTGTTTACCTTCCCACCGAAGTGGCACCTATTTATCTACTTGCAATTTCTTGTTTTCGAACTGTTATGTTGGCAGGACTAGGACAGAAATGGAAGCTCACTCTGCCGTGTGGCACTCCGGTCTCGAACTGCTGACCTGCCGACCTTCCAGTCACCAAGTTCAGCGCCTTAACCACTAAGCCACCACAGTCCCCTCAATCTACAGTACCTCTTTCTTATTTATTTATTTTAAAAAAAAGGGGGGGTACATGCCTATGTTGGCATCCAGCTGGCAAGACGGGAGGAAGAGGAGGAAGAGGCTCGTAAACGCCAGGAAACCGGAGGCAGGCACGAAGCGATCGGCTTGTCTCAGTGTTGTTTGGCTGTGTGGTCTTCTTTGCTGGACAAAGGATGGCCACGGAAGTCCAGAAGGGAGGAAACCAAGAGATGGGATCCAATAAAGTGCTGCGTCAGCTGCAGACAGACTCTTAGCAGGAGGGTGCAAATTATAAAGGAGCCAAAACCAGTGAGACCCTGCAAAAAAAAAAAAAGAGAGAGAGGCTTTCCATTCTAGTTTTCAAACTTTCCCTTCATTTTATCCTCACAGTAACCATTGCAAATTTCTTTTTCACAATTAACATCTTTTTTGTGTGGATTAAAGTCTGGGTCATCAGACAAAGTGAATCTTCTGTATTCACACAGAAAAGGTGAAGGTTGCCCTTGCTCGAAAGCCAGTCGTACTTTACTCTAGAGGGTGGTGTTAATCTAGAGTTGCCATAATTCTCTCCCACAAAACCGGGACAGAAGTCTACTTGACAAAAATGGGCAGGTTATCTACAAAATAGCCTTTAAAAAAAACCAAGCATAATATAATGACAGCTATAAAATACTTTCATATTAAATATACCAAAACATAAATGAATTTATTTACAACAGCAAATTCTTACTGTAAGATGATCTGTTGTACTCCTGAGAAGTCGTGGTCAACTCTTAACATCCTCAGTTCCAGGAAACACATTGACCACACTTATCGGGCGGTGGTGTGAGGCGAGGACGTTAAGAGTTGTCTCCAGGTATAGTCCAACTCCAACGTGGCAGGGAATCGCTCGTTTGATGGCGAGAGTTGGGATTTATTTTAATGGTTTGTTATAATACACAATCATTACGTTTTAAAAATCCGGGACTTCAATTGAACTGGCCAGGACAATTTTTCCGACCTTGAATCCGAGACAATCCCGGTTTTCTGGGACTTATGGCAACCCTATGTTAATCTCCAGGCATTTCTGTGGCCATGTGGCAGGTATGACTAGCTATTGGAGTGCATGGAACGCTGTTACCTTTCCCACCGAAGTGGTACCTACTTATCAACTTGCAAATTCTTGCTTTCGAACTGTTTGGCTGGCAGGAGCTGGGATGGACGACATGCAGTCTGAGGGAGCGTGACGCGGCCCCCGGCTTTAAAAGGTTGAGAACTGCTGTGCTAGAGGAACCTTTGTGGGCACCCTGGACTTCCAGAAAGACAAAGAAGTGGGTCCTTGAGCAAATTAAGCCCGAACTGTTTCTGGTGGCAAAAAATGTTGAAAACTGAGGTTGTCCTACTTTGGGGGCATCATGAAAAGGAAAAGGTCTCTGGAAAAAGGCAATCATGGTGGGAGGAGGAAAAGAGGAAGCCCAAATGTGAGATGGATCAACTCACTAAATTCCACAGGCTTGAGTTTGCAAGAGCTAAGCAGGGCATCTGAGGACAGGATATTTAGGAAACCAACCATCTCTAAGGGAATTGAGGGCACAGAATAACCTAACTGGAGATAGATCCTGTATTCACGTATATATTCTGCACCTGGGGGCAAAGAGAAGACTCAGTCAGCCCGGCTCAGACTAATGAGAGTGCTCTGGTTTAACCTGAGCGCTCGCTTCCCTCCCAGCACGGAACGTCACGTGTGAACGCAGCTCCTGAAACTTGCCTTCACGGCTTCCTCGGCTCCGGGGCAGGGGAAGGAACGATGGGAACCTTTTCTGCCGGCTTGAAGAGAGTATTATTATGGGATGTTTCAGCCTAAGAGATGCCGCGCTGACACGGGGTGTGGGGGGGATAAAGCCCAACACATATTCTAAGTAAACGTGTTTACCACCCGAGCCTTATTTATTTATTTATTTACTTTCTATGCCGCCCATCTGGGATACTTTCCCACGCGGGTCTTTTACTCCGAAGTAAACCTCCCTGATGCTAACAGCAGGGCTTGACAGCGCAACAAGCGTTCCCACCTGAGTAACGCGTTCGCGATGCGTTACTCCGGGCGCCCGGAAGTTACTCAATGCCTGGGAAAGTTTATTTTATTTTTTAAAAACGGCAGGTCCTCAAAGCGCCGGGATTTTTGTAGTCTCCCCACCCCCCTACAAGTAACGTTTCAATGCGGCGTGCCTTACCTCGTCCGCGAAGCCGCATCTTGGCAAGGAACGGGGAAGGAACGGCGGTCCGTTCCTTTCCCGACGGGCGGGTCTGCCTCCTTTCGTTACCCTTCTTTCCCCCCCTTCCCTGGGGAAGTCGGTGCGAACTGAAAAGCGGGTGGACTCGGCCGCACGACTGGGCTGTTGGAAGGCTATTAATATATTTAATTTAACTGTCTAAATTTAGGCTGCCCCAAAGAGGTAATCTGTGGCCACCTCCTTACCTCTTAGCAAAAATAAATAAATACCTCATTATTCACTCTTAAATGAAGGAGGGAAGACTTTGGGGTCTGATTTATTCCACACCTCCGGTTTTTATTTCTTTATTTCTCTCCTCCAGCATCCAAGGAGGCTAATAAATATTATTCATCATTAAACAGGACACAACAGACTAGTCAGATTTTCCCAAAAACTCCCCAAAGCTTTTAATAACTTGGATTACGTTATTTATTCCGGCCCTTGCGGGAAAATAAAGATTGTGCCAGCAGAATTACCTTTAATCTCCTTCCATCCTTCAGTAATAATAATAATAATAATAATAATAATAATAATAATAATAATAATAATTCCCCACGGAGTAGTACCTTGATCCGGAGGGGGGGGGGCTTGCATGTTCACAAGAACCAGATTAAAACTGTTCCACAACCCATTGAATATGATGAGAAGAAATAATTCTAATCCTATGCTGGTTCAGTCATTGCCCAGATTAACAAGACCCACGATGGATGCTATGCCTCCTGGGGGCATTCATTCAAAAATGGACTATTGGGCTCAACTCCATCTGCTAGGCAACCAGGTCATGGAGTTGATAAGCTACTGGAAGAGAATTTTAAAAATCCAAAAAAATCTGGACAAGGGAAGAAAACTATTCGGTTATGGAAGCCTATTACCAGTCTGAGCTATCAAAACGTGGATTTCAAAAACATATGTACTGGATTTGGAAAGAAAATCACCCAGATTTGGAAATTGGTGAGCAAAGACTAATGGACCAGACTAATGCTACCTTTCCTGCCGAAGAAGTACCTGTCTATCTACTTGCAATTTCTTGCTTTTGAACGGCTAGGTTGGCTGGAGCTGGGACAAACGATGGACGTTCAATCCATCATATAGCACTCGGGGTCTCAAATTCTCGGTTATCAAGCTGTGTCTTAACCACTAGGCCACTGTGATCCTTTCCCCAACTATTACGTACATGTACATCTTCTGTAGTGCTGTAAAGATGCTTATTTTTCAATCAACTCTTGGGTTGGTGGGCGGGCGGGATCCAATTAATTCCTTACTGCCATTTAGCCTCACTCTCATGTCTAATGAAGTGGACATGGTCCATGAAAGCTCATTAAAACATAGTTAAGGTGCTATAACTTTTTTCTTTTTTTGTTTCTTGTTTAATACACCTGCACAGACTAGCACATCGACCACTTCAAAAATGTCAATTATTACATAGCTTTCTTTAGGAAATGCTTTCCTTCGGACAGGGGGCCATGTACTGTATACGTTATCGCCACAAAGTCTCACACTTTAGTCTTAGGGAAGTGGGCTTGATCCACAAAAGCACACATTAAAATACAGCAATTGCTCTTTACGGTGCCACAATATTTTTGGCTTCATTCCCCCACCCCCTCTGCTTTATTTCTTGTCTAATGTCCTTCCTGTGGAAGTCAGAAATTATTGCAACTCAAGTCTTCTTGTGTCAAAAATCAAAAAGTTTTTGGGCAAGAACAGGCTTCTCATGATGTGCCCAAACCAACACTATTCCTGGCAAAGGAAATCCACCACTGCTAAAAACAAACTGCAAAGTTTTCAGCTTCAAAACAACACTTTTTCAAGCGAGGAGCCCCCAAAACATGGAATTTTGTACAATTTGACTGCGGGACAAAGCAAGCCACAATCCGACATTCTCTTTTCCATGCGTCCTTTATTCCATTACAACCACGGTTGATGCGTTCCGGCAACCAATACACACACCATAATCAATCGCAATCCGGAGGTTTACAGTACATTGAAGGCCCTTCAATTTCAGAAGGAAAAAGCCGTCAAGCTTTTGTAGTGTCACAATTTTGCGCGTCTTGCATATTCTGTGCGATTCCAGTGTCAGAAAATGAAAAATCCCCAAAACGGGGGAGGGGGGGGAGGATCAGTTTCAATGAAAAATTTCTTACATAAATCCATCAAAAACAAATGTGTAACTTTCTTTTGTTGCTCAATTGTCTTCAAATTTGTTATAAAAATTTAATAGCAAAATAATGCAGGGATAAAAACTTATAACAAAACATATTAATATATATATATGTATGTAACCAGAATTTGTTAGCTAGACTTAATTTTAAAACTACCATTCAGGAGCTATGGATAATGTAAATTCACTTATATACAATATTTTTAAAAACGTCTATAAGGAATGCTTTACACTAGGAAATGCTGATGTGCACTCTTATTCAGGCTGCAGACATCATCTGAATAAACGGGACATATCAAATTTACACATTTTGTAAAAGTAAAAAAATTAATTAGTGTTGAGCTATGTAGACATTATTCCTTTCGACATCATTTCATTTCCTAAATATGAAGAAAACTGACGCAATAGTTTAGAATTCGCTCCATTTAGCAGTGAGCGTTAACCAGGAAATGCCCGTTAATTAATTAAATTAGAAAGGGGAACACACCCTCGCCTAAATATATATATATTCCTTCAAAGCACAATGAGAAATCATCACCAAAAAAAGAAAGGAAAAAAAACCTTTCCAGTTACAATAGCAGAGCTAGAAATGTTAAATGAGAATGGTAATCTTTGACTGAAACCATAAATCAAGTAGAAAGCCATGTGGATTCCAGCCTGGGGAAAGATGTCATTTAAAAAGAAACATAAGTGTCATAAGTGTAGGAAAAACCGCATCATAGGGCTGGGATGGCGAACCTTGGCACTCCAGCTGCTCTTTGACTTCAATTCCCAGAAGCCCAAGTCTCTGTGAATCCACATGAATGGGTTTACTACTGCATACACGCAGTAAATCCATTTGTGTGGATTCACAGAGACTTGGACTTCTGGAAATTGAAGCCAAGAACAACTGGAATGTCAAGGTTCGTCATCATTATGACAGGGGATAGGAGAACATCTGGAAGTATCAAACCACAATAGATTAAGCAGCACCATTGAAATTCAGCTACTTTCAATTCCACCGTTCCAACCTGTCTAGAGAAATGATTTATTTATTTTATTGTAAAAACCAAACCTTACGGATCACAGTAGCGGCTGTTAGAATAGTTTTCCTGATATAAAAAGGAGAGTCAAAACAGGACCAGATCCAGCCTAATGCAAGGGCATCGCTTCATAGTATAAAGCTATTACAACTAATCCAGTTAACCCAAGTGCAAAAAAAAAGAAAAAGAAAAAAAGAGGTCAATTCTTCCATTTCACAGTTAACCGAGGTTAAAAAAACAACAAAACACCAGAAAGAAAAAAAGGTAAAAAGAAGCAGAAATCAAGTAGGGTCCTTCAAGAGTCGGGGAGTTCATGAGAAATGAACTGTTTTAGTCGTTCCAGGTACTGTGCATAAAGCTCTATGTCGTTATGGCCGGCTCCTTCCACCCAGAGGGGTTCGACTGCTCGGGGGCATCGCTCATACATCGCCAAACCGTGCGAGAAATCTATCACTTCGTCTTCGGTGCCGTGAATCACCAACACGGGAGAGGTGACTTTAGAGATCTTGTCGATGCTGAGGAAGGGAAACAGAAAACCAAGAGACCATTAGAGTTGGCACAACAATTAGTAAACATGGGCAGGTTTAAACTTCAAGATTTCTCAAAAGCTGACAGGAAAGAAGGTTTCTGGATTCCAAATTCTATTATCCCCAGTCATTGACTGTCCTAAGAAGGACTGGTGGATGTTGAGATAGATATTTTTCATGAAGGCTGAGTTAACCTTGATCCCTGGTCAGGATCAAGCTCACAAAATTCTGGCTGCGGTTTAACCACTATGCCACCAGTGCTCTTTAGATAACAAACAGAAGACAATTTCAGAGAAATCTGGAACCTCACAATCACTATCCTATTATCCAATTTTGTTCCTAAATGCTCCAAAATAACAAAATTGGAAATGACAATAAATCTACTTTGACTCTCAAATCCCCATTCAAATGGAACTAAGAAGCATGGGATGTAAAAAGAGGTTCAGCTTCAAGGGATGGACGGCCATTTTGCCCTGCCTGCAAGATTGGGGGAAGCCATTTTGTCCCGACAGCTTCAAAGGGGTGGCCATTTTGTTTCTCAAATGCCCTTGGAGGGGGGTAGGGAGCCACATGAAATGGCATCGTGGGCCAAATCCAGCCCACGGGCCTTAGGTCTGGAAACCTGATGTAAAATGATCAAGGGGGAAATTGCATTCCCACAGACTTCCAGGATGATATTTCTCAGTGTTTTGAGTTTTCATTTTCTGTAAACATTTTTAAAACTCTCGGACTTCCAAACATGGGTAGCAGTTCCCTATGCAGTTAAAGGTCTCCCTTGCTTGAAAGCCAGTGGTATCTGACTCTAGGGCTCAGTGCTCATCTCTGTTTCAATGCCGAAGAGCCAGCATTGTCTGCTTCTGCAAACGTTTCCATGGTCATGGGGCAGGGATGACTAGACACCAGGGCCCACGGAACGCTGTTTACCTTCCCACCAAAGTGGTCCCTATTTATCTACTTGCAATTTCTTGCTTCTGAAACGCTAGGTTGGCAGGAGCTGGGACAAAGACGACCTCATTCCGTCCTGCAGTACTCGGGAATCGAACTGCTGACCTTCTGCCTCCTAGTCAGCATCTTAGCCACTTGAGCCACTGCAGTCCTTCCCTATGCAGTTACAGAGTACCGACTGCCCGCCCTTGGATTAGGTTAACAACATAGTGCTAGGGGAAAAAATACGTTGCCCTAAACTAACGTACAGTATGTTTTAAAATTAGATTTCTTCTACAAGCCAGACATTTATATCCACACTTCTCTTGTGTTCTGTTATGCATGCAAATTATCTTTCACCTATTCGTAATGGTTTACAATATATTGTCCCCTTTGAAGGGAACGTCTCTGCGGAGTGTGCCTAATGACTATCATTCTTCCCAGTCAGGCAACCCAGAAACAACAATATTTGTGACTAGCAAAACCATTGGAAGGCGTCCCACTGCCAGCTCAGCTAGGGAGACTCCACTGAGCACATTAGCCTTACTTGGTATTCCTAACCACACTGCACTGCAGCTAGAGAAATCTACCGAGACGACATTCGACGGAGTCCCAGTATCAGTGGACACAAATGATCTTATGTGTAACCTGCAACGAACAATCCCCTCTCTTTGACAAAGCAGGTTTGCATTTGTACGAGTATCCAAATGTTTAACACACAAAGCAAATTTTTAGACTGTTGGGAAGCAGCAGCAAAAGGAGAAAATGATACAATACTTCTGGTGTTATTCTAGTTTCTCTCCTTGGTGTTTTTGACCTGGTATTTGATTTGGACCCCTTCACCCAAGCCTGAGAAGTACACTTTAAAAGCCTGGATGTTCAGAATTGGTCATGCTGTAAAATACTTGCCACCTTTCCAAAGAAGTTCGTGGAAAGGAGCAGGGTGAAAATCGAAAGAATCCACAACAAGTCAAGCCTTCAGAAATGGTGTTGTAAGAACGGCTAAACCACTTATTCAATTACTGTATAAGCTTCTATGCAGTTGTAGTTCTGATGCTCAAAGCACCCTGGATCCTCTACCAACAAATCTTTTCAGTCCTGGGCCACAAAGCCTTCTTGACAAAGCACCTTTGGACATTTTGCAAAGTCTTAATGCAGTAGTTTCTAAATAAAGATAAAAGGTTGCCCTTGCTCAAGACAGTTGTATTGGACTATAGGGATTGATGTTCTTCCATGTGGTCTTACATATTTTATAACAGTGGTGGTGAACCTATGGCACACGTGCCAGAGGTGGCACTTGGAGCCCTCTCTGTGGGCACCCGTGCAGTCACCCCAGCACAGAGTTCGCCCCACTCCTCTGCCCAGAAGCCCAATGGGAGCGCTTCCTCCCTCCCCCAGCACAGAGTTCACCCCACCCCTCTACCTAGCAGCCCAATGGGAGTGCTCTCTCCCTCCCCAGCAGAGTTTGCCCCGCCCCTCTTCCTAGCAGCCCAAGGGGAGCATTTCCTTCCTCCCCTGTTGCTGTATTGGCACTTTGCGATAAATAAGTGGGTTTTGGGTTGCAGTTTGGGCACTCGGTCTCTAAAAGGTTTGCCATCACTGTTTTATAAGAATCATTTGGTAGGTTCTGAATGCCTGATAGGGAGTAAACATTGGTTTTCATTGGTCACAATGTGTTATTGTTTTGTTTTTGTGTATTTTTTTCCTAATTGTAAACCGCCCTGAGTCGCCACGGCGAGTGGGCGGTGATATAAATCTAAATAAATAAATAAATAAAATAAATATTTTCTTTAACAGCAACACAGCTTAAAGAAAATATGTTTACCATCACAATAGTCCCTGGCTGTCTTCAGTCACCGCTCCCTCCTCCGTCATGGGGAGGAGACACATAATTAACTGCCCTTTCTATTTCTATTTCCTGCTCTCCAGTTAAAGTATATTTTTCCTTTCTTATCAAAGCAAACAATGTGTAACTGTGATGTTTACATTCCTGCCATTTATAGAAGCGAGTTGATCAAAGGAAACCTGCAAAGACTAGGGACATTTTATTTATTGCAAGCTCTGAAGAATTTCCTGGACAAAGAAGTTGATTGACAAAAAAGTACTAAGGAGGAGACCAAGAAATCATAACACACAGGATTCAGAAAATCAGAATAATTCACCCACATAATGAGAAACAAAAAGTATAGGTTGCTATAGCTGATCATCCAAAATAAATCTGGAAAGAAGTTCAGGAAACCAAATTATTTTCTGCCTGTAAATCCTTAGATTGGTTTGGACAACAAGCAATAACGTTTTTTAGAGCTGCTTCATCCAGGATTGGAAGAACCATGATGCCTTCTAACCTCGGGTAGAAGAGAAAGCAGATATGCTACAGCAGACTGACGAAAAATCACTGCTGAATATGGGCCCATAAACCATAGGATCCCCCGACACCAAGCATGGAGGAAGGCATGTTCAGCCGATTTATTTCGGCCAATGACTAGTAAGAGACCCAATGCTAACTTTGGCAATTTGATTTCCCACTCTATGGATATCTACTTGTCTGGCAGGTTATTTTGCTATGGTAATAGAGTAGACCATACTGCCAGTGACTTAACACCAAGTGTCAGGCAGTGCTTAACTAACCTGACGACCCTGAGGACTAACAGCCTTGGATGGGGAAGTCCACAGGAAAGGGTGAGGGTCCCCAAGTGAATTAAATCCCACTTGAATCCATCTTAATGAAGGGCAGCAGCTTCATCCATCCTGGCCTGGGGATGATGAGGAGGAGGACTTGGTGTGCCAAAAGGGCTTAGGACCAGAAAGTGACTCATGGACCTGGATCAGTGGTACTATGGGTGTCATGCTGCGATGCGGAAGGCAGATGAAAGGCCATTGCATTATAGTCTCAGGACAGTCTTCATGGCTTATCGCCATTAGGATTGCCAATGTTCGGATTCGAATATGGCAGAACAAGAAGATAATGATGGATATCTGGTCACTTCCAGATTTATTTTGGGGAAGAACTTCCAGATTCAACCCTTGGAAAGACCCCTTAACCCCAGACAGAAGCAGCCACTCAAACTAGGCTCCAACTTGGTGTAAATCAGCAAGATTCCTATACTCCTACCACTTGTTTCACCCTTAAATCTAAATCTAAATAAATAAATAAATAATAAATACTTAGTCATCAAGTGTGGATGTCTCAATAAACGGGAACTCAATGGAATCTCAGTTTGTCAAGACCAAGCTGGTATGCTAGTGTGTACTTTTGTAGCTGGATTTGGCAATAGGTCCATGATATATCGTTGCATAAGAATTTGGGGAATACCAACTCTGTGTCTTGTGTCTCCCTCAACAAGTAAAGAAAAAAAATCAATGGCCCATTTATAATTCTCCAGCTTGTTCAGATGGTGCTGACCACTTTTATTTCTTTTCTACTAAAAACAGAGGTAAATAATTATGCCGCACAGTATTTTAAATGGAAATGCTAAAAATATATTACAGCAGAAGCACTCGAGTACTTTGACTAAAAGGACATTGAAATCCTTAGCGTAGCTAATGAATCAAGAGTTGAAAAGGCCAGTTCTAATAAGCCCATATGATGGCCACGAACACAGCATCCAAAGTTTCTTTCATCATCATCATCATCATCATCATCATCATCATCATAGAGTACCGTTTTATCAATTCTGACTTAGGGCTACCCTTTCTAGGGGTTTCTAGGTAAATACACAAAAGTGGTTTCCCATTCTTAAGACCATACAACTTGCCTATGACTACACAGGCTGGGTCTTCTCCCGGGAGGCACAGCGGGGAATCAAACACCCAACCTGAGGCTCTGCAAGCAGATAGCTAAACCACTAAGCCTTATTTGGGCGTCACCTGAGCAGAGTTTCTCCAGCAAAAATCCTTTCAACCCAGAATAATTTCTGACACAAAATTATTATTAAGTATTAAAATGAAAAAGAACAGAAAAGAACAGGCAGAACTTTAACACACACACACACACACAGAATGCTGTTGAGTATTGTAATGCAGCGGGTGTTAGTACAAGAATAACCACACAGGCAGAAATACCAGCCTAAACTAAAGGAAGTTGTTTTATATTGTTTGTCCCTAAGTAACCAATTGGAAAGTTTCTTGTCTTCCTGCCTCTTGGGGTCATTTTGACCTATTTGCATGTATTAAGGCTTTGCATGTTCTGGCCTTCTCTCTCCTGTTTTTTGTCATTCACAAAAGAAAAGTGTCTATTTGAGCGCTTCCATTTTGCGGGTCACATGGCAGGCCAAAAAGACTTTAATACTTTAACTGTACTTCTTTCTAAAAACCATCTCACCAAATATCTGAGTACATGCAGATTTCTGTGATCAAATTGTGAGTAAACGATATTTTGTTCTTTCTCTAAACATTTTGTGCAAGTGTATTCATTGGCTGGGCTAAACAGGGAGAAACTTTGGGATAACTTGCATTCAAACTAAGATTTGCCTAAAACCTGTCTCGCTTTACCATGCTGCTGCTATATATAGTTTAACAAATGTAACACATACACTCAAGCATGTGTAAGACCACCACAGTTACCCTTAATTTAAAAAAAAAAAATGTAATTATGATCTATCTTGTTGTTGTTTAAAGGTACACATCCCATTAAAATATTATCAATGAAGAACACCATTCTTGGAGAGAATTCTGCACATACCTTGGGAAAGCATCAAAGCAATATGTTTTCCTAGTGTCTGGGAAAGCTACCCGCAAACCAGACATCAAGGGTGAATGAAGGATTACAGCTGCACATTCATATCGAGATGCTAAGTCCACAGTGGGAACGGTTCCAATGCTCTGTCCATACAGAATAATGTTCTCTGGGCTGACACCATACCTGGTGAGAGGGGGAAAGAAGAAAACAAAAGCGAACCTTGGTTTTATCTTTTAAAAGTACACCTTGTTTAATATAGGTATAAAGATTGCCATTGCTCGAAAGCCAGTCATATCCAACTCTAGGGTTCAGTGCTCATCTCTGTTTATAGCCGAAGAGCTAGCGCTGTCTGCATTTGGAGATGTTTCCATGGACACATGGCAAGCATGCCTCAACACCAGAGTGCACATAATGCTGTTTACCTTCCCACCGAAGTGGTCCCTATTTATCTACTTGCAATTTCTTGCTTTTGAACTGCTAGGATGGCAGGAGCTGGAACAGAGACAGAAGCTTACTCTGTCATGGAGTACCTGGGAATCGAACTCCGACCTTCCAGTCAGCAAGTTCGTTGTCTTAATCAGTTGAGCCACTGCAGTACATTTTGTTTAATATAGGAACACATATATTTTTCAGAATCATTTGAGAAAAGGATAAAACACTTCATTTTCCAAGATGCAAGTTTCAAAAAACGTACGATGCCAAATCAGAGCATTTTCTAGGCTGCAAGCAGACCAACTGTTTTAGTTAAATAGACTTAAATGCTAAATGCTCCACAATTTTCAAGTTTTGTGTAACAGCTGCTTAAACATTTGCTTGACATATGGCAGCTCTTCCCAAATTGGGGGGGGGGGGAATGCTTGAGGACTTTAACTCACAGAAACTTTGGCCACTGGCTGTACTGGTAAGGATTTCTGGGTGATATAGTACAATAAAGTCAGGCACCCATAGTTTGGGAATCAATGGTATAGTAAAGGTAAAGGCTGCCCTTGCTCAAAAGCCAGTCGTATCTGACTCTAGGGCTCAGTGATCATCTCTGTTTAAAGCCAAAGAGCCAGTGCTGTCTGCATCTGCAGACATTTCTGTGGCCACGTGGCAGGTATGCCTAAACACCGGACTGCACAGAACGCTGTTTACCTTCCCACCAAAGTGGTCCCTATTTATCTACTCGCAATGTCTTGCTTTCGAACTGCTAGGTTGGCAGGAGCTGGGACAGAGACGGGAGCTCACTCCGTCATGCAAGACTTGTGTCTTGAACTGCTGACCTTCCAGTCATCAAGTTCAGCATCTTAACCACTTGAGTCTCCACAGTTCCTATTAATGGGATAAAGGCATATAAACATACTGGGATGTGTGTTAAAGATATGGGAAGATGCTAGCAGTGAAACCTGACTATTTTGGTCTTGACAAGTGTTATCTAGACAATTATCATTGCTAATGTCTAACTGCTTTCCTAAAAACGAGATTGAAACAATGTAATAATAATAATTGCATGTCAGAAATTATTCTGGGCTGAACACACACTTATATATTGCCCCTTAGCGCTTAGTGCACTCTCTGGGCGGTTCACAAGTGAGTTCGCATTTAATTAATTAGATCGTGTCAAACCTTTATACCGAGACCATGTGCAGTGGTTTCCTAAGCCCACAACCATCACAGTCTCCCTACACAGCATCAGTTAAAAAGACGGGGGGGGGGGGGGAATCTGGACGAAAGATGTTAGCAGTGAGTGCAGCTAAGTTAATATGACAGAATAGGAAAGAAAATCTGGCAAAAATGAGGATGAATGGTGACAGGATTTGTTCCCTAGCCTCCTTCGGCTACAGACACAAAAATGTAGATTATTTATTTATTTATTTTATTAGTTGAAATTTATATTGTAGATATATCAAACATCAAATTTGTAGATATTGATCTATTATGTGTATTGATTTATTATATAGTAACTATTGTACTTATTGCTCTGTTATATTGTGTCCCACTGTATTTTTGTTGTATTGTAACTTTGATATTGATGGATTCTGTAATCCGCCCTGAGTCGGTTTTTACCGAGTAGGGCGGCATAGAAGTCTAATAATCATAATAATCATAATAATAATAAAAGTTCTTGATATTTAAAATCATGAATATTATAGATCCCAGAGATCTTTATATATGCCCTATCCAGTGTTTCCCAAATGCTGGTTTTTGGACTTCAATTCCCAGAAGCCTAAGTCATTTCCCCAAAGCACTGATCAGCCAATGTACTGACGTAGGCTACTGGGAATTGAAGTCCACTAGTGGGCTGTGTACCCCTTGTTGGGAACCACTGCCCTATGCAGCTTCCGCTCCTGGCTCAGTTTTCCTGCCTGCAAAATGGGACCCACCCTCCATCTCATAAAGCACTGACAGAGAGACTGTTTGTCAAGTTCTTGGCATCATGAACACAAATAGCATAAACGGACAGACTGCCAGTCCATGAAACACTCATAAAGCAAGGTTTTTTTTAACATGGCAGAGAAGATAATTTCTCAAATGCATTGACGCTCAACAAGGAGAACTTAGCTCTAACATAAAATCATTTGACCCAGGGGACAATCATGGGTCCCATCCTGCTTCATGGTGGTCATCCCAGCCCTTATTGAAGGAGAGCGAGGGAGCATTTCCTGAACAAAAAATGCCTTCTTCGACTCAAAAGGGGTTCTTGTCTTTGAGGAAAGAGAAAATTATGTAAGTAAATGGAACATCTAGGCTAAGATTTATGGGTATGAAAGCAAGCTACTCCTACAAAGATCACCTCCTTAGGAGACTCCAAAAGCAACAGGAATTGAACACATAAAGGTAGGTGAAAAACACCAAACTAGAAGTGTAAACTGCAGCATTTTAACCAATCTGCTGGGAAAAGCAAAGTATATACAGTACTTTGTTTTTAACAAAGAAATGTGAGGCGTGTACATCTTTCAACCTTAGTGCAATGGATGGGGGAAATAAAATCCCCCAACTGAGTTACGTTTCTGTGGACGTGTGGCAGGCATGACTACACACAGAATACTGGTTACCTTCCCACCGTAGTGGCACCTATTTATCTATTTGCAATTTCTTGCTTTCCAACTGCTAGGTTGTTAGGTGGTGGGTCAGTTGTCAGGAGCTTGTGTTGTGCAGCACTTGAGTCTAGAATTGTTGACCTTCCAATCATCAAGCTCATAGTCTTAACCACTAAGCCACCGCAGTCCCACAAAAAACCTACCACATTTCATTTAAATATCTGATCACGCTGATTCATTCACAAAACTGATCAAGTTTCTGCATAATTCAGTAGCATGCAGGCTTGGTCCACTCAAATAGGATGTGATATTTGGGTTGCATGTATGAACCCACTGCCAATTCAACACTTCAGACACAGAACTCCTATGGGTTCAAATTTAATACTCTCCCAGGATGTCTCACTTTGTACATTCAATTGCTTTTCACATTCCATGTACACAAACCAAGTAGTGTACACGTGTGGGTAAAGCAGACCACAAACCTACAAAACACAACCATGCAACTCAGCCAAAGTGCCTACAAAATAAAATAAAACCACTTTAGGTTCAACAGACATCAGTAAGAGATTTTTGCAACAAAGATTTTTAAGGGTGGGAACTATCAAAGCGACAATGCAGTTCTGATGATAGGAAATGGTTTACTCAAAAGATTTGCCCACCATTTAGTAATGAATATAACTTACAAAGGCTTATGGCAACTCTCAACTCTGCCGGTAAAGTAAAACTAAGCTGTGGTCTGAAAAGCTTACAGACCTAGCATTAAACCTCTTTTCAAAAGCACCAATTTCTCTAAACGGATGAATAAAAATGCAAGCAAACTAGCAGACAACAACTAGATCAGAGAAAGCAGAAAGCATGGCACTGTTCTGGAATGTGAAGAAATCATCGGTGACTTTGGGCAAAAGCTTTCCGCTATAGAACATTTAGGCTCAGAAATAAGCAAACTGCACAGAGTATAAATCTGCTGAATCCACATAGCGAGACCCACAGAGAAACACAAAGTTTGGAAGCTGCCTGCTATTTTTGCACTGGCACATTAAAACAGTACTTGGTGTACTGCGTTTGATTCCCATGTATTTGCTCTACGGTAGTTAGCATAACACACATATTTACATTGGACACTTACCCATAAATGCAGGACTCTTTAAAAACTGGTGCAAAGAGATTGAAGAAACCATTCCAGTTTGCTACAAAATTTCACGGTATATTTTAAAGGGAAAAAATATTCCACACCTATGATACAGGTACCCTGTGGAGGTGGGAATATCAGAAGCTTGTTTATTCTGCTGCGGAAACAGGCTCCAGAGGAAAGATGTTAGAGGATTTTCTTCTTTAAACTTCATTTTTCTTGTTGTTGTTGTGCTGTATCCAATTCTGAATATTGGTGATCATCATGGCGATCAGTCATGAAGACTGCCCTGCAAATATAATGACGAGGCCCTTCATCTGCCTTCTGCATTGCAGCGTGACACCTGTACCACTGATCCAGTTCCATGAGTCCCTTTCTGGTCCTGAGCCCTTTTGGCACGCAAAGTCCTCCTCAGCCCCAGGCCAGGATGGATGAAGCTGTTGCCCTCCATCAAGAGGGATTCAAGTGGGATTTAATTCACTTGGGAGACCATCGCCCTTCCCTGTGGACTTCACCACCCAAGGCCATTAGTCCTCAGGGGTGTCAGGTTAGTTAACTGCTGCCTGACGCTCAGCATTGAGTCGCTGGCATTATGGTCTACTTTATATGCAGGCAATACCCTGTTTTGTTCATCACATTTTACTGACACCTGCGTTTTGTAAGAGAAATGTATGCGCTTTAATATCTGAAAATGTACCTCTTGACAGCATGTTGAAAACAGAGGCTCTCCTGTAATACAGCAGCAACAGAATGGGACGAGTAAGCCAAAAATTGGCTAGCAACCTATCCCTGCAAATTAATAATAAACACCAGGTTTATCAATGCAACATGATGAAACTCTATGATAATTAGGCTGCACCTAAGTTTTGCAATCAAATTAAACCACGTCACACTGCTTTCTTAATTTCGTATCTTCATTTTCACAAGCACCACAGGAGGTGGTAAATTGTCATTTTAGTATGATTTATCTAGCAAACAGTCTCCCCCACCGCAGTATTAAAGTCAGATTAACTGAATTAGTTGCATTTAATTAAAGACGTCCTGCAAAAATCTAAAAGCATACTTATCATAAGCAGGAAGCATTTATCAACCAGTAAAGACTCTCTTCACTGAACAAAGTAGTGTGGTACCTCATACAATGATTTTAATCTGATTTAATCTCGTTCTACAAAACAATTGCTATATGATACATGCATCGTATAGTGATTTTATCTACGGGATGCATCATGCAACAATTTTTTTTAATTTTTTTTTATTTGCTAAGTGGTTTTTCCCATTGAAAACGTGTTGTACAATTTTTTTTCCATAGGGAAAAATGATATGCGGGACACCATTTCCCCCAAAAAACCTAATTGTTATGCGATTTTGTTGCTATACAGAGCAATTGTTGTATGAAGTTCCACTGTATTAATAATTCAGAGGAACAGATCTACATTTCATTGTACACTTTTTTTCTCAGTATAGGACAGTGATGGCAAACCTTAGCACTCCAACTGCTCTTTGATTTATTTATTTATTAATTCAAATTTATATTGTCGCCCACTCACCGTAGCAACTCAGGATGGCTCACAAACAATACATTACAATACAATACAATACAATATGTTGATGGAGGCTCAGGGAGAGGGTCGGCGAAGTCCTCAATCTGCCCTGGCTTCTTCTTTCTTTCCAGTAAACCCATCTGTGTGGATTCACAGGGACTTGGGACTTCTGGGAATTGAAGTCCAAGGACAGCTGAGTGCCAAGGTTATCCATCATGGGTATAGGACATCTATACAAAGCCGGTCTATGGGGAATATTTCTCCAACTGATACCCTTACAATAAAGTTCTCCCTGTTCCTAAGGGAAGGGCAGAATTCACAAGAAAAGGAAACATGCTTCCCTACGTAATTATGCTGTTTGTATGGTCCAACCTCCCCACTCGCTAGCGATCGCCTTTAAGGACAGCAGATGGGATGGGTGGAAGAATAGTATAAATTCTCTGAGGAATCCATCAACAATTTAGTTAAATCTTTATCCTATCTTTCACTGAGAACGCTTGTGACAGTATTAGTCTGAAAGAGGTTAAGCTGATGGACAGCGACTTCCACTTGATATAGAACAAAATAATTTGTTCTATAGACACCCACACAACCTTGACACAGTGCAAAACATAACTTTAATTAGTAAATATAAACCTACCCCAGTAGTTTTGTCCTCATTTATATATGCTATGTGTTTTCAGCAAGTAATATATGACATGTATCTCCACTAGAGTATACTAATTAAATTTAACTTAGCAATGCTGATAATTGCATGTACTATTACTGGGCATATTCCCTTTGCTGTTGTTACAGCAGTTTAGGGACAATGCGTTTCACATATATTTTAACTTTCCAAACTCACAAAATTTCTATGAGTTTCACACTTCTATTATTTTTCTTCTTTCTCAAATTTGTCTACCAAAATGCTCTTCCTTCTCAAATCTAGAAAGACTGAGTTATATTACACTAAATCTTTTGCAGCACATAAGTGAAAGAATGACCATATTTAGCTATTCAAGATTTCTACCTGTGAATAGACAAGGTAAGGTTCATAAGTTTTACAACTAGCAGTTTACTAAAGTCAGTAATAGCCACTGCTAACAATGTCCTGGTGACAGCTTCTATAAATGGACACTATAACCTGTCAGATTAAGATGCCAGGTCAATGAGCTGTCTAAGCATCTCACCAAACTCAAAATAATATGAAGCATCAGTGCAAGCTCAAGGGGAGATAATTTTATAAGTAAGCATGTCCAGTCAGATTGCAGCTGAACACCTACCAGGTGATAAGAGTAAAAATGGGTAAACTTGATTGCTTCATTTTGAGTTTTATGTTTTACATGACTAAAATGCCCAGAGTGAGAATGTTCTCCCAGATGGGTGATACAGAAATACATTAGATAATAAAAAAGGAATCAATTTCATTTAAAAAGCACATTTCAGGCCAAGTGAATAAAATATTGTGCTTTTAAAAATGTGAACTTAGTAATCGCTTTTGTCTTTCTTAGTGAGAGTCCGAACGCTCATATTTTTGGCTCAATAAAGTAGTCAAGTTGTCTTTTGGCAACATATATGGTCTCTTCTCTGCACAAAGAAACAAACCAGGAAGTCCTCCTTATAGCTTCTAATTTCTTTCTAACCACATAATAGAGGTTAACAAAATTGGGCAAGACAGTTTCCCCAGGTGGCTTAAGTCCCCTGACTTCTATGAACCACAGTTTCCTGGTGTAGGTGTAGCAGGAAACGATAGGAAATGGACAACTTCCTGGTTTGTTTGCTCTGGTCCAGAGGGACTCACAAAGTGATTGTGTGCACAGCCAGAAGACTTCTTAAGCCAAATTAAATCAAGATATGATCATCTGGAAATGACCAACAACTTGGTGAGGCTTATAAGCCGTCATGGGAGAAATATATCATTGGTTCATAGAAACAAAGTCATCCAATATCCTTCTTCTTATATTCAGCCTCAAAACCTTTGTGTCAGGCATCTTCAGAGTGTTACTTTCCACGTATAAAAGAATATAGTGCATAGTAAACCCATTCGTGTGGATTCACAGGGACTTGGGCTTCTGGGAATTGAAGTTCAAGAACAGCTGGAGTGCCATGGTTCACCATCACGGGACTATAACTCCCTCTAGCCACGTTGGCTGAGTATAGTGAGAATTGCAGTCGTATCCGACTCCATTGGGTGGTGCTCATCTCCGTTTAGTCAAAGAGCCAGCACTGCCTGCATCTGCAGATGTTTCCATGGGCACGTGGCAGGATTGAGTAGGTGCCAGAGCACATGGAATGCTGTTACCTTTTCCACCGAAATGGTAACTATTTATATACTTGCAATTTCTTGCTTTTAAACTGCTAGGTTGGTAGTAGCTGGGATAAACAACGAGATCACTATGTCATGCAGCACTAGGGTCTCACACTGCTTAACTTCTGACCTTCCCATCCTCTAGTTCAGCATCTTAACCACTAAGCCACTGTGGCCCCTTAAGTCTATAAACTGCCCTCTAAAATTGTACTGCTTTGAGTCGTCCATCACCAAGGCTCTAGCATTAATTTTCCATAAAAGATACAGAACATTTCATAGCCTGAATGAATAACTGTGTGCCTTTCAAGTGAATTCTGACTTACGACAAGCCTTCCTGATTTGTCTAGGTAGAGAATATACAGAATTGATTTTCTAGTCTCCTTCTTAGGGGGGATCGTGGGACTGTGTAGCATGTTTAAGGCCACACTGGCTTTTTGTCCTGGAGGGCTGGTGAAGAATTGAATTCTCAGACTCTGCCTTTGCAGATACCTAATTCACTGAACTATTCAGCCAGCCCGACTTATCCTAGCACAATTGGTTTCTCTATGCATTTCTATTCACTATGACCATGTTTATCTTTCTGAAGCCAGGAGGGCTTTTGGACAATTTTGTGTCATATGCCAGTTATGCCTGCTCCTAGATCGGGACTCCTTGCTCATGGTCACACATGCTCTGGTCACCTCCAGACTGGACTATTGTAATGCGCTCTACATGGGGCTGCCCTTGATGACCATTCAGAGGCTGCAACTGGTCCAGGATGCAGCTGCCTGGGTGGTGATCAGGTGCAGCATTATGACCGTGCCTCCTCATTGCTTCGGGAGCTGCACTGGTTACCAGTGTGCCTCCGGGTGCAATTTAAGGTGCTGGTGATGACCTTTAAAGCCCTACATGGTAGTGGGCCAGGATACTTAAAAGACTGTGTCACCCTGAGAACATCTGTCCATCCCACCAGAACGGACCAAAGAGGCTCTTTTACTCTCTCTAGCACCAGAAGGAGGGCCTTCTCTGTGTCTGCTCCAGCCCTATGGAACCCTCCTGCCATTTGAGCTCTGACTCCAGACAGAGTTGCTTCCCTTCAGAAAAGAACTAAAAACCTGGCTGGGAAAGCAGGTGTGGGACACCAGTGATGTGGTGACCACTGCCTACTGGCTCTCCCATTTAGTTTTCTTTCTTGAATCTTCAGCCTTTTAATTTTTGTAGCATTTTAAATTGGGTTTTTATGGGTGTTGTTTTAATGTTTTTTGTATTACTGTATTGTTTTTAATGCTGTGAGCTGCCCCGAGTCATTTTGAGTTGGGCGGCTATACAAATTGGAAATTAAAATTAAAAAAATTTTTAAATTAAACTTGAACAGCTTACTCTGGATACGAAGGAAACCAGCAAAATCCAAACAGGTTTCCCTGTCACCGATCAAACCATAAAGACTATAAAAGCACACACGTTTAAGATGAAAGGTCACAGCCTTCTCACCAAGATAAAAATGTTTGCGTAAAGGGAGGAGTATGGAAGAACTAGTCATGGTTATCATCTGAACTTTCACATTGCACTGATGGGTTTATGAGCCTTGGAAATGAATACATCTTGGACTGTATGTGTTTTAAATGCAAACAAAAATGGTAACATTTCACAGAGAAGAGAATGAAGAGACATTAGCAATACAAGTCCTATGCTGCTTTCCCAAGGGTGACTCTTCTGCCAGGAAATGCAGTGAGGAATCAAACTCCTAACCTCTTGTTCTGTCATCAGACACTTAACTCACCAAGCTACCCAGCAAGCTCCTTGTTTGTTATAGCTATTAAAGATCTGATAGTGGAGTATCTGACTCAATACCGAATGACGGGAATAACACACCCTGGATAATATCGGTAGTTATGGTAGTTAAAATAGCTATAATAAGAATGCATTTAGCTCTCATATTTAACCTTTGTACCTTCTAAACGTGAAAAACACCATGTCCTGTAGCAATTCACTGCTTCAAATTTTGTATACAAAATAGATTGCAGTTCCGAGAATCCAACCTTGCTTACAGCAGAAACAAGTTGCCGGTGTTTAGAATCCAGTTATGGCAATATTAATACTACCACAAACATGTTAAAAGAAAACATAACTGCAACAAGCTGAAAGAAATTTGGAGGCATTTCTGCCACCAATGAGAATCAATTTCAAAAGAGCAAAGCACCTGCCCCAAGGTCGCCATGACAAATACCTTCCACCATTTCCACGCCACATTCAATTACCTGGTCCTAAGGGCCTGCCAAGCTGCATCGATGTCTGCGTAAAGGTTTTTTTCAGACGGTTTACCAGTGCTCACTCCATAGCCAGAGTAATCATAAGAGAAGACGTTGCAGTTGATGCGTGAGCCTAGGCCAATATAAAAGCTGCACATCTGGCCCAGGTCCACCGCATTGCCATGAGAGAACAACAGAGTATAACGGCTGGAAGGAGCGCAGCGTACAAACATGCATCCCAGCCGGTTATCCCGGGATGTGCGGGAAAAGAAGACTTCCACGGCATCCAGCTCCCTTTGCGAATACTGCCAGTCCGCCCGCTCAGTCAGGTGCAGGCTGCAACTCCCTGTCGGTGTCCCAGCCACAGCCCCACTTTCCTGCTGTTCTGGCTGCATCACAGTGTAAGTGGGTTCTGGAGGGAGGAACGCCAGCTTGGCAGCTATGCGACTGGGGCATGGCGGGCAGCAAAACAGCCAACATAGTTCACCCAGGGAGAAACCGTTCATTCTGGGGCCTTGTTCTGGCATCAGAGATGCTTTGCGGAAAAACCACACCAAGAAGATATAGAGTGGAAGGGAAGGAAGATCACAGCTGGGACAGTATAAGTTATTCCCACAAGCTATAGGCTCACCGCAGTAAAATGTCAGCTAATTCCTAAACCATCTGAATCTAAACCCCCAACAATGCCACTATCTGTAGGAACACCCAAGAAGATGCTCCAAATCAAGCACCATTCTCTTCTACTCACGAAATGTCTCCCAAACCAATCCAACTTAAATACCGTTCCTTGACTAATGGTTCCTAGCCAGGGAGGCTCAAACTCCCACCTTTAACCACCTCCAAAGGCCTCTGTAGCCTTTGGTATCAGAACAGTCACCTACTCCGGGTCTGAAAGCCCTGCATGACCGTCCCGAACTGAATACCTCCAGCCCCCTCTCAAAGACCCAAGGCCAAGTCCCCCCCAACTGAAGAGGCTTCTCTACAGCTCAGGCAGCCCTTTGGGTCACTTCCCAATTAACAAACCCGGCAATAGTTCCTTACGACAGTAAGCCCTCCCTGACTTGTTCCCCCAGAAAACCCCTTCTTCTTCTCCCCCCACACCCTTTAAGCCTTGCCCCCAATTTTCCAGGCTTCTCTGCCCATTCCCAAGACCTTCATTCCCCTGATCTCTGGGATCCTGGAGCTTTCTCCCACCCACCCCTTTTTAGGCCTCAAAGAGAGACCCTTCCTTCCTTTAGCCTCACAGCCCCCTTAGAAAGCCCTACTGTTACACCACCACCACTCACTACTCTGCACTCAGCACCTCTGGGCTCCTGCAGCCTTCTCCCCCCACCTCTTTAGGCCTCAGAGACAAAAAGACCTTCCTCTTTCTCCTTCAGCCCCCCCTAGAAAAACCCGAGTTTCCCAACCCTACCAAGTCACTGTAAACCGATGAGGCTTGTCTAGACAACCTCAAAGAGACAAAGGTCTTTAGCCTTCCAGGCCCCCCTAGAAAGCCCTTCTGCCTCCTCCCCCCCTTTCCCCGGGGCCTGATCCTTGTCCCCTCCTCACCACCACCTCTGGGATCCTGGAGCCTTCTTCTCCCCCATCCCTTTAAGCCTCAAAGAAAAACCTTCCTCCTCCCCTAGAAAAACCTCCTGCTCCCCCTTTACTGAGGCCTACTTCTCTCCCCCTCCCTTGCGGCCTACACGACAGGGCGAGCCTGAAGGGGAGCCCGGCTTTTCCCTCCCAAGGGGCGGCAGGAGCAGGCCGAGGCCTGCGAGGCAAGCGGTGGGAGAGGTCGGTCGTTTAGGTCCACAGAGAGAGCGGGAGGGAAGAAGCCTCAAACCGAGCCGGCGGCCTCCGGGCTCCTCGTCGTCCTCTTCTTTCCCTCCCCTCTTCCTCCTTCTGCCTCCGGAGAACCACTTCCGGGTGAAAGACCGCCCCCTGATCCCTCGTCTCTATGGCTACCCGAGCGCTAGCCAGTCAGAAAAGCCGGCCGGAATCTTTCGGCCACACCCCCTTTTTCCCCTTCTCTGCGCATGCGTTTCCTCCGCTCCAGGCCTTTTCTTTTCCCTCCCTATCTCGATTGGCGCAGTCCCAGTCGCGGCCGCCGGCTCTCCACGCCGGCGCGGCGCTGGATTGGTTGGAGCGGGGCCAATCAAAGTCTTTTCCTCTCCTTGCCACGCCTTCCGTGACGTCACCGAGACGCCCGTCCCTCGCTTGGCTAAGGCGCGCTTCTCTCCGCGCAGCAATGCGCATGCGCCGCAGCTGGACTACTTCCCTCATCTTTACATCAACTTGCCCTTGCTGGTTATTATGGGCTTCTTCTTGCGTTACTTCCATAATGCCATCAAAGGAGGCGTGGGGTTTACGACACTACAGTGCCCATCAGCCTTTGCTACTGTACTGCCTGGGGCTCATGGGTGTTGAAGGAGAACATCTGGAAAGCTGGATGCACCTCCCCCCCCATCCTTTGCTAACCAGAGGTTGGGAGTTCAATTCTAGGACTGTGTAGCCCTGGGAAGGTTGCACAGTCCCACAGAGGAAGGGTAGGGTAAAAACACTTCTTCTGTCTAATTACCTAGGAAATTTTTTAACCTAAGAAATCCTGGAAAATGTTACCATAAGTCAGAATTGACACTAATTAGTCAACTTCTATCCTGCCCATCTAGGAGATATTTTGCACTCTGGGTGGTTTACATCAGGAGTTCTCAACCTTTTAAAGCGAGGGGCCGGATCACGCTCCCTCGGACAGCTTCAGGGGCCGGATGGCCATTTTGCCCTTGCTCCACCAAATTGCACTTTCTGGTGTGGTGGAGGCAGTTGGGGTGCCATATGTAATGGTGCTGAGGGCCACATCCGGGCCACAGGTCAAGAATCCCTGGTTTACATAGTTAAAACTCCAGCGTATTGGGGTAACACAATGCCAATACAGTACTTGACAATTATTATTATGTAGGTGTATGTAGTCCACCAGATGTTTGGATGGGGTTTTTGGAAGAAAATTCCCATTTGGGTCCTAGCTCTAGACCTAGGAGTCAGTGAGATATTGCCTGATAATGTAGCTAGTACCTAGTGTTGCTTATCTCTGCATCTGATCTACCATGAACTTACCAATGCCAATTATACTCATGTTTTTTCAACCCTTTGGATATTACTTCCATCACTAATATCACTACTGGTATTGCTACTGTTTTTGTTTGTATTTGGCTGCCTAGAATAGTTATATTGAGTAGTATCAAAATATAATTGTGCAGATAAAATAAATATTTCTCTTTTCTTTTTAAAATGATGCTACATATTATTTATTTCCAACTCATGCCCTTCTCCAAACAGGAGACTCGTTTGGGTTGCATGGAAATGCCAGCTGATCATGGTAATAACAAATACGCTGTGGGTCCAAAGGTGGACGAAATCCAGAAATAGCAGAGGTGAAATCCAGGATTGTAGAGATTGATCTCCAAAGAACTGACAAATGTCTGATGGGGATATTACATCCTCTTAGTTCAAAAAGAACAGTGCCTAACTGCAGAGGTGGGTGGCTTGATTTGGGGGCTTTTCTGTTGTTCAGTTGCACAGTCGATTCTGACCCTTTGCGACCCCCATGGACCACTGTCCGCCAGGCACTTCTGTCCTCCACCATCCTCCTCAACTCACTCAGTTCTGTGCCCATTGTGTCTACAATACCATCTAGCCATCTCATTTTTGGCCGCCTCTTTTTCTTTTGCCCTCCACCTTTCCCAGCATCAAGGCTTTCTCAAGTTAATCTTCTCTTCTCATTTGATGTCCAAAGTACTTTAGCTTCATCTTTACTATTTGACCTCCTAAGGAGCAGTCAGGGTTGGTTTCTTCTAAGATTGATCTTTTTGTTCTCACTGTCCAGGGGACTCTCAAAACTCTCCTCTTTAACGTATAATTATCTATTCATAAGGAACTGCAGTGGCTTAGTGTTTAAAATCCTGAATTCCCTGACTGGAAGGTTGGAGCTTGATTCCCGGGTACTGCATGACAAGAGTATTTTTAACAGTAGCTCGACAACTGGAAGGTTGGCAGGTCAGCAGTTAAAGACCCAAGTGTTGTATGATGGAGTGAGCTCCCATCTGTCCCAGTTCCTGCCAACCTAGCAGCTCAAAACAAGAAATTACACGTAGATAAATAGATACCACTTCAGTGGGAAGCTTTCCATGCACTCCGGTGTCTAGGCATGCCTGCCAAATGTCTGCAGGCGCAGACAGCGCTGGATCTTTGGCTATAAACAGAGATGAGCACTGAACCCTAGAGTTGGAAAATGACTGGCTTTCAAGCAAAGGTGACCTTTACCATCGATTTATGATCCGTTTGCCAAGCTGCAGAATAAAAAATAGCAATCAATTGAGTAGCTTCCTTTAGCTACACGGACACTTCCAGCAGCATGGGGTCAGAAATGGGTTTAGGAATTAATTCCAGTTACATGTTCTTTTTCTTCAGCTGCCATATACGTTCTGGATATTGGCTACCATCATGGCGATAGTCTTCCCCTGTTCTTAGGCCCACAATTGCATGCAAACCGAGGCATTGTTATCTGATGGAGTGGTGGCGGTAGAACGAAGAAAGTCTTTAGGTTGAAATACGGGAATAGAACATTGTGCGCTATGAAGACTTACACATTTGATTTTTTTTAAAAAAAAAAACCACTATAAAATAAACACTAACCGAGCGAGATCGTCTTATGTTTACTCAGAAGCAAGTCCTGTTGTGTGCCATGAAGGATATGCTCTAATCCTTGCGTTTTAAGATTTTGGCACCGAAGGATTGACGGAAAATGTGGATGGAGAGGAAAGAGTCTTGTATCAATTGGAGATCACATCCTGCCCACGTGAAGCAATTTACTGACATTAACGTTGCTGCCATTTCACAACGCAGTCCAGTTTGCTGGAAGATTACTAATCATCTCTCCAAAGGTCCTTTCTAAAGTGCAAAATTCTCCACAGATGAGTTTGATGTCTTCAGCTATTATTCTGCTGCCACCCAGGGGAGGCATTGAAATGAACAGGGAGGGTATGTATGTGTAGTTGTTGTCTCTTGTGTAATGCAAGTTGTGTTGGCTCTCCCATTGGTCCTGGAAATGGGATTTATTACTGGGCACAAAACCGCAAGGCACAAAGGAAAGTAGCTGACGCATAAATGGCACTGATGAGACCAGTCACCTAAACAAACAGCATGTTAGGAAGAAGTCATGTTGACGTCACAACAGAAGGAAATTACTCATCCTTTATATGTCATCTTGTAGAAATTAAGGCTTCATCCATTGTTTTTTAATTCTAACCCCCTCCCTTTTTTTTTTGTCCGTTAAGACTTGACCTCCTGGGTAGATTTCCTACCATCAGTGTGTTCTGTCGAAACATTAGAAGTAGGGATGGGTGAGAATTTCATCTCAGTTAGTTTTATGATAGGAACAGGCCAGAATTCACAAATACCTTCCTATTTGGGTTGGAAAGAACTTGGGATGTAAGTTTTTTGTTTTGTTTTAGAAGAAACCAAATGGATGAAAAAGCAAAACTAATGACATGTTGAAGCGCAGCAAATATCTCCAGTTCCATCCCTCCCTTCGCTTAGCACAGGGGTGCCTAAACTTTTCGGGCCGTGACCCTGACCACACACCCTGCACAGCTAATTGGGCCGATCACATGGTTCCTCGCACCAGAAGCAGCAGTAAAACAAGTCCCATGCATGCACAGAATGCATTCATGGCAGTGTTCTGTGCGGGCATATTTTACTTCTGGGAGTGGCGAGGGGCAGTGTGGGCTGGATGAATCGGTGTGGTGAGCCAGATCTGGCCCACAGGACATAGTTTGGGCACCCTGACTTAGGATGTAGGAGAAACATACATTGATCCACTGTAAAGTTTCTCCATATTGGCTATTATCATGGCAATCAGCTATGATGATTGTCATGGGAGTAATATAACGCAGTAGCCTTCCATTTGCCTTCCGCATCGCGGTGTGATATCCGCACAACTGATCTAGTTCCGCACATCCCTTTCTGGTCCTGAGCCCTTTTAGCACACAAAGTCCACCTCAGCCCCAGGCCAGGATGGATGAAGCTGCTGTCCTCCATCAAGATGGGTTCAAGTGGGATTTAATCTACTCGGGGACCATCACCTTTCCCTGTAGACTTCGCCACCCAAGGCTGTTAGTCCTCAGGGTAGTCAGGTTAGTTAACTGCCACCTGGAAATTGGCGTTGAGTTTCTGGCTGTACAGTCTTTTCTATTTCCATAGCAAGCCAGTGCTGGAAACCTCCTTGAAGAAATCTGGAACCCCTGTCATGGTATTAATTAACATCTCAAGGGAGCTTGAATTCACTCTTAATTCAATGTTCAACAAAAGACAATAGAACAGACACAACAATACAAATCTCCTCTGAAATTGCAATAATTTCCCCCAAACGTTTGGAAACCGTCCTGGTTTTCGTTTACAAACTACTGCCGACCACCCAAATCTGAGCACCTGATTGCCTGGGAAAGCAAAAATTACAGGAAATGGAAGGTTTGCAAAGGGGTGCAATTTTTTTTTTAAATGAGAAAATACACATTGCATAGTTATTTCATTTGAAAATGGACAATGAAAACAGGGTGGAAATTTCTGGAAAATGCCTCCTGCTTCAGCCCAAAACAGAAACTAACACAGTAATTAAAGAAAGATGAAGGCAATCCTTTGCCAGGACAAACAAAAGTTCCAATTTAAATGACGTTTCCCAGGCTTCAAGTTACAAGTAGACAGAAAATGCTTTTCTTGGCTATTGCTTTTTCTTCTTTTCCAGAATTATACCTGTTCCATTCCCCCCCCCCCTTCTTCCATTTGACATGTTTGGTTGGAGATGTTTAATAGTGTAAAATAAGTCAGCTGACTTCACGGAAGAAATTGGAGTAAGGAGAACTGACACTCCTGATTTCCCCCCTCCCTGCTATGAAATGATACTTGCATTTCTACTACATTTCCTATTCCTTGTTCTTGTGGAGAAATTGGAGAAATTCATAAGTCACTCAACAGTCTCTTTTTCTTTTGGTCCTGAATTGTTTACGGGTCACTGTTTACTGCTGAAATCTCTGAACTGGACATAGTGACGCTTGCCGTAGTTACTTCCTGTTTGGACTACTGTAATCTACTCCCTGTGGGGCTTCCTTCAGAAAGCGTTGAGAAACTTCAGTGAGTACAGGATGCTGGCAGCTCCCCGTTCGAACTGAAAACAATTACAGCAAGGATACTCTTCATAACAACATCTTCACTGGTTAAGCAGTCCATTCCTGGGCCCAGTTCAAAGTGCTGGCTGTAACCTAAAATGCCCTAAAGCAGTGGTGGTGAACCTATGGCATGTGTGCCAGAGGTGGCACCCAGAGTGGGCACTTTGTGGGCACTCATGCTGTCAGCCCAGCACAGAGTTCTCCCCGCCCCTCTGCCCAGCAGCCCAATCAGAGCACTTCCTCCCTACCCCCAGCCCAGAGTTCACCTCACCCCTCTGCCCAGCAGCCCAATGGGAGCACTTCCTCCCTCCCCCAGCAAAGAGTTCACCCCACCCCTCTGCCTAGCAGCCCAATCAGAGCGCTTCCTCCTTCCCCCAGCAAAGAGTTCATCCCACCCCTCTGCCCAGCAGCCCAATCAGAGCGCTTCCTCCCTCCCCCAGCAAAGAGTTCACCCCACCCCTCTGCCCAGCAGCCCAATGGGAGCGCTTCCTCCTCCCCCTGTTGCTGAGTTGGCACTTTGCAATAAATGAGTGGGTTTGGGTTGCAGTATGAGCACTCGGTCTCTAAAAGGTTCACCATCACTGCCCTAAAGAACTGGAGTCTGGACTAATCATATCTCCCCATATGAGCCTCCCCGGCTTTAAGATGTAGGAGGGAGACCTCTCTCCTGTTTTCTTTAATGTTGTAGTGTATCCTTTCATCTGAATCCAATCAAGCACTGTGTACGTATGTTAATTTCTAATCTACCACTGACCCCAAAGACAATAGAAAGAGACAAGCAAACAGAAAATAATTAAAAGATTTCAGGGATGGCTGCAGCTTCCAGGAAGGGTGGGAGTGAGTTCTTGGCTTTTAAGCTTAAGGCAGCAGATACAATGGAAGGCTTCCTTTTGAATGATATAGGTTTTGGATTTGCCCCAACATGCCCAGGGCAAATGAGAATATTCAGATTCCTGCAAGTGAATCCTGGTACAGTGTGGTGTTTCTGGACATGTAAACCTATTGGGTATAGTGGGTTGGGGGTGGGGGATGGCAAATAAACAGTAAAAGTATTTTTTATTGAAAATAAAAATATTAAAAAATAATAAGAGGAGCAATTTTCAGATTAGGGGTAACAGACCCAGCACTGTCTGCATTTCCAGATGTTTCCATGATCACGTGGCAGGTATAACTAGTGTACAGAACACTGTTTATCTCCCCACTGTATCTACATGTAATTTCTTGCTCTCGAACTGCCAGGTTGGCAGAAGCCAGGACAAATGATGGGAGCTTGTGCAGCACTCGGGTGTCAGCGGGCTTTCCAGTTGTCAAGTTCCATGTCTTAGCCAGTAAGCCACAGCAGTTTGTGCTCAGCTCAAAAACACATCACTGATTGGAGACAAGACTACGGATTCCCAGAGCTTGAAAAAGCCGGCTTTGCACTAGTTCTCTTATCTCCAGTCTTTGAACAGTAATAAGAGTTAGTGAGTCTCAGGTATATAAAAGGTCTGCTGGATCCATTCATGTACATCCCACTGTCAATTCTATACATGAGGAATACCAGTAGTGGGCAGTCCAAAATTTTACTACCACACTGTGGGCGGAGCCAACATCATGGGCAGAGCCAACATCATGATGTCATGTGCAGAGCCAGTGATGTATGTACACATAAAAATACAAATTAAATAGACATAAAAATACACATAAAACACAAAATACACATTAAAATAAATACACATTAAATAGACATAAGAACACATAAAATACAAATTAAATACACATAAAACACATAAAAATACACATTAAAAATAAATACACATTATTTTGGGGATCTTTTACTACTAATAGGTTATCGTCGGCAAGCATACTTTTTTTTTGTCCAACTCCTTCCAATTCTTGATCTTTTCTTATTGCCGATGCGAATACTTCCATAACTAGTATAAAAAGGGTAGGCGATAGGGGACAACCTTGTCTTGTACCTGCGTTTAGCTTGATTCTATAATTATAAGATTTGTTCATTTTTATTTTGGTATAGCTCTGTTTATATAAATGCTCTATTACATGTGTAAATTTAGGGAAAATTGAAGAAAGAGGAGGAAAATAGTTATAATTACAAATTCCACTGTACAACATGGGTGTAGATGTTAGTACAGTATGTTAATATGGGAATGTCATTTATTTTATGTTATGTCTTTTGTTATTCTGTTATTTATAAATAAAATTTTAAAAATACACATTAAATAGACATAAAAACATAAAAATACAAATTAAATACCAATTTTTTTGTCCAGTCGCACAGTCGATTCCGACCCTTTGCGATAAAACACATAAAAATACACATTAAAAATAAATACACATTAAATACACATTAAAATACACCCACCCACCCCACACCCAAAGGTGAGTCACTTATCCTGGGGAGCAGAATATAGGGAGCTTCAGGCTAGCAGCTTCTCTTCCTCCTCCCCGCTTAGGAGAGCAGCAAGGAGGCCGCGCATGCGGGCTAAGTGCTGTAGGCGTACATGCACACCAAGCGCTTGGCAAAAAGGTAAGCCCCCGAGGTGGTTCCCTCCAAAAGCCGCTACCGGTTCTCTGGGACACTGGGAAAAGTTACTACCGGTTCTTGCGGACTGGTGCAAACCTGCTGCTGCCCATCACTGAGAAATACTTATTCCTGCACGAAGGAAGGAAGGAAGGAAGGAAGGAAGGAAGGAAGGAAGGAAGGAAGGAAGGAAGGAAGGAAGGAAGGAAGGAAGGAAGGCCCAATATTGCTAGTACTGTATATTATTAACATTGGGCTCAAAGCAGAAGGATATTCTTGACCACTGGGTCACTTCAGATTGGGCAGTTGTTAGGACGTCTTCAGCCTGAACGCAAAAACAGACTTAATTCTTGTTTCTTTTATTTTCATGCCCTCCTGCCGTTCTTCAATCCAGAACATTATTTCCCTGCGGGTGTTTTGCAGAGGGAGGGGAAAGAGTGAAGATAAAAGGAAGAGGAAAATTAAGGACTGATTATTGCAGATCATTTTTTTGTTGTTGTTCAGGGCTAAAGATCTGGTATCCTTTCCGTCTCTGAAGTCTTGCTATATTTACACAGCTGCTCGGCTACTGTTAAGAGACTTTCCCATGAAGCAGTATGAGTGCTCTGGAAGCCGTCACAGCTGGGGAAAGGAAGCCACACCAAGACACACCTTGGCATTACAGGATGGCAGAGCCCTGGCACATTGAAAGGAATCAGCCCCCCAACACTTCCTTTTGTGCCTCCCTTTAAAAAAAAGAAAGAAACAGCAGCCGACAAGGGCAGACGGGAGCTAAGAGTTTCATCTTCTCACAACACCGGAGAGTTATGCACTGTGGGAAATTAAAACGGTGTGTCTACATGACACAATTCATAGCACTTTCAGTCATGGTCCTGTAAGCCTGGAGTGGATAGTTCGATGAGATCACTCAGATCCCCAGCAAGAAAACTCTCTTCCACAAACTACAGTACTACATAGCCCAGTATTCTCAAGGGAGGAGAAGCCCGTCCTTTACTGGAAAAGCAAATCGTCCCTTCTTTTCCACCATCATTCTTCATCCAGTTATGCAGTGATGGCCAACCTTGGCATTCCAGATGTTCTTGGACTTCAATTACTAGAACTCCTGCTGATCAGGGCGTCTGGAAATTGAAGTCCAAGAACAGCTGGAGTGCCAAGATTGGCCATCACGGATTTGCCTGCTTTATTGAAGCTTGGCAGCAACCAGTTATAATTAGCCAAGATCCAGTAGTACAGATCTAGTGCTAGCAGAGTGGAGATTTCCCTCCTCTTCCATGACGGCCGTCGCTGTTTGCAGGGTCAAATCTCCCCTTGGTAGGGAGCTTACAAGACCTCCCCAGCAGAGGTTTCGGGGCATGTGAGAAGTTCAGAGGGCAGCTGAAGTACATCCCTCACTTCAGGCTAACATCAAAATGATAATCAAATTGAGAGGACTAAGATATAAATAAATAAAAGGTTAAGGTAAAGGTCCCCCTTGCTTGAGCCAGCGCCATCTGCATCTACAGATGTTTCCATGGTCATGTGGCAGGCATGCTTAAGACACCAGAGCACAAGGGATGCTGTTACCTTTTCCACTGAAGTGCTACCTATTTATTCACTTGCAACTTCTTGCTTTCGAACTGCTAGGTTGGCAAGAGCCTGGGGCAGAGGGCGGGAGCTCATTCCATCATGCAGCACTCGGGTCTCGAACTGCTGACCTGCTGGCCTTCCAGTTGTCAAGCTCAGCGTCTTAACCCCTAACCCACCATAGCCTCATATATTATCTTTATTCCAACTTCAAAATGCCCAACACATTTCAGCTCTCAGCCTTCTTCAGGGGAATAGGTGTTACAATTAGGAACCATTTTTCGTTTGTAGCTCCATATAGTGAAATACATATGAAGCTGGTTACAGACCCAGATATTAGTTTCCTAATAATAACACCTATGCCCTAGTACAGTGTCAGACTTCCGCCATAAAATAGAAGGCTTCACCCTCTCTTCGAGACGATGGTTTAACAAAATCCAGGGTGTGTTTTTGCAAGTCTTCTTTCTTGCCTTATTTTAGAGCTCTCTATCCATTGTGCTAACTACGCATTTCCACTGCAAGCTGCTTTGTAAGTTTGTTCTGAAAAGCATCCTTTCAACATTGTGTGCAAATAGATATGTGTATATGTAAAACAATAACAGTGCAGGTTTAACACTATGCGTATTTATGCAGTGGCACATCTCCGACTGACCTGGCAAACAACATCAAAGATCAGAATAATAACCCTCACTTTTGGAGCCAAGATTCAGCCTCGCATGACTCGATTAATAACAGGTTGGGATGATTTATCATTTTAATGAAATTTTTAAAAGGGAAAGTCATTAATTACACAGACACACAGAACTGGCTTGGCTATACAGGACATTTAAAAGAGGTACAAAATACACTTTAAAAAAAAAGTCCACAGCACGATTCCACAGCGACGGGAAGGAGTTCCAACAGACATTGAAGGCAAATAATAACAAACGCCAGTTTTTAGAAGCCATTTTAGGAAAGTGAGGGGGAGGGAGGGCATGTAATTAGGCTGTGCTAATTACTTGAGACTTTAAAAAAATCCATGGCAGGAGGGGAAAGGCCAGGCTTTGCCACTAAGAAAGCAGTAACGTTCCCAGCGAAGGCTGAGCAATTTTAGGGTTTCACGAAGAGAAAGCTAAACCTGTTTTGTTGTTGTCGTTGTATATTTTCCCAAATGAAATCAAGGCATTGTAAAATGGGGGCTTTAGATGGGATACCAAAGCTGATCTAGACCGTCCCCTTCTAGATGTAAGATCACTGATTCTACTAGGAGAAAAGATGGCTCATGTACAGATTTGCAAAATGCTGTCCGTTCACCCTCCGTTGCAAAAGGTCAGAGGCAGTGGTGGGCAGCAAAAAAAATTGCTACCACACCATGGGCGGAGCCTATGTCATGGGTGGAGCCTATGTCATGGGTGATCTAGTCATGCCTGCCATATGGCTATGTATACACTTCTGCAAACACAGGCAAGCACTGGCTCTTTGGCTGTAAATGAAGATGAGCACTGAACCCTAGAGTCAGATACGACTGGCTTTTGACCTTGAACCACTTGTAGGGACAAAACCTGATGGGGCAGGGCAGGGAGTTAGGCGTCGCTACCCAATTTCGCTACCACCACCCCGCCCGAAGGCCACCCAATTTCGCCACCCACCTGCCCAGAGGCCACCCAATTTTGCTCTCCCCCTCCCGGGGGCGGTGCGAACCTGTTGCTGCCCACCATTGATCAGAGGTCTAGGGTAGGGCAGAAAATGGCAGGGGATGAGAGGAGCTTGTGAGAATTGGACTGATCAAAGATATAGCTAGGAGAGGAATCAGAAGTAAGGTAAAAGGTAAAGGTCTTCCGTGCTCAAAAGCCAGTCGTATCCCACTCTAGGGGGCTGGTGCTCATCTCCATTTACAGACAAAGAGCCAGTGCCGTTTGCGCTTGCAGACATTTCCGTGGTCATGTGGCAGGCATGACTAGGCGGAGCACACCGAACGCTGTTGCCTTGCCTGCCAAAGCGGTACCTATTTATCTACTTGCTATTTCTTGCTTTCAAACTGCTAGGTTGGCAGGAGCTGGGACAGAGACGGGAGCTCACTCCGTCCTGCAGCACTTGCAGGCCTTAGGTTCAGCCTCTTAGCCCCCAAGCCACCCCCTTTCTATACACTGTACTTATGAGCAAAGAAAGGCAACTGGTTGGACAAAGAGGATGGAAAAGATGGGTGGGAATATATGTTATACTTGATGTAGGACTGCCACTGAAGTTGAAATCCCCTAGTCACCCTTTCTCATGCTCACAGGTTCCCACATCAAGAATCACACAGATGTGTGCTCCATCGCATGGCTGACGGAATGACAGATCCACCTACTCTGTCAAACTGCCTACAGGTTTCCTGTTCTAACCTTGCTCTGTATTGTGGGCCGACGGGGAGTGTGAATCGTTTCCCAAGAATGGGTTACATGATCTCATTATTTAATGTTAGGCCCACTTCCTTTTCCTTTAATATGGCTAAATAAAATCTCAACACACAACGCCCACCCCTCCCTCCCCTGGAAATTAACTGCATACAACACAATATACAGACAGTACTAAAATGTATACATATTCAAATTTGGCTGGGTTAAAAATGAAATGGGAAAGACATCCGAGTGCTCACTTACTTGTCATTTATACAATATAACCTTACATTCAAACTGGCCTAAAATGACAACCTAAAAAGAATAACTTTTGAAGCCTGGGGGAAATAATAGGCACTGAAATGTGAACAGGATCCACCGGGCAGTGAGTCTTTTCTTGGCTTTGTTCTGATTCTGAAAGAAGCTTCTGAAACGTGGCTGTTCCATTGGGTTCGGCTTCTCACATTGGGCAGCACCATTGAAAGATACTGGCGGAAGATTTCCATTCTCCTTTCAAAAGTTCAGCATCTACCACCCAGCAGAACCAACCTGACTAATGGGATCATTCAGCTTTAGGCTTATGATCTCCAGAGATTGAACCCTGTACCAACTAGGTCTGTGTCTGTGGTCCGTTGAAACAGATCTGACCCATCGTCATGTCATGGTTGGTGTTCCCAACCTTTTCAAGCCAGGGCCCAAGTCACGCTCTCGCAGTCAGCTTCAAGAACGGAACGGCCATTTTGCCCTGCCTGCACGATGGGGGTGGCCATTTTGTCCCAACAGCTTCAAAGGGGCAGCCATTTTATTTCTCAAATGCCCTTGGAGGGGTACATGAAATAGCACCACAGGCCAGATTCATAAAGTCTAGAGATAACCCATCCGGCTTCTGTTGTACGTGTTCAGCACAAATGAATTGGAAGCTGGAAAATGAACTGTTTTGGACAACCTCTTCCCAAATCTCTCAGCCAACACTGCTGTGGCATTATGGGAATTGCGGTCCCCAAAACAATTATTTTTTTGGAGTACTAGTCGCACAAGTCTGACAAACCCCAGGCTGGCACAGGAGCTGGGGGATTCTGGGAGATATAGTCCAAGAAGAAAAGAAAGAGAGAGAACAACTATCTGGAAGGAATGCAAAATACCTGGCATCCAACAACTGAATTCTACCACAGATTCTGCATGACTCTTTTAGCTACCAGGGCAAATTTTTGCCCCCTCCCAACTCAGTAAATCAAGATAATTTGTAACTGGAAATTGATGGAGTTGTGCGTGAGATTTCACGAGTGCATACCGGCCACTTTAGCACCTCTTCTAGTAGAGCAGATCTCAGGAATCGAACCTGCCACGCTAATGTAATTTAAGCCAACCAAGCACCTCTACCCATCACCCACTGAGCTACTCTTGCTGTCTCTATTAAAATCTAGACTAGGGTTTATTTATTTTCAAGTAGTCCTGCAAAATGGAGTGCTTCTTATCCCGGTTCTCTATTTACACAAACAACTTTCTCTAAGTAAGAGACGGCTCACATTCAAATGTTAAGAGAAAGTTTACAATCAAAGTGCCCCCCTCCCCGGTGTAACTAACCCAACCCAACCTGCCTTCTACACAAATGGAAATGAAATGACAAAATGAAACCCCAAAAAGGGGGGGGGGCATGATTATTTCGTTGGACCTGGCATAGTCCACATTGGGAAGGAGAGCTGAGGGATTAGCTGGAAGATGAAAATGAAGACCTCTTGTTTAATCGCTGTTATGATAAGTTAAAACAGAGAAAGCAGAGTCTGAACTATGCCAATGTCCCACTCCTCTCTCCAGATGTGATTCCAGAAGGTATCCACAGAGATAAATTTACTCAGAAAATGGAGGAAACATGCCCAAATCTGCAAAATCTTCAATGTTGTAGTTGCCAGTCCCTTGTGTCGGATCTCCTGGAATGGGGAGCATGTCCTAGAAAATAAAATATAAAATAAAATGTAATGTTTCTAGTATAGCTATTGAACGAACAAATGAACGAACAAACGATCAAATGGATGGATGGACGGACGGACGGACGGACAGACAGACAGATAGATAGATGGATGGATGGATGAGGATAGGATAGGATAGATAAATAGATGAGGTTGGTTAGATAGATAGAGAGAGAGAGAGAGAGAGATGGATGGATGGATGGATGGATGGATGGATGGATGGATGGATGGATGGATGGATGGGGAAAGGAAAAGGGGCCAAAGGAGAAACACAAAAAGGGTGGGAGGGGAAAGAAGAACCCCTCCAAATAAGTTTGGGGGAAAGAGTAGAAGATGGGGGGAAAGGTAAAACCTTTGCCCCAACCAAAAGATGACTGGCTAGCTGATTCTTGCAAGGATGGAGAAAAGTGTGCCACAATGAAATAGCGCTAAACAAAGCAGCTTTCAGCAAAGTTTTACTGCACACAAGACTTGTGCAATAAATAAAAAACCAGGGTAATTTTGAAAAGGGACAACAGAACCTCATTCTGTTCGTGCCTGTTAAATACCAGGCATGAGGTTGCTTTGGTTCAGCTCACCTGGAACACCTCCGTCTGGCTGGCTTGCTGGTGCGGGTGCTGTTCGCTGTTCTGCTGGTTGTGATGCTGATTTTGCCACTGAGACCAGACCTCGGAAGGCCTTCCTTGAAACTGCCCACTGGTCTGGCTGCTTTCGGCTGGAAAGCACAAAAGAAAATGGTAAGGTCCAGGTCACATTCTCTCAGTCAGCTTTGAGGTCCGGATGGCCGTTTTGCTCTGCCTAAACAATGGGGAGGCCATTTTATCCGCATAAAGAGCCCCTCGCTTAGAGAGTAACTCGCTTAAATGGTCTCCTTGTTTAACAAATAAAAGCAACCAAAAACTCGCTTGACAACTATATTGGGGCCACAGTCCCCCGACCCCGGCCAGAAGTCACAATTGGTCACTTGCAATGGTGTTTCACTTAAACAGCAAACTCACTTAAAGAGCAATCCTGTGGAACGCGTTATGCTCTTTAAGCAAGGCACCATTGCATTGGCAACAGTATTGGTTAGTTAATCTTAAAAACTTAAAATGTGAATAATACTTGGGGGACTTTTATAAATGTCCCAGCAATCTTTAGCATCGCAGGTAGACATGAAACCAAAAGATGGTGACTCATTAAAGAATTGCAGGACTGAACTAGAGTCCAGATTGCAAGGCTGATTTTAAAAAACCACAACAAAAACACTTGTTCGCATCACATAAAGGTCATCTCAGCTGAGGCCTGAGTTCTTCCTTGTGTGACCTACAAAGCAAAGCAAAGCAAAAATCCTTTTGCCTGTTGCAAGCTTTGGTATTCAAATGATTCCCCTTCTTCACCTTTTGTTCTCAACATGTCCTTTCAAATCTCTGAATCTGAGTCATAGCCTTGTCTTGACTTATCACCTAGACTCAACTGGGCTCTATGTGTCTGCTGACTTGCAAGTAGATTGGACGAAGGATGTAGGTTGAATATTTTTTTATTGGTATTTATTGCTATTTTAGTCGCAAAGTTTACTTTACTTCTGTCTGGAAAATTATAATGATGCCATTTATTAGTAAAGGTAAAGGTCTCTCTTGCTTGAAAGACAGTCATGTCTGACTCTAGGGAGTTCATCTCCATTTACAGCCAAAGAGCCAGTGCTGTCTGCATCTTCAGACATGTCCATGGACATGTGGCGGGCATGAAAGGAACACTGTTACATTTCCCACCAAAGTGGTACCTATTTATCTACTTGAAATTTCTTGCTAGGTTGGCAGTAAGTTGACAATGCCCATGAGAAATATGTGTTGTTTTATGCATTGACTAATACACTGTCATTGTAACTAGCAACGTCCAATCATTGCCATTTTCTTAGAGGGCAACACTGTAATGAATGAAGGAATGAGTGACTGAATCAACAACATTTTCTTTTCTCGCTCTCTAACTCTCTGTTTATCTCTTTATTTTTCTATCTTGCCTTTCCTAGAGTAAGATCAAGGCAGCGTACGTGATTCCCCTTCTCCTCCTCTTACCAGCTTTAGCATCAAAACAACCCATTGAGGTAGATCAATTGAAGAAAGTGGGCTCAATCTAAGCTCAGCCAGGGACTTCCCTGGCTAGGTGGATCTTGGGTCTACCATGTCTTAGCCCAGGAGTCCTCAAACTTGGCTCTCCAGGTGTTCTTGGACTTCAATTCCCAGAAGCCCTGATCAGCAGGAGTGCTGACTCGGGCTTCTGGGAACTGAAGTCCAAGAACACCGGGAGAGCCAAGTTTGCAGACCCTTGTCCTAGCCAAACCCTTAATTGGATACAGTTAATTGTTAATTGGATACAGTCTTCTCAACAATGTTCTGTTGGCACCTAGATTGAAGCCTGAAGGCTCAACTGATGCTTCGGGTGGGTGGAGCAGACAGTTGGCCAACCTACCGAATCCTGTGGTCCTGTTAGCAAGGCTGGAATAAGCGTTCCCGCTTGGGGAAGAAGTAGTGGGGCTTGCAAGGGGGCTGTAGGAAGCCGGGTCCGTGGGGTAAGTGTGGTTGGTCCCAATCGCAAAGGGAGAAGACTGGGCCTTCCCAGATGGGGCCGCGATTTGCTGGAGAAGGACAACAAATGAGGGGGGGGGGGAGAGAGAGAGTGTTCATTTTTGACCTGAGAACGTCACAGTGCAAGATCATTCCCATCTCAGCTGCAAAACGTTTTGTTGTGAAACAAGCACGTTAAAGAGATTATGAGCACGAGGTTTCCCACCGTTGTTAGTCTGCAACAATACAGGGTCAAGGGCATCTAAGTTCAAGAAACTCAATGGCGGCCAACGTGACCTCTTTGTTCCATCCTTCCACTGCCACTTCCTGGTTTTGCAAAGCCCTTAGAGCAGTGTTTCCCAATGTGGGGCCCACACCCCACAGGGGGACTTTAATTCCCAGAAGCCTAAATCAGCACATTGGCTGATCAGTGCTTTGGGGAACTGACTTAGGCTCCTGGGAATTGGAAGTCCAAAAACCAAAAGTTAGGAAACACTACCTTAGGGCAAGGCACCCTGAACAGGGCTCCCTTGTCAATGTACAATAAAACCACTAAAGGTTAAGGTTGGTCAAAAGCCAGTCGTATCCGACTCTAGAGTTCAGTGCTCATCTCTCTTTGAAAGCCGAAGAGCCAGCGCTGACTACTTCTGCAGACATTTCCATGGTCATGCGGCAGGCATGACTAGACACCGGAGCGCACAGAACGCTGTTACCTTCCCACCGAAGTAGTCCCTATTTATCTACTTGCAATGTCTTGCTTTCAAACTGCTAGGTGGCAGGAGCTGGGACAAAAACAGGGGTTTATTCCGTCCTGTAGTACTCGGGAATCGAACTGCTGACCTTCCGCCTCCCAGCCAGCGTCTTAGCCACTTGAGCCACTGAGTACTTAAAAAGTCTGTTCCATAGGCTTTTATGTAAATCGGGTTTTTTACTTAACTCAAAGCAAACCCATAGGGAAAATGATATTTATCTAAATCAAAGCAACCCCATAGGAAAAATGATTTTTTTAATGTAACTCGAAGCAAACCCATAGGAAATTACCACTACTACAGTACTAACTTTATTAAGGAAATTGTGTTATGTAAATCAGGACATTTATGTAATTCGGGACATGGTTTTAGTGCAAAAATCATTATGTAAGTCCAACTTTATGTAACTCGAGGCATATGTAAGTTGGGGTTTTAATGTATCACTAAGCTTTCACTCTTCCCCTGCTCAGGCATTTGCTGATAGTCGGCTGAACTACCACACGGAATTCCAAACACCCCAGGAAACTACAAATCCCAGAATCCCCTAGGGAGAAGTGACATCAATCGAAGTGAGGTGTAGCTACCCTCCTGGTCTGTGTAAAACAAGTGGATGGACAACCTGTAAATTAAGTTCATCTAACTACTTTTATTTTACAAGATGTTGTCCGTGCAGCATTTGGAAGTGTTATGAAAGTTATATACTGTAATACCTCGGATAACGTTAAGGCTTGGTTCCACAAGTCTTGGTGTTATCCGATTTTTAGTGTTATCCGATGCATGTTAAAATCCTATGGGATGGATCGGATAACGTTAAAGCTCCATAGAGATACATTGTAACCTCACAGGCTTTAGCGGTTGTTATCCGATCCATCCCATAGGACCTTAAGGTTATTCGATCCAATTCTCCTCCCCAGATTACTTAACGTTATGCGATTTTAGCATTATCCGAGGTAAACGTTATCCGAGGTATTACTGTACCTGTGATTTTATTTGCAATTTTAAATGTACTGTTATGACAGTTTTGCAACTTTTTGGAAAAGCATGCTATTGGACCAGTGATTCAGCTTAAACTTTTGACAAATTTTTCAAAGTTCTGTAGCTAAGGTACAAGGGCATGGCGTTCTCTGGGTCTTTCCTCTTTGCATTCCAGGGTGATAAGACACACTAGCAACATTGCAGAAGTTCTTCTAAGTTAGGACACAAAGGATCATCGGCTATAGAGTACTTTATGTTCCGTTCTGAATACTTAGTCAGCTTGTCAATTACTGAGAGCTTTGAGAGTCCCCTGGACAGTGAGGAGAACAAACAGGTCACTCTTAGATGAAATCAACCCCGACTGTTCCTTAGAAGGTTAAATAGTGAAGATGAAGTACTTTTGGACATCAAATGAGAAGAGAGGACTCACTTGAGAAAGCCTTGATGCTGGGAAGGGTGGAGGGCAAAAGAAGAATCAGATGGCTAGATGGTATGGTTGACGCAATGGGCACCAAGCTGGGTGGGCTGAGGAGGATGGGGGAGGATAGGGATGCCTGGCGTGCGGTGGTCCGTGGGGTCGTAAAGGGTCGGAATCGACTGCGACTCAACAACAATTGTTGGCAAGAATCCACATTTTAAAACCCTATTTAAGCTCTATGATTGCCTAATAAAGATGGATACTTGATTTGGACCCATTATGTCCCAGTATGCCAGTATCCCTATCCTGGTGTTATTTTTCTCACTCTGTCAGGAAGTCTGGCGGGTTCTGCCAGAGGTAAAGAATAGCTAAATTATTTTGTAACAGTAGGGTGCATGCATTTGAAAGAGATTCTTTTTAACCAAAAGGAATGACTAAGAGCACTCGTTTTTAAAAATAAAAATAAATTCTCATACCTGTCCTGGAAAGGGAGGACGGCTTCCTGTCCAGGCCACCTGATTCTGATTTAGCTGCCGGGAGATCTGGGTCAGGTTTTGGCCAGTCGATGAAGACGACTGGATGTCATTGACGCCAGGCACATGGACCACAGAGGAGCTTGAAGGAACAGGAATGGAAATAAATTAATTCACCACACCAATACTCAAAAATGGCACACAGACAACCTTTAGAGCAGGTGACCTTTCAGGTGTTGTCAGACTATAAGTCCCATCATCTCCAACCATGCTGGCTAAGTAATGTGGGAATTGCAGTCCAACATTGGAAGCACCCCAGTTTCCCACACCTAGAAACGTGGCTGTTAGAACTTGAGGGAAATCAAGTCCATCTCCCTGCTAAGGAAAAAGAGTTACGGTTATTTGTTGTGCTAATGAAGCAATTCCTTCTTGCTTCTTCCAAGATCTACCGTACCTGAAAGACTTTCCTGAATGTCCAGGTTGGAAGGGACTTCCTTGGGAATAGATCTGCTGGTTTCCCCCGGTGGATCCTGTTGAGATCATCTTTTTATCTGCTGCATTAAGACATACAAGAAAGCAAAGGGTTGTGATAGTAGGATGGAATGTGTTAGCTGGGGAAAGAAGTCCAGGGACCACGACGAAACCCCGCTCCACCCCAGGTCATTTTTGGGTCACGCCAATAGTCAACAAAGGCATTTTCCTTTCCCACATAACTCTTTTATCTTTTCTGGCCAGAATTAGGGGAAAGTAGATTTTCTTGACTATTACCTCCCTGCTTCCAGCTAACATGACCACTAGATGGATGATTATAAGAGTTCTGGCTCCACCAGACCTTCCCTTAAAAATATATATAAGCAAGTAAAGTGAAATAGTACTTTCCCAAGACTCTGAATGTTGCTGCCAATATGAGTAGACAGAATTGGATGGGCCATCCAGTTTGGATATCTGCCAAGCACCAGTTGATTCTTCGCCATTGTCATTGTCTTTGTTGTCTTCTTCTTCATTGTCTTTGTCATTTTCTTCTTCATCATCGTCTTCTCCTCCATCTTCTCCTTTTGTGTCTAGGTCAGATGTTAAATTGCCAAAATGAAGCCACCTTTTGGTGAATTCATTCCATGGTTCCTTTTCCCTGACCGAGTGTGAGAAAGATTAGGCGGCACATGGTTGCCATTTCCTGGGGTATGCCCAATTATGGTTCAAAAATGACACTCAAGTCAACAGCCAGCGATTCAGAAGTTGTGGTGGGTGAAACAGTATGTTCATTCCCAAATAGGTTCAGCACCATGGATAGCTCTTGTGAAGTTGATACCAAAACCTGGAGCACATTCCCGGTTGCATCGGATTTCACAGCCTTCACTGGATGGTATACTTCTCCAAATTAGTAGATGATGGAAAAAATAATATGACCTGATTTAAGTCAACTTCTTTTGTTCCTCTTAATCCAAATTGACCTAAGATGCTTTTTGCTTTCATGCCATAAAAATTTGTGTTTAAAAGGGAGCACCGTGACTCAAACTACCCATTTGCTTATGTCCTGCAAGAACAAGCCATGAAGCGAGTTGGTTCAAATATTAGGAGCTAACCGCAAAAGTTTACAGTACAGTATAGTTCAGTTCAGGCTTATTTGTCTGGGCCACAAGCCATAACAAATATCAGGGTTATAAAATGCATTAAAAACAACTGCAATATTCTACCAGGCTCCACATTCTCAGAAGATGTTGCAAAACGGTTGGAAACCCATTTCTGCGGAAACATGATTACTGAATTGAACAACAGCACAAAATCAATTAAGTTCACGGGAGCCGAAGGAAAAGCCATCTACTGCGACTTCCCTCGCTGATTTGATGTTTGGCATCTGACTCAGCATTTCAGCAAGGAGAGGCTTCTTATTTCTGAATTTGGAGGCTCCACAAGGAATACAGATATGTACACAGCTCACATATATCCCTAATTTCTGTCTTATAAGATGTACTGCTTGTAAACAGATGGCTGCAGCCGTAAGGAGTATTTCCCCCTGCTATGATACGTGCTTGACGGACGTAAAGCCAATGTCCCCAACGGGATCACCTCCCATGCATGAGCTTCAGCTGTTTGTACAAATGGAATCAGAAGAAATCAGTCCAAAGTCAAAGTCAATAATGTGTTCCTAAAAGGAACACAAAGGGTTGTCTGTATATCAAGGTTGGCGAAGCACTGGCCCTACAGGGTTGGTTGGACTCCAGTTCCCGCTGCCAGCCTCATCCATAATGAGAGTTCACAGATGTGGTAGTTCAGTAACATCTGGAAGGCCAACATCTGCATTACGATGATGATGAAACTCTATTATTAGATTCACAGTTGAAGACTGGTATAAAATTAACAGTTTTAAGAACTGTTACGGTAACTTCTATGTATAGGCAGTTCCTAGTACAGTACAGTTATTTTGTAGTTAGGATACTCAAGTCCAATTGATCCAAAATTTCCAAATATCTAGGGAGTCCTTTAGTTATTGCTCCAAGAGGCTCGGAATGAGCACAACAACAGGTTTCTTCTTCCATAAACACTCAACTTCAATTTGCAAATAACGCTATTTTGTTATTTTCTCCAGTTGTTTGTCCTCAATTTGTGCATCTCCTGGTATAGCAATGTCAACAAACCAGGTCTTCTTCTTTTCCACAACAGTCGAATCAGGTGTGTTGTGAGTCAGATGTCTATCTGTGTGGATTTTAAAGTCCCACAGGGTCTGGACTCTCTTGTTCTCTAAAACTTTCTCTACCTGATGTTCCCGATAAGTTTTTGCAGCATTCAAATCCAAACTTCTGGCAAAGTTTCCAATGGATATGGGGATGAATGGGGCAGAGAAGGTTTGGCCATGGGATCTGGGTTTTGTCAACCTCATTGGCTAGATTACTCCAAAGCATTGTGAATGGGGATCTGGTGGAAAACTGTCTGGCAACTTCAGCAAAACTCAAACAAGACAGCAAGACTGATTCTTGGGATTTGACGATGGAAACATCAAATGCCAGTTCCCTGCTTCTAGTCTGTTGTTGCTGTTCTTACGTGCTATCAAGTCACCTCTGACTTATGGTGACCCTATGAATAAGAAATCTCTAAAATGTCCTGTCCTCAACGGCGAATAAACCCATCTTGCATTTGGTCTTCTTCTTTTCCTGGATCCTTCCACCTTCCCCAGCATTATTGTCTTTATCCAGAGCCTCTTCCTTTCTCAGGATGTTCTCAAAGTAGGACAGCGTCAGCATCACCATTGTTGCCTCCAGAGATTGTTGGCTGCATCTCATATCCGAGGATGCAATTTTATCCTGAAGCAGGAAAAATGCCACTGGCGTGAATTTGTTTTAAGGTGGATCCCAGCTTGCCATGAAGTGATCCACACACAGTGGTCACAGAGCCATCTCCTGCAGCATGTATGAAATGAGACATGCAGGATTTAACACCGGGACTGCAATGGACTGCCGCAGCCTTGAGGATATTATCAAGGTGTGCCTTCACAGCCAGTCCATTTGGCATGGCCTCGTCTGCCTCCATGACCATTGAGAATCAACGTTCCTCCTCTGCTCATTTTGCCGTTGGGCCCAATAGGATGGTTTCCAGTGGCATTTCCTCCACTGAGGGGACCATCACCTTACCTAAAGGGGCTCATCTGTCCATAGCCATTGGCCCCTTTAAGGAGTCAGGTTATTTACTGCCGACCAAAACTTGGCATCCTCCAGAGGTAGTTGAGACTTAATTTTCACTTGTTTGTCTTTCTGTTGACTTCCCCTTGAAAGCCAATTAAGAGATTGGGATCAGACATCTTTCCGAGGTCAGCTTGTCTTTGAGGCTCTTTCTTGAGGATGTTCCAATCAAATGAGGAGAGAGAAGTGCCTTCTGGAGAGAGGTCCATATCAATGCCGAGCCTGAAGGTGGCTCACTCTACATCTGTTTCCCATCAGATCTTCCACCAGCTGTGCGCTGACTCAAGTATGGTTAAGTTGAGCAGGGCGGGCGAGAGACATCCTCACCTCAGGAAGAAGTAACTGCATGAAACTCATGTTTTTTTTCACTTTTTAGAGGAAAGATCATTATGTACCTTAAGAGGAACTCCAGCATGGGAACAATTGCCTTATACCTCTTTTGTTAGAAAGACTCAAGTGTTTTGGCCTTAGCTAAGAACCACTTTGACAACGATTAATTCCTAATGAATGGAGAAATTTCATCCACAGCAGGCAAGGGTTAGGAACAATAAACAGAGAAGGCTTCTCATGTTAGAAATAATTCTAAGCAACATCTAGGAAAGACAACACATCTTCTTTTCCCTAGAGCTATTTCCTCACTAAGCTTATTTACAGGACAGAAGACGGTCTACTGTGGTGGCTTAGTAGTTAAGACGCTGAACTTGACAACTGAAAGGTTGACAGATCAGCAGTTCGAGACCCAAGCGGTGCATGACGGAATGAATTTCCATCTCCGTCCAAGCTCCTGCCAACCTAGCAGTTTGAAAGCAAGACATTGCAAGTAGATAAATAGGTACCACTTTGGTGGGAAGGTAAACAGTGTTCTGTGCACTCTGGTGTCTAGTCACGCCTGCCACATGACTATGGAAATGTCTGCAAACGCCCTGGCTCTTTGGCTATAAACAGAGATGAGCACTGAACCCCAGAGTCAGATATGGCTGGCTTTTGAGCAAAGGTGACATTTACCTTTCTCACTTAGTAATGTTCATTTATTCCTTTTCCTTTAGCCCAAAGCCCAAACTTGGAAAAAGTTATTTTTAACACAACTTAGCCACAAATTCAAAGTTGTTAGCACTGACCACAGCTACATTGAAACACATTATTTGCCCGTCTGTTACTTCAATGTTAATGAAAACAATCACTTGTTTAAAAATAATAGTAATGAGAATATATTATCTTTTTGGAATGAGGGGACAAATATATAACAATGTAATGATATTGAGGACATGTAATTGAGAAGGTTTCTAAGTCCCATTGGTGGTGGGCACATGTAATATATGAAAGTTTGTTAAAAGTTTTGTATGGGGTTATTGTTATGGCAGAAAGTGAGGAGGACCTAAAGAAGCTCCTGATTAGGTTGAAAGAAGAAAGTGAAAAGGCTGGCTTGAGACTCAATATCAAGAAAACAAAGATAATGGCAACAGGCCCTATCAGTCCATGGAAAATAAATGGGGAAGAAGTAGAAGCCATGACAGATTTTACTTTCTTGGGATCAAAACTCACTGCAGATGGGGATTGCAGCCATGAAATAAAAAGGCGATTGATTCTTGGGAGGCAAGCAATGAGAAACCTGGGGAGCATAATGAAAAGTAGAGACATCATATTGAAAACAAAAATTTGTATTGTCAAAGCAATGGTATTCCCTGTGGCAATGTATGGTTGTGAGAGCTGGACCATTAGGAAAGCTGAGCGCAGAAGAATAGATGCCTTTGAGATGTGGTGTTGGAGGAGAGTTCTGAGAGTCCCATGGACAGCGAGGAGAACAAATAGGTCAATCTTAGAAGAAATAAACCCAGAATGCTCCTTAGAAAGTCAAATTGTAAAGATGAAGCTAAAGTACTTTGGACATCAAATGAGAAGAGAGGATTCACTTGAGAAAGCCTTGATGCTTGGAAGGGTCGAGGGCAAAAGAAGAAGGGGACAGCCCAAGATGAGATGGTTAGATGGTATTGTGGAGACAATGGGCACAGAGCTCAGTGAGTTGAGGGGGATGGTGGAGAACAGGAGTGCCTGGCGGGCAATGGTCCATGGGGTCGCAGAGGGTCGGAATCGACTGTGCGACTGAACAACAACAAAAATTGTTGTTGTAATTTTGTTGGTTTGTTTATTCTTTTTAAAAAATTAAATTTTTTTTCTGATGATTTTTGTACGTTTTTTATTGTTGTGATTTTTTTGTTCGTTTTGTTTATTCCTGAAAAAAGTAAAATATAATTTTGTTAAGATTTGTGTATGTGTTTTTTTTTGCTGTTGTTGTGATTATTCTTATTTTGTTGGTTAATTCTTGTAAAAAAACCAAAATAAAAAACACAATGATGCAAACCCTGGGGCTAGCATCATCCTTTGTTGGAAGGCAAACTCTCCTATAATCCTAAAAAGTAAATGAAAATGGTTAAAGTTACAGAATAAAAGGAGTAGAGGTATCTACTTGCAATGTTACCTTGTTGTGCCATATTTACTGGATTGAGGGGAGGAGGAATTAATACCAAGTAACTAGTTGTTTTATAACTAGGGACCTCTGAGCTCTTGCACAAATATTTGCATGCATGAAGGATTCTCATGGAGGTTATAATAATTTAATGTCAGAAATTATTTTGGGCTGAAAGGAATTTTGTGGGAGAAACTCTGCTCAGGGGATGCCAAAATGAGGCTCCTTTCATGTACCCAAGAACTGGGACAGAGACAGGCACTCAGTCCATCATGCACTACCTGGGTCTCAAACTGCCGACTTGCCAGCCTTCCAGCTAACAAGGCGAGCTTCTTAGCCAAAATTCCACTGAGCTGAAGGCAAACAACAGTGACCATTTGGGGGCACCATTGATGGATGTGGTACAAGTCCCACCCACAAGAGTCAAGTGACTTCAGGGTCCAATCAGGCTTCTCCAGAGCCTATAAAAGGCAAATTTTGGGACTGGGCTATCAGTCTGAGCAATGTATCTTGCAGTGGAAGGATGCGCTCATCAGGCTATGGTTAGTTTCTTCCCCCACAGCGCGGTTCACTCTGGACCTCCTGCCTGTCCCAAACTTTGCAACTTGGTCCGGAGTTGACCTCTGGCTGGCTGCTTATACAACCCAGCATATGCCAATTCTGGATTGTGGGACTTGCTTTCGGCCTTTTACAGGAGGGTTTAAGCATCCTGTCTCCTGCCTCGAAATAGATGCCTGTTTGGGGTCTTGGCAGTCACCCCAAATTCTAGGGAAATCTCCTCAGCCGCTCTTCTGGCTTGAGGTTCCCGCACAGCCTGGTCATGCTAATCTTTTCTTTTTGAAAGGGGAGGGGGAGAAAAAAAAGATAAAAAAATATATCTTTGCATAACTGCATCTTAACATGTGTTTATTATGCAACACACACACACCATTGAAGCAATAAGAAGAAGGAAGACTTCAATCAGATAATAGAGATGCAGAACTTGGGAAACAGAATTCCCCGGATGGATAAATCACTTTTTTGGGGAGCGGGGAAGATAGTTCCCAACCCACTCCAGCCAGAAAAATCAACAGCATTTAAAAATATATATATAAAGAAGCTGAATAGCAGGGAACTTTGACTTACACGTAGTAATGCCTGCAAACATTTCGGCAAATCTTGGATCCCTCTCTTGGGAGAAGATGGCGTCGGGCTTCTCCACCGGCTTTCCACCTTCATGGACATTAGTCGGTATACTTGGAACGGGTACCTATTCGCCGTAGGTAAACACAGAGGTTTGTTTATTTGTGTTTTGGGGCTATGACTGCCAGAGCTCCCCCAAAATCAATCCATCCATCCGATCCATCCATCCGACCACCCAATCAATCCATTGATCCAATCCATCAATCCAATCCCTCCATCCATCCATCAATCCATCGATTCATGGATCCAATCCATCCATCCATCCATCCATCCATCCATCCATCCATCCATCCATCCATCCATCGATTCATTGATCCAATCCATTGATCCATCCATCCATCCATCCATCCATCCATCCATCCATCCATCCATCCATCCATCCATCCATTCATTGATGGCTCCATCCACCCATCTTCAATAGTAAAAGGCAGGCAATGCAAAACACAACCACAGTGAGACCGTCTGACCCAAACTCCTTATTTAGATGTCTAATTCCTGATTTTCAAAGAAAACAAATCAAAAAGAGATCAACTAACCAGGTATGCCTCACCTGAGATAAGTCATACGATGTCAGCCCATCTCTCTGATGTACCTCAAGCTCAGCTTGTTGTTGTTGGAGTTGTCTGGAAACCAGAAACAGAAGTGATGATTTTAAAGCTACAAGACTATATTTAAAAAGTGAGATCTCTCCCATGGTCCACTGCTCATTCTGGCCCCTTGTTAAAGGAACACAACCTTCATAATTTTCCCAAACACTGATTGATCGATAAGCCTTTCTAGTTTGCTCTGCAGTGGTTTGACTTGCTTTAGGAATTAATAAAGATCTCTTCTGAAGTAGGCTAATGCTTACTTCTTTTTTAATTCTGGTGGTTTGGTGCCTAGCTGAATTAAAGTCATATTAGTAAATATATGAACATTTCCCTTTGGGGTCTCTTTTATTGTTAGACCCAATCAGCCAATAAGTGGAAAGTTAAGAGATGCGAGAAACAACCTTCAAGGAATATTCTTGCTGGCACTATCAAGGCATGATACAAAATACCATTCAAATCAGCTTCAAATAAATATGATTGACCCTGAAGAAATCAGGGTCATGTCCTCTAAGTAGAGACGTTCTGGGACAAAAGTTTGCCAAACAATGAATAAGACGACCAAATAAAACACCATCCAGATTTCAATACAGCACAGTACTTCCAATTCTGGCTGTTTTTCCAAAGCATGTTCAGTTGACTTTGTCTGAAGTCTTTGTTTGATATACTTTAGCAGCCACAAGAGCAACAACGGTGACCCAACGGAAAAGTTCAGTGAACTGCTCCATCAAGTCTTGGAGATGGGATTTTATTATTATCCATTTGAATCAACGACAACAACTACAACAGATTTCAGTACAGTACAGTACTTCCAATTCTGGCTGTTTTTCCAAAGCATGTTCAGTTGACTTTGTCTGAAGTCTTTGTTTTATATACTATTACCATTACCATTACCAATACATATTTCAAGAGCAATTCACATTTCAACATTTAAAAAACTTGAAAGACCATAATCTGCTAAGATTATTTGAGTCAGTTTTTACTGAGTAGAGCGGCATACAAGTATAAATAAATAAATAAAGAAGGAAGGAAGGAAGGAAGGAAGGAAGGAAGGAAGGAAGGAAGGAAGAGGCAGCCACTTGAGGCAGAAGACACAGGGTATGATGAAAAGGCTGCAAATGTTTAGTTATTAAGTTATTGTTTTTGTATGTTTACTGCCATCGAGATAAGAGATAACGTGCGGCAAGATTTTCTGCTCCATTTGTCAAAACAACTTGGTTGGTCTGGTTGGCAACTCAAAGTTTGCAAAGTTAGATGTTCCAGGCTATTGGTCTGAACTTTATAGGAAGCACTGGAGACACTGAATTTATTAGGAGGTTAGGATTACATACTTGGAAGGTTTAGGCCTTGGGTGAACTCTGATGAATGGGTTTATATTTCGCCCCACAGCAAAGAGGGAGAAAGGATGATTGAGAACAGAAGGCTGAGAACATTGCCCCCTCCTCCGGGCCCACAACAACGGCCTGACGGGAGTTAGTTTGTGTTCTGGTTTGGTTGTTTTATGTGGTTGCATTTTATAATTTTTATTGTACTGTTGTTTTGACTGTAAGTTGCCCTGAGTCGCCTCGGCGAGTGGGCAGCAATATAAATCTAAATAAAATAAATAAATAAATAAATAAGAGAGAGAGATGGGGAATGTGGCCCTGCGTACAACAGCAGCACGGGGACAGATTTCTTGCCGCAGGGCCCCAAAATGTTCCCAGCCTTTCTGCATTTTAATCATGCAATCAAGGCATGCCAAGAATAAAATTTAATCTTCGGTTTTTAAAGTTAAGTGCAATTTGATCCAAGGGGATTCTTTGGAGAAGTTTCTACAGCCTTACATGGAACCTACCAAGGAGGAGAGAAAACGGAGCCATTTGAACCCGCGTGAGGGGACCCTGCAGGTTGCAGCCTTAATCCAGTTATAAAAGCTTTGGAAATAAATTAAAATGTGCTGTAGCTACTGAGATGACTTCAAGGGAAACCGACACATGCAATAAAAGGGAATTAAAATAAACCAAGGAGAGGCAAGCGAGGTCCGTCCAAAATGCCTTGACAAATCCCTCAAAATACAGACATAAATTCCATCCGGTGTCAGGTGCTTTTAAAGAAAGGGCAGGAAATTAGATTACATCTGAGGCCAGCATGGCTGGTTCACGTACATTTTCCGTCTCTCCGCATGAACATGTTCAGTAGCCATAGGCCTCTTGTCAAATTAAGACACATTTTAATCCACTAATCACATGAGTTTCAACCGATTAAATCTGAGGTTCCAGACCTAAGGCCCATGGGCCGGATTCGGCCTGGGGTGTCATTTCATGTGACCCCCCCAAACCCTCCAAGGGCATTTGAGAAACAAAATGGCTGCCCCTTTGAAGCTGTTGGGATAAAATGGCCACACACACATTGTGCAAGCAGGGCAAAATGGCCGTCCGGCCCTTGAAGAAGGATTGCAAAATTATTTCCACCGAGGCTTTCTCCAAGGAGATGAAGGTAAGTGGTCTAGTTCTTTCTCCCCAATAATCTTTCGAAAACCCAAGTGAGGTAAGTTAAGCGGGGAGGCCTGGCTGAGGGGTCACATTGTAAACTTTATGCCCGACTCAAGAGTTGAAGCTCAGTCTCAGTTTCTTGGGACTCCGGTGGCTTAGTGATTAAGGTGCTGAACTTGACAACTGGAAGGTAGGCAGGTCAGCAGTTTGAGACCCGAGTGGCGCATGATGGAGTGGGCTCCTGTCTCTGTCCCAGCCTCTGCCAAACTAGCAGTTTGGAAGCTAGAAAACTGCAAGTAGATAAATAGGCACCACTTCGGTGGGAAAGGTAACAGCGTTTCGTGCAGCCCTGTATCTAGTCATGCCTGCCACATGGCCACAGAAATGTCTGCAGAAGCAGACAGCACCGGCTCTTTGGCTAGAAGCAGAGATGAGCACCGAACTCTAAGAGTCGGATACGACTGGCTTTCGACCAAGGTCAACCATGACCTCCATTTCTTGGCCAATAGCCTAACTTTGGGTTCTGGATTATGCTCCTGGCATGAATACAGATGACCGCCTATTGTTTAGTGGGCTGTGGTCTCCCCTTATCAGTGGCTATAGACGTAGGTGCATCTAGTTTGAGGGACTGTGGTGGCTCAAGTGGTCAAGATGCTGAACTTACTGACTGAAAGGTCGGAGTTCGATTCCTGTGTGCTGTATGATGGAGTGAGCTCCCGTCTCTGTCCTAGCTCCTGCCAACCTAGCAGTTCGAAATTGCAAGTAGATAAAATAGGGACCACTTTGGTGGAAAGGTAAACAGCGTTCTGTGCTCGCTAGTGTTGAGACGTGCTTGTCACTATGGCCCGTAGGAAAGATCCAGCCCCTAATGCCAATTCATACCGTCCTTGTCGTTCCTGGAATCGGATGTAAAATGCACCCAGACAGGCACATTTTACTTCCACTTCCAGGAGCGATGAGGGTGGTGCAGGCTGGATGAATCGCTGTCAGGGGCCGTATCTGGCTCACAGGCTGTGGTTTGGGCACCCCTGATCTGGAAACTCTAGCAAGTCCAAAACAAGAGAGCACAGCACAGTTTGTTAACCAAACCGGCCCGCTCTGCCACGTTTTCTTTTGCCGACAACCAACCCAAGTGAATAAGGGAAAGGGAAGAAAATGGGAGAAGGGTGTAAGTCTTTTTACGTGGGATGTTCCTTCCTCACGCAGCAGAGCACAAAATGCTAAACATGAAGTGCTTGGCCTCGCCAGGAAGTTTGGCTTGGATGCCAAAAACCAAAACAAACTCCCTCCTTCCCCCACAGCTTCCCCAGCAAAATAAGTGAACATTTGAACCTAATGTTTAGTTGTCTTTCCACACAGAAAGCCGCGATTTGGAAAGCGGATGACTCCCAGCTGGAGACCAACTCAACGGAAAGACATCCACCTCTGGCGATCAGCAGTGCCTCCTACAGTTCTGTTCTTGTCAACAAGCTCTATTCAATTTCTCCTTCCTTTGACCCTTTTGGGGACTAGGAGAGGGAGACAGAAACCACCTGATTTTTAAGGTCTTCTTCGTCTTCTTCTTCTTCTTCCTCCTCCTCCTCCTCCTCCTCCTCTCTTCCCAGGTCAAAGTTGTTTTTTGTTGGCCAAATTTAGATCCTCATTGGTACATGTTTCGGGTAATCATCGGCAGATTAGAGCATTTATCTTTTATTTATTTATTTATTTAAACACACTTTTATGCCACCCTCCTCAAAAGACCCAGGGTGGCTAACAAACTCTCCAAAACACTTAGAACAGAATAAAAATGCAGTACAGTATAAAAATCAAGATTAAAAGATTAAAAAGATTAAGTAAAGAGATTAAGTAATGTGCTAGATTCTGTATCTTTCCACATTCACACATTATGTTGTTGTCCACCAGCAGCCCCCACTTGAGACTGCTGGTCTTGCATTTAAGCGCTCCGACCCTCAGCTTATTCAGGGTCCTCCAAGTGACATAGGGGAGGTTGAGTCCCTCAACTAAGCCCCCTTTAATGTTATCTCTTGTCCAATGAGCTCCTTCCTCCATCTTCTAATTTGACTTTGCTCTCACATAGGTTTGCTCTCAAGAAGGTTTGTTCTTGCCATAAAACTCTTCCTGGATATGAGCTGGCGGACTTGAGGCACATATCCATTCAAGGGTCCTTCTCTTGCTTAGTTCTCTCGGCTTCTGCTGCTACTTATCTCCTGAGTCTAGGTTGAGTGATACCAACAAGAGGTTATATTTTCTCAACTGGGTTTGAGGCATCCTGTCACTCTACACATGGTTTCATTAACAGCAATGTCAACTTGTTTCAAATGTGCAGATTCACTCCATACTAGGGGAGCATCCTCTGGTGCAGACACACTCAGAGCCAAAGCTGATCTACGCAGCATGGATGGTTGATTTCCCCATGTATAGTTTGTCAACCTCCTGATGATATTATTCCTTGTAGTAACTTTAGCTTTGGTATTCACACAGTGTTCAAAGATCCTGATATCTTTGCCTAAACAAGTTCTTATAAAGAAACATTCAGTCACCACCCAAAAGATACTTGGTTTCGCTGCCTCTTGGAAGCTAAGCAGTGTTGAATCTGGTGCATAGTTGGATGAAAGACCAACAACAAATATTTGAAGATCTTTTGGAAATAATCCTTTCTGAAATTCTGGAGACTACAGCTGCCAGTCAGTGTGAACAATATCAGTGCAGAGGGACTGATTTCTTATTATTGGGCCAAGCCAGGACAGCTTTCTGAACTTCACTTGTGTTACGAGTTCTTGGTCTTTAAATGTTTGCTAGAACCCTTCAAAATTCACCCTACCGGTTCAAGAAATGCTTAGCATCCCACCAAAAAAAACATATTTCAAAAGTGTTCTCTTTTTTAAATGACAGGTTAGGTGAAACTCAAGTTTCATTATTTATTGTAGAAACATCACACCATCTGTCAAAGCCCAATTTAAGTTTCATGTATTGCAGTTTTTTAAGAATGCAACTATGCCAAATGATCAAGGTATGACCAACCCTACATCCTCCTCCTCCTCCTCCTTCTTCCTCCTCCTCCTCCGTATCCAAATCTGGATACTGGAGATCATCATAGCAATCAGCCATGAAGACTATCCTGTGAATATAATGCAGTGGCCTTCCATCTACCTTTCGCATCACAGTATGACACCCGTATGTACCACTGATCCAGGTCCGTGCGTCACTTTCTGGTTCTGAGCCCAATTGACATGCAAAGTCCTCCTCGGCTCCAGGCCAGTATGGATGAATCTGCTGCTCTCCATCAAGATGGATTCAAGGGAGATTTAATCCACTTGGGGACCATCACCCTTCCCTGTGGACTTTGGTAACCAAGGCCATTAGTCCTCAGGGTTGTCAGGCTAGTTAACCACTGCCTGACACTTGGCATTGAGTTGCTGGCAGGATGGCCTATTCCAGGGGATCCCAACCTTTATAAGCCAGGGGCCGGGTTATGCTCTCTCAGTCAGCTTTGAGGGCCAGATGACCGTTTTGCCCTGCCTGCGCGACGGAGGCAGCCATTTTGTTCCAACAGCTTCACACCAGGGGCCATTTTGTTTCTCAAATGCCCTTTGGAGTGAGCACATGACACAATGCTATGGGCCAGATCCGGCCCATGGGTCTTAGGTTGGGAGCCCCTGGTCAACTCCATTACCACAGCAGGATAAACTTTAAAATACCTTTAAAAGTATTTATTTTAAAACGACAGCTCGAGTGAAATTCCAGTTTCATTCTTTATTGTAGAAACAACACACCCAATTTAAGTCTCACGTGTTGCAGAAGGACGGAGTTCTTAAAAAAAAGATGCCAAAAATGATCACGGCATGGCCATCCCTACAGCCTTCTAATATTTTAAATTCTACAGTAGCCCTGCCTGCCTGCTTCTTAAAAGGATGCAAAGTCAAGAACTTCCTCACTGATTTCCTAAAAGAGAAGAGCAGCAATATATAAGGCTGGATAAGATCTAGCACTTGCCAATCCCCATATTAGGGTAACAAGTCGGGTCTGTTTTGCTAGGCAGGGCTAACTTAGGATAAATGTGACAATCTCATTTCTCTTAGACGCTGCTAAACATGCAGCCTTGAAAGGGAAAATGCTGAGATGGAAAAGAGAGAGAGAGAGAGCAGTACCTAATTTAAGTCCCAGATCCTTTGGAAGACCTCTGGACCATGCAGGAACAGAAGTTTGAATGTCACAGCTTTCCACGTTCACACTTCTGCCCGCGTGGGATGGACACTGATTTATTGTCAATTTTATATATCCTTTCAGGCCCTTCGGATGGTGAGCACTTCCCGACAACAGAACAGTAAAATAAGCAGAACACACGCGCTATAAAACCGCAGGAGTAAAAAGAACTTAGAAGAGAAAAAAAATGTAGGGTTGCATGACGGCAGACTGGACACAAGAAGCAATGAAAAGCTCACATTATAGCCACCCAGCTCCACAGCCTTCTGAAAGGCACAGGTCTCGTTATGTAGTTTGTGTTTTGTGTTTAGATTTGACGTGCCCCATCCAAAGTGACAATCTGATCGATTGGGCAGTGTGTAAATAATTAGAATAACTATGCAGTAAGGTATGGTAAGAAATCAACAAAAATCAGGGTATTGAGTATAGGTCAAGGGACTGTGGTGGCTCAAGTGGTTAAGACACTGAACTTGCTGGCTGGAAAATCAGAGTTCGATTCCCGGGTACTGCAGGACGGAGTGAGCGTCCCAGTTCCTGCCAACCTAGCCGTACGAAAGCAAGAAATTGTAAGTAGATAAATAGGGACCAGTTCGATGGGACGGTAAACAGCGTTCCATGCACTCCGTTCTTGAGGCATGCCTTCCACACGTCCACGGAAATGTCTGCCAGATGCAAACAGCACTGGCTCTTTGGCTATAAACAGAGATGAGCACTGAACCCTAGAGTTGGATATGACTGGCTTTCAAGCAAGAGCAACCTTTACCTTTACTAAAGTCTTCCTTGTTTGAAAGCCAGTCGTGTTCGACTCTAGACCAGTGCTCATCTCTGTTCATAGCCAAAGAGCTAGCGCTGTTTGCATCTGCATACATTTCCATGGACATGTGACAGGCATGACTAGACGCAGGAGAACACAAAACACTGTAACCTTTCCCACTGAAACGCTACCTATTTATCTACTGGCTCACTCCATCAAGCAATAAACTGCTGTAAGAAGAGATGAACGTAAGCAAACAGTGGAAAACACAAGTACAGTCACAAAGACAAACACCAGAGAGGTGAACACTGGCAAACATCACACATGAAGGGCAGGCCACTTACTTTACATTCGTGTTGGTGCAGATGATGTACTCGATCTCGTCCGAATAAGGGTTCTGGAAGGTGAAGCTGCTCGTCCTGATCAACATCCACTCCCGGTTTTTGGTCCGAAAGCGATACATCACAGAGAGCACCTGGCCTTTCAGCTTCACAACCTGCAGAAGCCATTGGAGAAGTCAAGGTGATGTGATGCTAAGAAGGTAGGCCAAGAACGGACATTCCCGTGTCCTAAACACAGCCACCTGCCAGGTGAGACATTTTCATCCCTTTGGTGACTCCAAATTTCCTAGGATCAAATCTAAGAGCCGTTCCTGATCAGAGTAGACCTGTTGACTCAACGAGGTTGACTTAAATCCCATTCATTCAACAGATATCCTCTAATTATAAGAGTTGACCCAATTATTTTGCTGCCAGTGACCAGTGTGCTTGTCCTGTTAGACAACTTCACACAACCGGGCCATTTTGGAAGGGTTGATCTTTAGACCCCACATCATGGAGGGAAAGAGCTAGACAACTTTGGTGCTTGAAGGGACTAGTTTTCTGCTTTGGGATCACCCAAAATCCATACAGACTTACCAATCCCTCACTATTAAAGCCACCATATTTCGTCTAAGTTGAATTCTATCAGTTTCCAATTGGGCTTCTCACCCCACTACCCCCTAGTGCACATTTCCCCCCAACTACACATCTTTTCCAACTGCACTCCCCCCCTCCCAACAACACATTTTGTGTCCAACTGCATGCTTTTAAAAAATCAGATAACAGGAGCCAGAAAGGAGTGGTATGCTCTATCACAAAGTTACAATAATTAGTGCAACTTCAACAACAACAACGAAAGAATTAGTTACAATAATAATTCCGTGTCAGAAATTATTGTGGGTTGAAAGGATTTTTACTGGAGAAACTCTGCTCAGCAGATGCCCAAATGAGGCTCCTTTCAACCTACACAGAAGTGGTCCCTATTTATTTACTTGCAATTTCTTGCTTTCAAACTGCTAGGTTGGCAGGAGCTGGGACAGAGAATCAAAGCAAAGACTTAGTTAAAAGTAGCTCATTATTTGAAATCTGGCCATTATTTGAAATCTGGTCATAGAGTAGACCCTACTGCCAGCGACTCAACGCTGAGTGTCAGGTGGCAGTTAACTAACCTGACAACCCTGAGGACTAACGGCCTTGGGTGGAGAAGTCCAAGGGTGGATTAAATGGTCCCACTTGAATCCATCTTGATGGAGGGCCTGGGGCTGACGAGGACTTTGCCAAAAGGGCTCAAGACCAGAAAGTGACTCACGGAACTGGATCAGTGGTACTGTGGGTGTCACACTGCGATGCGGAAGGCAAATGGAAGGCCACTGCATTATATTCTCAGGACAGTCTTCATTTATTTATTTATTTATTTATTTAGATTTATATTGCTGCTCACTCGCCGAGGCGACTCAGGGCGGCTTACCGTCAAAACAACAACAGTACAATAAAAATTATAAAATGCAACCACATAAAACAACCAAACATTCCCATGTTTTTCAGTATATCAATTGTTGCTTTGGAAATTTCCATCTAATACTATAAAAAAGTAAGCATTTTTAATGGGGGGGGGAGGCAGTTCACATATTTCTGTATGTTTGTGACTCCATGTTTCAAAGCTAATAAACTTTTATTGTTTTATTATTGTGATTCACCATGTTTTGCAACCCCAGCCACAAGTGTGAACTGAGCTAACACCACCCCCCACCCCACCGGCAATGAATGTCTATAGCCATTTCTTAATTTGGGTCAATTTGGACAGAACTTCACAGAGTAAAATTCATGGCTGAGCACCATGAGGATCGCCACTATTTGGATTCGGATGATGGAGGAGGAGGAGGAGGAGGAGGAGGAGGAGGAGGAGGAGGAGGAGGAGGAGAAGAAGAAGAAGAAGAAGAAGAAGAAGAAGAAGAAGAAGAAGAAGAAGAAGAAGAAGAAGAAGTTCTTTATTTGTATTGCTCTACTTCCAAGCTCTGCTCCTGGTGAATTGGCATATCTTGGTCCCAATGGAAAAAGCCAATAGGCGGCAAAGTGCTTTTACAGTTCCCAGAAATCATCGGTCTGGGCGAAAATAAAATCGGGAGCAAATGTTTTATTTAAGACCAAGCTTTGGCTTCCGTCATCTGAGGCATATCCTTTCTGCAGTTGCCCTGACTGCCACGCCCGACAGTGGGATCATAAACGAAACAGGCGATGCGTTTCCTCCGGGACATTCAATAGCCACTTTCCCCAACCTTTGATACAAAAACTTTTATTTGTTGTTCTTGGCTTCTAAGGATTCTGTCCGGAGTTGATTTTCCTCCACCCTGGCCGATGGCGTTATCTTTGCTGGGAAGTGCAAACTCTGGAACGGACCCTGGCTTTGGGCCAAAAATTGAAAACTCTCTCCCATAATAGTCTCGCCTGATAAAAGCCAGCAGTTCAAAAAGGTTCCATTTTTCAGTAGCTAATTACACGCCCATTAAGTCTGTAGCAGGGACTGTGGTGGCCTAGTGGTTGAGACGCTGAACTTGCGGCAGGTCAGCAGTTTAAGACCTGAGTGCTGTGGGATGGAGTGAGCTCCCATCTCTGTCCCTGCTCCTGCCAACCTAGTAGTTCGAAAGCGAGAAATTGCAAGCAGATAAATAGGTACCACCTCGGTGGGAAAGGTAAACAGTGTTCTGGTGTTTAGTCATGCCTGCCAAATGTCCATGGAAATGTTTGTGGAGACAGACAACACTGGCTCTTTGGCTGTAAACAGAGATGAGCACTGAACCCTAGAGTCGGATACGACTGGCTTTCGAGCAAGCTGTAACAACCCAGAAGATTTTGGAAGAACAAGCCATAATAACCAAGATGACTTTTTTAAAAGTATGGCAATGCACTGCACTTCCAACTTTAATACTGTAATGTTCCGTTTTTGGGAAAGTTACTTTCATTCTGCACCATATAAATGATTATATTCTCCATGGAAAAACTGCTTGCATAGAAAAGAAGGTTTTTGGAAATTGCTTTCAGCCGAAAGCAGAAATTGTATGTTTAAAGTTTTCCTCTTAAAATTTCATTTTATATTAATAAACATAAACAATAAAGAAAAACATCAATAGCACAAAGATATGCAATATATTACAATTTCATTTTGAAGCAGAGAGCAAATTTCAAAACCCTTTTTTCTTATAAGTGAGTATTTTATCCATGGGATAAAATGTTCAGCTTGAAATGCGGGTTTTGTAGCCAAGCTACAAACTTTGGCTATTTGTAGCCTTCAGCCAGGCTTGAAATTGTAGTTACATTTTGTTTCATATTTCATGGGGGAACCTAATTTTGATTTGTAAACTGCCCAGAGGATTAACTACCTTGGGTGGGGAAGTCCACAGGAAAGGGTGATGGTCCCCAAGTGGATTAAATCCCACTTGAACCCATCTTGATGGAGGGCAGCAGCTTCATCAAGACTAGCCTGTGGACTTTGCATGCCAAAAGGGCTGAGGACCAGAAAGTGAACTGAGTCAGCAGTATGGGTGTCATGCAGCGATGCAGAAGGCTGATGATAGGCCACTGTGTTATATTCTCAGGACAGTCTTCATGGCTGATCGCCATGATGACTGCCAATATTCGGATTCAGATAAGGAAGAAGAATAAATTTTTAAAAAGTTCTATAAAAATGCAATAAATAAAATAAACTAAGTTAAATTAATGATGCTTTAAAATCTGCATTCTGAAAAAGAGAAATTGCCTCTGTGAAATATTGCAGTTTAAGCCACCTGTCTGAAATTAGACCGGGAGTCCTGAAATGTGGCTCTCCTGATGTTCTTGGACTTCAATTCCCAGAAGCCTTGATCAGCTGGTGCACTGACTTGGGCTTCTGGGAACTGAAGTCCAAGAACACCTGGAGAGCCAAGTTTGCCGACCCCTGAACTAGACCAAGAAAGGAATGGAAGAGAGTTGAGAACAGTCTTGCACTGAGTGGAACAGCAAAATGGTAAGCAATGTGAATTAACGACTGGGGCTGTTCAATCGTCGGCTGCAACTCGTATCCAAGAATACATTCCCCCCCCTCCCCTGAAGCAGGAAAAATGCCATTGGCATGAATTTGTTTAAGGTGGATCCCAGTTTGCCATGAAGTGACCCACAGACTGCGATCACGGAGCCATCTCCTGTGGCACATATAAAATGAGATGTGCAGGATTTGACACCGGGACTTCAATGGACTGCAATAGTCAGGCAGCAACAGATGACAACACACTACCAATCAATTTGAATGTAACATACATCATCTTGAAATAGCAACAGCTAGTCAGCAATGGGGCACAGCATGCCTAAGGCAATTACACATTAGCTAGGATTCGACAGGACGTGTGGAAAATCATGCTCTGCAGAAATCCTTTTGCCCCACATACGTTTCAAATGCGCAGTGCTCGTTTCTGCAAAGGCAGAAACACTCACTCACTCACACGCAAACACCCTATAAAATATTTAAAAGGGAATTATATGGAAAGGGTTTTGTGCACTCTATATGTTTCGAGGGGAGCTCTCCAAGATTTCAACTGGAAACTGGGACAAGGAACAGGCGAGATGACTCAGTGCTAAGTATGGCAAGTGAGACGTTTGGAAGGTGCTGACTTGGTGACTTGCCAAATTTCCCGGCCAAACGCTCGCCGGGGCAATCTGAATCCATTTGCTCACCATGCCATGAATTCTGATCATAATTCTAGAAGCCCTAAAACGAGTCTGACAATTGTTTCTGTCTGTTTGCAACATTTCTGATATAGGATCATCCCACCACCACCACCTTGCATTATTTGTTTCCAAAGCCAAAGCATTGAGGAGATATACATTTATTCTTACTTATTTTTAGCAAATGATTAAAGATATACACTAGTACCTCGGATAACGATGAGACTTGGTTCCACAAGTCTCATTGTTATCCGTTTTTTAACGCTGTGCGATGCATTGATCACACAACGTTAAAAAAAATCCCTGTTCCCCTGGAGGTTGCAACGAGCCAAAACGTCAGGATTCAAATCCTGACATTTTGGCTTGCTGCACTGCCCCAGGAGGTGGGGGAACTTTGGAAACAGCTTGGATCGAGTCACCCAACCTGCCCAGAGCCGGCAGGGGGATCAGAGAGCCCGAAATGGGTAAAGAAAACCCAGACTTTTTTTTTACCCATTTCAGGCTCTCTGACCCCGCCCCCTTGCTGGCTCCGGGCAGGTCGGGGGACCCGATCCACAGCTGCAGGGTGACTGGGGAAGCTGACGTGGATTCCCCGTCAGCTTCTCTAGCCACCCGCCTCTGCTTCCGCAGCTGTGGGATGGCTGGGGAAGCTGGCGGGGGAGCCCCCCCATCAGCTTACCAGCCACCCCCCTGCCTCCACAGCTGCAGGGTGGCTGGGAAGCTGAACAGAGAACCCCGTTCAGCTTTCCAGCCACCCTGCTGCTACGAACGACTGCATCAGATAATACTAGCAGATTGTTATCCGATGCAAAATTTCTTGCATCGTTATCCAATTTTAGCGTTATCCAATGCAGTCGTTATCCGAGGTATTACTGTATATAAAAGGAGAAGATGGGTGGTATTTTCCAAATAAGGTAATTGAGAATGGAAAAGCGGAGTTGGGTAAATTGGCAGGGGAGAAACCCTATGCCTTGCCTCCTGTGATGAGACTTGAGCCAAGATAGTGCATATTTGAAAATCTGACTTTGTTATGTCGGCAGCTAGAAGGATGGTGGGTCACGATATAGGATATTTCACACACCGCCACCATCAGGAGGAACCACATGACCAGCCCGCACAGCTGACTGAGGGGGCCTGGTTGGGCACCCTGGTGGGAAAAGTTTGGGTACCCCTGTTCTAAAGCAAGGGGCAGCAAACGTGGCTCACCAGATAGTCTTGGGCTTCACTTCCCAGAAGCCCTGATCAGCAGGTGTGCTGAGTTGGGCTTCTGGGAATTAAAGTCCAAGAACACCTGGAGAGCCAGGTTTGCTGATCCCACTGTTCTAAACTATTTGTCCCACTGAGAAGAAACTCTTTACCCTCAGGGACTTCCAGGCTATCATATTCCAGAGGCACAGTTACAAGACGAGGGATACTTGGCACAGTAATACTACAAGCGAAAAGGATCTTGGAATTGTTGTAGACCACAGGCTAAATATGAGCCAGCAGTGTGACGTGGCTGCAAAAAAGCTCAACACTGTTTTAGATTTATCTGTAACAGGGGTTCCCAACCTAAGGCCTATGGGACGTATCCGGCCCCCGGCACCATTTCATGGGGGCCCACCACCACTCCAAGGGCATTCCCATGGTCCCTTTGAAGCTATTGGGACAAAATGGCCACCACCCCCTTCATGCAGGCAGGGCAAAATGGCCATCTGTCCCTCGAAGCTGACTGAGAGAGTGTGACCCGCGCCACAGCTTGAAAAGGTCGAGAACCCCTGATCCATAATGACAAAAATCAACAGCCTCAGTCTTGAAAGGGATGGGAACTGGGGTGGCGACAGCAGTAATTCAATTAAGCGAAACTAATTAAGTCGCATTGTTACCTGTTGGAAGCTTTCTCTCAAATGGTTTTGATCTTCTGGATGGCAGAATTCTATAATGTCTTTTCCCAAGAGATCCTAGTCAACCATTCATAAGAAAAGGAGAAGAGGGAGGGAAGGTCAGAAGATAGACAAAGCATTTCACAAATCCTACAGGACATATCTGGGGTGGGGTGGGGAGTTTTTCAGGAATTATGTTGCAACAGCTGTTTAGACCTTGTGCATGGGTACAACTCCTAAACAGGGAGTATGTCTGGCTTCATCTCTTTTTTAGTGACCACGAACTGACCTGGGGTTGGTAGCCGATCACGCTGATGCACCTCGGGTCGACAAAGGTAATGATCCCATCAGAATTGTGCCTGGATAAAAATTCCGTGGGAACAGACATGCCATTCATGTCCATGCAGACTGGAGAACTGGTTACCTGGGAAAAAGGATTTAAGAAGTTTCTAATCCAAGAGAAAACAACACAAAGTCTTTGTTGGCAAATCAACTGCTAGGTCAGTGGTGGCAAACCTATGGCACCCATGCCAGAGGGGGAGCTCAGAGCCCTCTCTGTGGGCAAACACGCCATCGCCCCAGCACAGAGTTCGTCCCGCCCCTCTGCCCAGTAGCCTAATGGGAGCGCTTCCTTCCTTCCCCCAGCACAGAGTTCACCCCGCCCCTCTGCCCAGCAGCCCAATGGAATCACTTCCTCCCTTCCCACAGCACAGAGTTCACCCCGCCCCTCTGCCCAGCAGCCCAATGGGAGCACTTCTTCCCTCCCCTTAGCACAGAGTTCACCCCGCCCCTCTGTCGCGTGGATGGCAGACTGTTGAGTTTTTGGCATTTGGTCGCCATCACTGCACTATGTTGTGAGATCAAATACCGCCATCAGTATGTAGAAGAAAAAATGAACTTCCAGATGTAAGATCAATTCAGACATAAGGGGGGGGGGGATCAGGGTTTTCTCCTCTATAAATGAGCCAGGCTGATTTTGGGGGGTCCCTCATACATGCAAAGGAAGCACCAGAAACTTCAGCTCTTTGTTTTAAAGCAATCCACTCTCTTTCTTTTAACTACAGTTAATACAAACTAGCGAAGATAAAAAAGTTTTAGCCCAACCACCATTCTCTTGATCACTGACACTAGTGAAAGAAATGATTAGTTTAAAGCTGGAAATGAATGGGTCTGAACATTTTGTCTCACATAAGAGATGTAGGAAGGAGAACTAGACCTGCAGATTAATCATATAGCAACAAAACATGGGTTCTTTATATACTAGAGTGTAAGTCAGGTTTTTTAGCCCTCAAAATAGGGTCCAAAAATGGGACTCAACTTATCCTTGGGTCAATGTAAACACTCAAAATCATACTCACACAAATGTCTAAATTAATTAATTTTACCATATTTTCATGTATTTTAATTATTGAAACTCACTAGCAGCTGCTGCATTTTCCACTCCCGACTTATACTCGAGTTAATCTATTTCCCTAGTTTTAGAGGTCCAAATTAGGTACCCCAACTTATATTTGGGACGACTTATAGTCGAGTATATATGGTAAACCAGACCTGAATATATGCCCATAAGAATATTCCTAGATCAAGGTACAGGAAGCAATGCCAATACTGCATTCGAATCAGAGCTGAGGTACATTACATGACAAAACCTACATCTTCCAAACTCTGATTCGAAGAGACGAATTCAAAAATCAACACATCGGAACACCTTTAGCAGCAACATAAATCTCAGTTCACTGACAGAGGATTGACAGAACAGAAGACTTTGTGAAAAAGCTAGTTATTTGTTCTCCACCCAAGAACAGCAAAAAAGATCCTTCTTCAACGCCCCATCGCGCCTGGACATTTTCTCAGGCAAAACCGGCACGTACGATGTTTCTTTTACAAAGACCCCTTGATCGGCAAAAATCTTGAGATGCCAATCCGAGGAGATAGAAGGTCACCGGCTTCCAGCTGAATGATTGACTTCCCAGGGCATAATACAGTTCATAATTTAAGTTCTTCCTTCTTCCCCCCGGGAACTTTTCTGTGATTAAACCTGCCCCTAGCCCCACTGAAAATTATGACCTATTTTGTCACTCACAGTGGTTCCTACGTAAGCAATATTTTCCTCGCTCTAAGGGATGTGAATGGTGATTTCTAGGCCACTGTTTGTTTGGGCAGCTGTCCCATCTGCCAAAAAAATGCCCCCCCCCTCCATTCTCCCTGGGGATGTCTTTAGGTTTGGCTTGAAGTGAAATTAAGACTAAATTGAAAAGATTTATACTTCAGGTTTCCAAGGAAACTGCTTCTACTAAAAGCATAGGGATGAAATGCGGTCTATTCCGATCTGATTTTGCCCCAGTCCACATTAGAGAAAATTGCCTGATTATGTTTTTCAGATACCTATCTGAAGACACGAATGAGACGGTTTCAATATGAAGTGGGGGTGGGGGGGAATGCAGGCATGCAGCTCTGAAAGATCTTTGTGCCTTGAGGGATTAATTTTTAAGAAGAAATACACATCCACCCTGTAAAGCCTAGTCCAGTGATTGTGAACCTTTGCGCTCCAGCTGTTCTTGACCTTCAATTCCCAGAAGCCCTGATCAGCAGGAGTGCTGACTTGGGCTTCTCATAACTGAAGTCCAAGAACACTTGGACTGTCAAGGTTTGCCATCATGGGACTAGTCCAGGGTTCCTCAAACTTGGTTTTCCATTTGTTCTTGGACTTCAATTACCAGAAGCCCAAGTCGGCACACCTGCCAATCTGGGAACTGAAGTCTAAGACCATCTGTAGAGGAACCCTGGCCTAGTCAATAAGTGAATTTGCAACCCCTGATTGAAGTCTTCACAAGTTTTACCCATTTCCAGGGAACTTGAAATTGCTGTATAATAATAATTGCTGTATTGCAAATAATATTCGCAAATGCTGCCTTTCTCCCAAACGAATTGGGTGGTGGGGCGGGGGAGAGAAACAGTTCTAGGATGGAGATATTAGAAAGTTTGTACTGGCATCACTAGATTATTAATAACCATCTTATTTAAACCCCTTGCCTTAGTCCTAGATCAGTGGTGGTGAACCTATGGCGTATGTAACAGAGGGGGCATTTACAGCCCTCTCTGTGGGCACATGAGCCTTTGCCCCAGCATGGAGTTCACTCTGCCCCTCTGCAGCGTGGACGGTAGCCTGTTGAGTTTGGGCACTCAGTTTCTAAAAGGTTCACCGTCACTGTCCTAGATGGAGTTCTATGCAAGTTGCACAGTTCATAGCATTGATTTACAAAAGTGCATTGAAATATCAAAATGGGGTTGTTGTTTTCTACCTGCAGTCTCCCAATGGCCACCAGACAATATTTGCTACCCTGTCCCACGTCTGCATCTTCTTCTGGTATAGTCATTCCTGAAAGAAAAGAAAAAGTCAAAAAAAAATTCAAAGCAAAGTTAAACAAAACACATATGGAAAATTGTTTTTTTAAATCAATCAAATATTAATGGATTTTGGAAATGTGCAGATAGAATGGAACCAACAAGAGATGGTTGCTATAGTTGAAGCCCTTCTTCAATTCCGAAAAGCAAAGTGAATGCTACATTTGGAACCACTCCTGATCTCTTGGTTTTCCTCAGAGCCACCATTCAAGTCAGTTTAGACCATGCGGCATCAATGGATCCCACATTGTCCAGTAAGGTGGGTGACTAAAAGGAAATGGGTTCATTATTTCTTTCTGATAAAAATTTCTATTGAAAAGAGGGCTTGATGTACAACTAGAAAGCCCAGTTCATGACTGCCCAGTTTTCCTGATTTAACATCCAACAAGTGAACTCTCAATCTCCATGTTCCACATCTTGATAAGTTCTGGGATCACGTTTGGACGTCCGTCCATCCAGTAGCGGGATTCAGCAGGTTCATCCCAGTTTGCCAGAACCGGAAGCAGAAATTCACCCATCCAAGGTTTGAAATAACGCAGGGCTTTCCCCCTGGCCACTCCCACCATACCATGCCCACAGAGTAAGTAGTAAAAAAAATTTTGAATCCCACCACTGCATCGGTCCATCCATCCATCCATCCATTCATCCATCCATCCATCCGTCCATCCATCAGTCCATCCATCCATCCATCCATCCAACCAACCAACCAACCAACCAACCAACCAACCAACCAACCAACCAACCAACCAACCAACCAACCAACCAACCAACCAAACAAACAAACAAACAAACAAACAAACAAACAAACAAATTTGTCTTCTAGCCTGCTAAACTGCAGAAACATAGAATCTCAACCTTGGGCCCAACATCTCTAGCCAGGCTCCACTTTGTTTAGTTTGAGGGGCCCTTTAAACCATCATCATTCCATCCAACTCTCCATGTTTCTTTTTTTGGTTGTAACCATAATAGCTTTGTTCTTTTTTTGGTTTGTTTAATTTAGTTGTTTGCATTCCTTTCTTCCTACGGTGCGGCCTTCCACTAGGGTCAAAAGGGTGGTTAATTAGACTCTAATAAAGGAAACAGGTCTTCTTTGACACAGTCATTCCTCAATGCATCCTCGGGCTTACTTCATCAAAACAGATGTTGCCTTTTACTGTAAAAGAAGAACTTCCTTAAGCTAAAAAAAACAAATCATCAACACATTTGGTCATGTTGGAATGAAAGCAGCCAACTGAAAAACATGCGGGCATTTCACAACAATTTATTTGCTTTCAAACTCTGAGGGGGAATTTAATTTTATAAACACAAGCAGAATACAAAAGCTTGCCAAAAAGCTATTTTTAGTGTCTGGAGGTTGCATAAATAGGATTGTTTTGGACCCTAAGTATTATCTATCCACTCATCTTCAAGGTTCTTATGCAATTAGGTTTTCCAAATTAAATGTGGAGGTCATAAATTCCCTAGAGATGCTTGAGTGGGTTTTGGCTATTTATAATCCCCCCTACTCTCCGTATCTCTACAGATTTGCTTTTTTTAGATTCACGTCACATGAGCGCAATCCATCTTTCAGGAACCTATTTTGGCATATTAGTCAAATTAATTGGAAAGGAGGACAGTATTTTGAAAGCCATTTCATTCAAAAGCTATTTTTAAGCAGAGAAAATGGCAGCCTAAAATCTAGAAACCACATTGCCAACATACGTTGAATCATGGAGAAAAATTAATATCAGAAACAAGTCTACTTCTGTTTCATTGACTACACCAAGACCTTTGACTGTGTGGACCACAACAAAATGTGGCAATTAATTAAAGAGATGGGAATACCAGAACACCTTATATGTCTCATGAGAAATCTGTACAAGAGTCAAGAAGCAACAGTTAGGGACAGAATACGGAAGGACGGAGTGGTTTGGAATAGGAAAAGGAGACAGACAAGGCTGCATTTTGTCACCCTCCTTATTCAGCTCATACAAAGAGCACATAATGTCCAATGCAGAGATTCAAACGGAGCTCCTCCTTCAAACGGAGCTCCTCCCCTTCCGAAAGGGCTTGAAAACCTGGCTGGCGGGACAGATTTGGGGACCCGGGACCATGGGCTCCCATACCAAGTGGCTCATTTAAGGACTGCCCCCCTGGGTTGGATCATGGGATTTACTGTTATCTATCCCTGTGTTGTTTTTAATCTTTTTAATCTTTCGATTGTTTTAACTTTGACGTTTTAGTGATAGTTTTATTCTTGTTTTATTCTTTTTATTCTGATTGTGGGCCGCCCAGAGTCGGGTCCTCCCGATTGGGGTGGGGTATTAAATTTAATAAATAATAATAATAATAATGGAGGAATCAGAATTTGGGATCAAAATTGCTGGGAGGAACATCAACAACTTGAGATACGCAGATGATACTACCCTAATGGCAGAAAGTGAGGAAGACCTAAAGAAGCTCCTGCTTAGGTTGAAAGAAGAGAGTGCAAAAACCAAGATAATGGCAACAGGCCCTGGAAAATAGATGGGGAAGAAGTAGAAGCAGTGACAGATTTTACTTTCCTAGGATCCAAGATCACTGCAGATGGTGATTGCAGCCATGAAATAAACAGGCGACGGATGCTTGGGAGACAGGTTATGAGAAACCTGGGTGTAAGAAAACAGACATCTTTTTCCTAATGCTCTCAAAGCTTGGTTAAGTTGTAGTTTGAAATTGGCCTCATAGAAATCCATTTTTCTCTCTGAGCCTCAAGGCTGTGTCACAGACAGCATGTTTTTCAGTGTCAGTGTACCCGTGTTATCTTTCTAAGCTCCTGGATGTTTTGACTAAACAGAGAACATTCTCTGTTCATTCTGTGTGCACGTGTGTAAACAAAGTATTGTTTTGAGAAAGTTTTCTCTGTTACCTGATTGGCTAAAGCTAAACCACCTGACTGCAGATTCTCCATTTTGGAGAGAAGAAAGAGTTCATCTCTGCTTCTTCATGAGTTAAGACCCGTTTTTGATTAGAGAGCTTTTGTTTCTGAATCTCTATGGGCTAACATCCTTAGCCTAGGAGCTATGCATTTTTGCTCCTTAAAAATGGTTACCTAGATTACCTAAAAGATCTTGGACTGTGTATTGGACTGACTTAAGCTACTGACTTTTATGCTTTATGAAAATGATCAATAAATCTTCATCATTTTCCTGAACAACTTGTCTTCATTGGACTAAAAGGGTAAGAGCAGCATTGCATTTCACACACAACTTTGAACACGCTACCCAATTAAAACCTCCTTCTAGCTGATAAGCAGCTGAGAAGTTCTTATTGCCATCCAGCTCGCCCTGTGTAGGTTTGTTTTGGTTTACAGGAGGTTTTCCAGAAGTGTGAGGGCCGGCTGGTACGTGACACTGGGGAACATAATTAAAAGGAGAGACATCACCTTGCAAACAAAAATTCGCATAGTCAAAGCAATGGTATTCCTGGGGGCAATGTATGGTTGTGAGAGCTGGACCATTAGGAAAGCTGAGTGCAGAATAGATGCCTTTGAAATGTGGTGTTGGAGGAGAGTTTTGAGAGTCCCCTGGACAGAGAGGAAAATAAGTAAGTCCATCCTAAAAGAAATCAACCCTGACTGCTCCTTAGAAGGACAAATAGAAAAGATGAAGCTAAAGTACTTTGGACATCAAATGAGAAGAGAGGATTCACTTGAGAAAGCCTTGATACTGGGAAAGGTGGAGGGCAAAGAAGAAGGGGGCAGCCAAAAATGAGATGGCTAGATGGTAATGTAGATGCAATGGGCACAGAGCTGGGCGGACTGCGGAAGATGGTGGAGGACAGAAGTGCCAGGAGGGCAATGGTCCATAGGGTAGCAAAGGGTCAGAATCAACTGTGTGACTGAACAACAACAACAAAATCTATCTCATCCTATTGCAAAACATATCTGTTGAACTAGGAGTTCCAAAGCCACCTTCTGAAGGTCCAGGGGAAAAGCCATACACTTATTATCACCCAATTCTGGGCCCAGAAACTTACTTTGAGCACCAAAAAAGAATGGAGACCAAACCAGTCCTTCCTCATAAAAATCTGCTCCAGATTCTTGTTACAACTTTTCCCCTATTTTCACGAAGATATTTTGAGAAGTGAATCCATTCTCATCTCTTCATTCTTTATTGATTTCCTTACTATCGTTCCTCTCTGCCAAATCAGGGACTCTCAAGGTGGCAAATTCAGTAGTTGTCCTTCAAATTCTTGGTGCCAGGAACCTTTGATAAGGTGTAGTAGAGCACGCAAAGATCTACTAGTACGTCCAGAGCCACTTTCTGCTTATGACATCATCATCATGCGCTGTCAAGTCATCTGAGGTATGGTGAACCTTTCTAGGGTTTCCTCATTTGAAGAGAATGTCTTGGAATTCCATCTCTTACAAGGCATATGTGGAAAGAGGAGAAGGACAAAGACCACGAGGCAGAAGCAGAGGAAGAGGAACATGGAGAGAGAACATCAAACATTACAAGAAGACCAAATAATATGACTGGGGGTGGCTAGAAGAGCCTTGAATCTTGGATCTCCCTCAACACCTGAAGGGGTGGGAGAGGAGGAGGAGGAGGAGAAGAAGAAAGCTAGCTGAGGAATGATGCTTGTGATGAACTGGACCCTAAACAGAACAAAAGGGCAGATGTGAAGTTATTTAAATGTAAGAAACAGATAACATTAAGGCAATATATACATCTACTCCCAATCCATTGGAAAATTTATTGGTTTTATTTTCCCCATTCCAACTCATGAGTCATAAGAAATAAAGAAAATAGCCAGGAGTCAGTCATTTCATAACCTAGAATACTTGCCAATCCTGGAATGGTGGAGGGGAGAAAGGGAAATTGTGCCAAGATGTTATCCAACCCCAACTCAAGTGCTATTCTGAGGAGCTCTGCGTTGCCCGCATTTTTGGCCTAGACTTGGGGGCTTGTCTTCCCCTCATCACCGACACTTACACAGAGCAGTTTGGCATATTAGCATGTATTTTAGAAGGATTACCACTTTCGTGTTGCTACATACAGGCATGGATATGCATGGAGGGAGCTGGTTGTGTGCATAAACTTGACCCATAATTGCATCCTGGAAGACCCAGGGGTGAACCTAAATGGTCTCCCCCATTTCCACTGCCCCATGAATGTTCATTCTGTAGTTCCTTCTGCCCCAACCTAGTGTGAGAAAGATTAGCCAGCATCACTAGGTTGCCGTTACCAGGGTATGCCCAATTGTGGTTCAAGAATACCACAATCTCCGAGGAGGCTCTTTCTGTGTACCCCAACTTCATACAACTAATGTGCGTTGATGCATTCTTTATTTTTTAAAGACAAGACTGCAGACTATAAAATAAACATAAGAGGTAAAGGTCTCCCTTGCTCGAAAGCCAGTTGTGTCCAACTCTAGGGGGCGGTGCTCATCTCATTATTATAAAACCAACAACAACAACCTCAATAACAAGGAAAGGAAAAAAGTTATATACAGTAATACCTCAGATAACATTAGTATCGAATAACACTAAAATCGCATAACATTAAGCAATCTGGGGGGAAGAATTGCATCGGATAACATTAAGATCCTATGGGATGCATCAGATAACAACCGCTAAAGCCTGTGTGGTTACAATGTATCTCTATGGATCCCATAGGATTTTAACATGCATCGGATAACACTAAAAATCGTATAACATCAAGACTTGTGGAACCAGGTTTTAACGTTATCTGAGGTTTTACTGTAATTATACCACGAATGGGTATTTTTTTAAAAATGTGCAGACGCACAAATGAACGCCCAGTTTTGTTGGGACAGTGGCGCCTCATGGGGTTTTCATCCGAAATGTAAAAGAGCAAGCCAAGGAGATAGACTTTTTCTCTTGGGGGAAGGTGAACCAGTTGAGCACTACGAATAGGGTGAAACTGGTTTGTTCTACTAGTGGCTGCATTGTATGTAAATGGACTGAGAAAAGGCGGACCGAACAGATGGTTGTGTTTACTGTGGGTGTTTCTGTGTAGGACGGGAGGATAGTGGAGACACTATCTTGATCAGAACCATCATCTTGGCTTCTACTTAAAACTTATAAAAATTCTTGAATGCTCACACTTTCTCTCTCTCCAGTGTCTCTAAACCAAATACTTTCCATTCATTGTTATGTGAGAATAACACGATTAGGGAGGAAGAATCATATGGACCGTATAAAAAGTCCTTAAAGTTGCCAAAATACAAGATCTCTTAACTGCAAAACATTTTTTTAAAAATACCCATTCGTGGTATAATTATATAACTTTTTTCCTTTCCTTGTTATTGAGGTTGTTGTTGTTGGTTTTATAATAATGAGATGAGCACCGCCCCCTAGAGTTGGACACGACTGGCTTTCGAGCAAGGGAGACCTTTACCTCTTATGTTTATTTTATACTCTGCAGTCTTGTCTTTAAAAAATAAAGAATGCACCAACGCACATTAGTTGTATGAAGTTGGGGTACACAGAAAGAGCCTCCTCGGAGATTGTGGTATTCTTGAACCACAATTGGGCATACCCTGGTAACAGCAACCTAGTGATGCTGGCTAATCTTTCTCACACTAGGTTGGGCCAGAAGGAACTACAGAAGGAACTTCATTTTGGTAGTTTCACGCCTGGCTTAGACACGGAAAAAGAAGAAGTAGTTGTTAAAAAAGGGTGTTCGAAGAGAGCATGAGTTGGTCTTGGTAGCAGTTGACACTTTGCAACTTCTTCCACTTACGGAGGAGGGCTTGGAGTCTGCCAGAGTCTTCTTCAAATGGATTGTATGGCAGGAAAAGAAAGAATCTCTTCTCTCCCTCCATGACTTCCAGACAAAAAGAGGTCGAAGACTATGAAATTAGGTCATCTGTTTGCTCATTTGGACAAGCAACCTTCTGACTCTGAGCTCAGGAGGAAGTTGGATTCAATGGAAAACACAACCCCCAATTAAATAGTTTAAAGAAGAACCTACAGCCCTGGAATCAGCTCCAGTTCACTGTTAAATGTTCTGTTTTTTTAGACCCTGAAGTTCTTATTCTCTGTTGCTACACCAGCTTGGCATGAAGGTGAACGAATCTGAGGCAAAGAGTTCTGGTTTTATTTATAACGACCAGTACAAGCTTCCATCATAGGCCATCGTCTTAGATGACTAGGGCATGTCCACCATATGGATGGTTCCAGGCTTCCCTGCCAAATTCTTTATGGGGAACTTAGCTCTGGTACAAGACCTCGCGGAGCTCCTCTGAAGCATTATAAGGACCAGATGAAACAAACCACGAAGGTGTCAGGTATAAACCCACAAACCTGGGAGGCCGCAGCTAAAGATTGCCCACTTTGACGCCAAACCATCTTCAAAGGGGAACGCCCGCAGATGTTAAGAGGTTAAGTGACAAATACAAAAGCTTCGTCAAACTCAACCACGCCCTCCACCACCTGTTCAGTGTAATGTGTGTGGCCACAAGTTTCAGACAGGATTGGCTTATTGAGTCACCAGAGACACATCCATCAACAGAGAAAATGAGGACTTTCAGGGAAAATTTATGCTCAGACACGAGTAGTTGCCGACAACAAGCAAGAGTTGTCGGGTGTCCTTTCTTCCTATGGTGTAGTGACAAAATTTTGAAATAACTGCCCATCCTGATACTCTCCACAGCCAGTGGTCCCCACAATTTAAAGAGCGCCCCACCCACCCCCAAAACACACACTGCCTCATTGTCTACCTCGGTTAAAGAGAAAGCAGACTTTTTAGGTTACAATCAATAGTTCTTCACTGTCCATTTTCGAACCATGTGTAGTAGAGAGAGCTTTCAACAACAACACTGATTCTGGGAAATATATATTTATTTCCGATTTCAAAGAAATTTGAAGAAAATTTATTGAGCAAGACTGAACCAAAGCGAGAGGAACAAAACCAAGAGAAGAATATATAACTTCTAGGAATGAGGGGGCAGATATATACAGTGGTGGGCATTGGCTGGTTCGCCCCAGTTCGCCGGAACTGGTAGCAGAAATCCTGGCTGGCCCTGCACACCCAAGTTTTGAAATAAAGTAGCCCTAATTTGGGTGCAACGCAGGGCTTTCCTGGCCACGCCCACCATGCCACACCCACAGTGTGGTAGTAAAAAAAATTGAGCCCACCACTGACTATATATCAAGGTTAATATATATAAATCAATTTTCAATATTGATAGTAAACTAAAAGTATAATGTCCCATGGGTGGTGGTGGATACAGTTATTTGATTATGTAACAATCTTATATATTAATCTCTATCTATCTACACTGTAGATTCTACAGTATCTATCTCTCTATAGGTCTAGATCAGGAGTTCTCAACCTTTTAAAGCCAGGTCACACTCCCTCAGACAGCTTCGGGGGTTGGACAGCCATCTTGCCCTTTTCCCACCACAGGGCACTTGACAGACAAATAGATAAGCTTGCTATTGTAGTTGTTAATGTATTGTCATATTTTTAGTTTGTTGATTAGTATGTTTAATTTTAAATAAATTATTTTTAAAAAAATAATGAAATTTATTTGGAAATTTATTTGTTACTGATAGCTGTGGGAAGCTGTATTGTTATGCTTGCTTGTCTGTCATTCTGCTTGAGCAAACTCTTCTCCCTTTAACCCCTGAATTTGGTGTATATAAACCATGCCTGTAAGTTTCACTCCTTTGTCTGAAGAAGTGGACTTGATCCACAAAAGCTGACAACAAAATTATAGCAGTTAGTCTTTAAAGTGCTACAGTGTTTTTTATTTTGTTTTCTGATATACCTGAAATTTATTTGTTTCCCAGTTACTTTCAGAACTAAAGACAATCTCAGATGGAAGAACCCATCAATGGTGGTGGCTGTGGATATCATAGGTCTTGCTCCTCAGAAAGTTAACAGGTCTTTGACCCCACAAGCCCAGAGTCCAGTACATCTTTGCCCTGTTACATGATGGAGTGAGTTTCTGAAAGGTCAAAACTGTTACTTTTCTTGGTTTTGGATAGAAGGAAGCACCACAACCCATGAAAAGGCAGGAGATGGGATCCAGGTTGGAGCCTTCTTTGAGGACTTATGAAGAAAGGCCATCCAGTGGGCCTCACTGACATCACTGGGCCCTCTCCCCACACATTCCTCAACCCCTACCTCGCAGAAAGGAAAAACCATGTCCTGAGGAGGGAGACGTCTACTTCAGCCAAAGTGGCTTGAATTATAATCTGCTGGCATTGAGTAGACGATGGCAAGACGATGGCAGTCCTTCTGCGTCATGTCTTGGAAGACGGTGTGTGAGCTTCCAAGACAGACAAGAAGCCAATGTTTTCCATTTCACCCTTGCACTGAACACTTCTCAAGATAATGCTGTCTAGACTTAACCTCCAACCACAGTAGCAAGAATGCTATGTGGATATCAGAGACGTTGTTTTGGATACTGCAAAGTGATCCAAGGAAACAATCTCCCTATAAAGCGATGGCATGACTCGCCTTCCAGTCCTGGCCTCAGCAGTGGAAGCCGTTCTTTTTCCAAACTGTTCAAAAGGCTCCCTTGGAACAAGGAAAAGTCAAAAGTCTGTGGTTTCCCCATATCTGATTTTATCAGGTTTAATTTCATTACAGGGCAGAAGAATGCTAACAAATCCAATTTCCCTTGCCTTTCCCTTGCCTAGCAGTAGACCATCTTCTTAGTAGCTGTAGCTAAGACTCCAACTATTATTATCATCTTGACGAGGTTTGTTTTTATTCCAGAAAGCTTCTGATGAGCGACAATCTGCTGAGGAAGAGGCTTTTAATCAGGGATCTAACTTTTACTGTTTGCTCAAAATGTCTTTTAATTCTGCTGTTCTACTATTCCAGTTTCTCAATTGTGTCCTAAGGCTGCATTGTATCATTTTTTCATACGTACCAGCTTTGAAATCACGTTCTGAGCTCCCTTGAGTCCAAGTTTAGGAGATGCATGTCTCATAAGTAAACAATTACTTAACCAATTACATCCTACATTTTTCTCTAATGAGTTCAAAGCAGTTTACAGGGCTTTTTCCTTCTCTTTTTATGTCACAATCCCTCAATAAGTTAGGGGTGGTGAATGAGGAGGAGGAGGAGGAGATGGTGATGATCTACTTTGATTCGGATTCCTGCATTGAGCAGAAGGTTGGACTCGATGACCTCAAAGACTCCTTCCAATTCAGTGATTCTATGATTTTATGATTTGGCGGAATGGTCACTTTGTGAGTTTTATAACTTTCGGGGTGGACTAGATCTAAGATTTTCCAAGCCCCGGGTTAAACCACAACACCTCCCTCGCATTTATGAGGTTCCAAGATTGACTCTTTGATCTCCTTGAACTACCTTACAAGGTAGCTCAGATCGACATGTGGTCACTCTGTTTTGGTTTTTAAATCAGGTAGGAAATGATGCAAAAAAGACCCTCTCGTCCTGAAGGTTTTCTGCCAGCCAAAGTACATGAAAAGTGGACGCAATGAAAACACAGCTTGACCTAGTATTAAGGACAGTTCCCGTGTTTGTTCCAATTATTACACCGATGCTTTCTTGAAACACGGTACTGAAACGGTCTGTGTTATTTACAGTAACTCCACAGCTTAGTCAGTGCCAGCTGGAAAGACAAAGGAGAATTCCAACCAACCTCTCCGATAAACACACAAACGCATTGCATTTTCCATGGCTGCCATGCGAAGTAAATTAAGTTAATTCCACCCAGGTGGAGTCTTGACACGACAAAAGGATCCAGAGACCATTAAAAGGACATGATCTGTCATAAACAGGTGAAGCCGTAGGCAGAAACTGGCCCAGAAGTTGTCTTGATTTCAACGTGATAGGACTTGATGAAAGGCAATGATTTGGGTGGGGGACTCCACCATTAGTTTATGTTTTGTGGTATGTGCCACTCAGACAACAACAGTGGATGAGATCGCTCTTGTTCTGATTCGTATCAGTGGGGGCCGTGGGAGGTGAGGGAGGTTTTTCAGCTCATCCCAGCTGTTAGCTCAGCCAACCCATCCCTTAACAACTTTGGACCGGATCTCCTCTTTGTCTCCTGTTGTTTTGCACATTCTCCTTGAAGGAAACCTCCCTGCATGTAATGTTTTAGTAAACAGGCAGTTTTCAGAGGAGCGCAGTAGAGCAAGAAATGAAAATGGCCTTTGAAAAAACAAGAACTGTTTGCTCAAGAAGGTGGGATACACAATGGACCCAGTTGGGTTTTCTTTGGCAATCGGTTTTCCTATGCTTCATGCTATAATCACAAATGCCTCTTGGCTTCAACGTGGATTTGCCCCCCAAGCATCCACTGTTATTCGAAAATCCAAGTTGAAGTCTTTCTTGACATTGAGGGATGCCCAAACTCAGCTCATTAAACAGGAACTAAAGAAACTATAGTTGTAGGTCAAAACCTGTCGTCTCCTTCCATAATGATTACTGGAATGTAGGCTTAGTCCATAAGTGGGCCCAAGAGCAAGACAAGACTGAACTATGAACAATCTCTGGAGGCAAAAAGCCAAGGCTGTCCTACTTTGGGAACATCATAAGAAGGCAAAATTCACTCACAAAGGCAATTAATGTTGGGACAGTTGAAAGAGAGCAGGAAAAGAGGAAGACTGAGTATGAGATGGGTTGACTCTCTAAATAACCACAGAATTGAATTTATAAGAGCTGTTCAGGACATTTTGGAGATTACCTGTTCATAGGGTTGCCATAAGTTGAGGGCAACTTGACAACACATAACGACAACAAGGCCCAGTCCACAGGATGGAAAAGTTACTTTTTTGGACTACAAGTACCCAAATTCATGGAAGCAGAGGAATCCTGGCCATGCTGGCTGGGCAGATTCTGGGACTTGCAGCCCCAAAACGGAAATTTTCCGAGCTTAGGTCAAACCATGCGATGAACTCTCTCAATGGAATGTCCAACTAGGGTGGGCAACCTTGGCTCTCCAGCTGTTCTTGAACTTCAATTCCCAGAAGCCATGATCAGCATGAGTGCTAGCTGTGCTTCTGGGAATTGAAGTCCAAGAACACCTGGGGCATCAAGGTAGGCCACCCCCTGGACTAGAATCTTTAAGTTTTGAGCCTTTGACTGAGTGGTTTGAGATTCCCCAGACACCCTACAATACAACTGAACAATTTCTTCTACATATGATTTCACAAACACTCCTATGACCTCAATTGTCCTGCAAGTTCACTTTCTTGCAGGAGAATCCTACTAGAAAGATCTAGAGAACATTTATTGCAGATACGAGGTGGACATCAGACATGTAATTCTCCTTCCTCCCATTGGAAAAATAATCCGTTCCCATTGGGTATCATTGTCCAGTTCTGAATTCCTGAAAATTCTACCCTAAAACCCCCATTTCTGTAAGAAACGGAGCACAAAAAACACCAGTACGTTGCTCCTGGAGATGTAAGGTAGACTTAATCAATAACGGTTGAAATCAAAGACATTCATATAGAAGATTTAAATAGGTGCCTTGCCTATTTTACCTGCCGGAGGCCAGGCCTTAATATAACCAGTACAATGTACCACGGCATATTGAGCTTCTCCTTCCTTGACAGGGCCAAGACCATTCCTAAAGGAAGGAAAGCATATCTTGGTATTAAACAAACGAAACAAGGCTGTTAAAACTATTACTATTGTCGTTTTTCCTTCCTTCCTTTCTCTCCACTTCCCTTCTTTTTGGGGTTTTAAGAAGTTAAGTTGCTTTAGCAACAACTAACCCTCTCTTGTGCCAAGGGTTTGATTTCACTGCTCTGCTAAAATTCAGTCCACACCCTGGCAGTTACTAACCTTTTTCCTTCGCTGCTATACATCAAAAGTAGTAACACCCTCTTTTTCACAAAGTGAGTAAAGGTTAGGTTTTCACAGAGCGGAGTTCCCAGGAATCAACTTCGCCAGTCTCTGCGATATACCAAGATATACCTTGCTATGCAAAGCTCACCGCCAGACAGCAGAGATGGAAAGTGCTGAGGCCTTATCCCGAAACCCATTCTTGCTCCCAGAGGCCTAAGATGGTCTACTCAGAAAAGGCAACCCACCTATAGCAGTAATGGTGAACCTTGGCACTCCAGCTCTTCTTGAACTTCAATTCCCTGAAGCCCAAGTCTCTGTAAATCTACACAAATGGGTTTACTGCACGTACCTGCAAGAAACCCATTCGTGTGGATTCACAGAGTTCTTAGGCTTCTGGGAATTGAAATCCAAGAACACTTGGCATGCCAAGGTTCCCCATCACAGACCTATAGCATCTCATGTAGAGACCAAGTGAGGTGGACCATTTGGTCAAAACAGGTCAAATCAGGACTGGAATTCCACCTACCGGTATCTTTTCCGCATGGTGGCTATTCTGTTCAGAGGTAAGTGATCCAAAGGGGCATTCCCACATCTGGAATCAAGATCAGCACATTGGCAAGTTTAGTTATGATACCTACTTTCATGGGAATAGAAAGACAATCTACATTTGCAACCAAGAATCTTTTCAGTAGATGATATTTAAGCTGGAGTGGAAAGTGTAATCTACTTTCATTTAAAGTTCTCTCTCCCATTGTCTCTTTCTTCCTGGTCCTCACCCTCATTCCCAATATAATAAACCTCCTCCTCTTTCAAGTGCTGTATTCAGTTCTGAATATTGGCGATCATCATGGCGATCAGCCATGAACATTGTCTTGGGAATAGCATAATTCAGTGTCTTCCATTTGCTTTCTGCATTGCAGTGTGACATCCATACCACTGATCCAGTTCAGTGAGTCACTTTCTGGTTCTGAGCCCTTTTGGTACAGAAAGTCTTCCTCAGCCCCAGGCCAGAATTGATGAAGCTGCTGCCCTCCATCAAGATGGATTCAAGTGGGATTTAATCCATTTGGGGACCATCACCCTTCCCAGTGGACTTTGCCACCCGTTAGTCCTCACGATGTTCAGATTATTTAACCAGCACCTGACAATCAACGTTGAGTCTGAGTCATTGGCAGTATGTTCCACTCTATTACCATAGCAAGATAACCTGGCTAGACTGGTAAATATAATCTAGATATTCTAATTACTGTACTCAGATTAGAGAGGTTGAGAATACTGCATACGCAGAACAGGAAAACCCAACTCACAAGCAATAACTTGTCAAGACTTTATTAATTTGCTTCCTCTCTTTCTACTAGCACAGCTCTAAATTACTTGCTGCTAGCAACTGTTTGCTACTAGTTCCTAGCCCTGTGTCCAAATTTGGTGAAGGTAAGTTTTTCCTTCCAGCTGGCTTGGTTATCTGAAAACTGGACCATTGAGCGCTGTAAGCAGTTTACGATGAATTTTAAACAGAGGGCAGATGCGTGGATGCTGATTTAGCAACAGGCCTGTTGCTCTTGTTCTGTGTGTGTGTGTGAACACAAAGTACCAGACATGACAAAAAGCACGTTGTTCACTTCACAAGTGTGCGCTGAACAAATGTTCAAGTGAACCCCTTTTGACATGGATCCAGATGTGGAAATGTAAAGATCTGTTTACTCTTTCTGCAGAGGCAAAACTCCCTGCAGCTACTAGACAGTTAGGTACCAAAAGTTCAGTATGTGAAAGCTGAAAACAGATTTTTGAAGGTGGAATGAACATATGGATAAAGGAATCCCAAGTATTTTTTCAAGTCCGGAGGCCAATTCAGCTATAAACCACAGACTCAAGGGAAGCTTAATTATTGCCATCTGGGATAGCTAAGAGAACAGAATATTTATAAATAGTCACCTCAAAGTTTGCAAATTGCAAAAATGAAGATTTCCCCCCCACAAGATTCATCATGTGCCTAAATTAGTTGGATAATTATTTATACCTTCTACTCTTTTTTTAAAAAAATATTCTTATACCAGTTTGTTGAGTCAGATAAGCACAACCACATGTCCATTCCACTGTGGTTTCAAGATGGCTGTTTTCAATAATCACTAATTAGGATGACACATTGGTCGTTAATCAGATGTATGGTTTTTATAAGCAAACACAGAGGCGACTCAGCTCTACTAAACACTGCCATGGAATGGCTCTAGTGTTTCCCAAATGCTGGTGTTTGGACTTCAATTCCCAGAAGCCTAAGTCATTTCCCCAAAGCACTGATCAGCCAATGTACTGACTTAGGCTTCTGGGAATTGAAGTCCACTAGTGGGCTGTGTACCCCTTGTTGGGAACCACTGCTCTAAGCTATTGATCCTTTTGTTAAGTGCAAGAAATATCTCAACATTCAGATTTATTAGCCGTGACCTATTGCAACCTTGACCTGCATGATGGGAATGACATAATCAGCAGCAGTGGACAGCCATTAATTAAATATTCCCTTTTTCGATTTTGGGGATTTGTACAACTTGCGTGCAATGAGATAAAGGTTCATGAACCTTCAAATCGAGCAAGGGACTCTTTAATTAGTGGCAATTGACTGTTGCTAATGATAGTATTCCCATTGCAGAGACTGAGTCATGCAATAAGATACCAGATGGTGAGTTGTTAATGCAGTGGTTCCCAACCAGGGTGGGGGAACAACTTCAATTCTCAGAAGCATAAGTCGGTACTTTGGCCGATCAGTGCTTTGGGGAATTGAAGTCCAAAAACCGAAGGTTGGGAAACATTGGTCTAAAGTAAGTATATATATAAAGTATATATAAAGGGAGAGAGAAAAATACTTTTCTCATTCCATCCCTTCTTAGACAAATTAGAACCGTGATGGTGAACTTTGGCACTCCAGGTGTTCTTGGACTTCAATTCCCAGAAGCCCAAGTCAGCACTCCTGCTGATCAGGGCTTCTGGGAATTGAAGTTCAAGAACAAATGGAGTGCCAAGGTTCACCATCACTGAACTAGAACTATTCTTGAATTTCATGAACCATCGCTGAATCCTGACAGCAAAAATGAAAAAAATACGATTACCCCATCATGACATATATCCATCATGATCTGAGGATGGTAATTATATTGGTTTAAATCAATTCTAGTACAGTAATACCTCGGATAACGCTAAGACTTGGTTCCACAAGTCTTGGTGTTATCCGATTTTTAGTGTTATCCGATGCATGTTAAAATCCTATGGGATGGATCGGATAATGTTAAAGCTCCATAGAGATACATTGTAATCGCACAGGCTTTAGCGGTTGTTATCCGATCCATCCCATAGGACCTTAACGTTATTCAATCCAATTCTCCTCCCCAGATTACTTAACGTTATGCGATTTTAGTGTTATCCGAGGTAAACGTTATCCGAGGTATTACTGTAGTTCCATTGAATCAAGCCATAAGTCCCAACCTTTGGTTTTTGGACACCTTATATGCCTAAGAGAACAGAATATTTATAAACAGTCACCTTGAAAGTTCGCAAATTGCAAAAATGAAGATTTCCTTTGCTCAAGATTCATCATGTGTCTAAAATAGTTAGATAATTATTTATTATTTCTTCATTTTTTAAAAAATTATTCTTATACCAGTTTGTTGAGTAACATAAACACAACCACAAGACTAGAGTCAAGCCATGGTCTCACTGTAAATCTGGGGGATTCAGAGAAGATTAGGGCAGCCGACCCGAAGGATCTGCCTATGTGGACGCACAGGTGAAGACTCCATAGCAACCACGGTTTATTTACACAAGGTTGGCAGTTTTGCCATCAGCCTCAACGTGGCGCGCTGGCAACATTCAAGGAGAACATCTCCTTCATGAACCTCAACTGTTCCTGTATAACCTTGTATGTGTGGGTGTGTGTATGTGGACACATACAACCTATCTACCAGTTGTAGTCACACAGAATGAAGGACCGGACCTTCAGAGTCTGGGGATTCTGGGATCTGTAGTTCAAGAAAGGCAACATTTCCAAGTTCTGACTCTAGAAACTCATGAGAGAGATCAAAACCAATGTATTAAAGGACGTACCGCATGCGGCAAATGAAAGAACGTCTTGAGCCCATGCACATCCTCATTGAAGACTGCTGGCCCTCCTTCTTGACCGTCCCTGTCTTCAAATCCAGGATCCGTCCTAAAGTAATTTGTAGTGGAGGGAGGAATGAGAGAAAACACATAAAGAGGAGAATGAATCAAGGATCCCAAGAGCACCCATTGTATTTTGTTTATTGTGTTGTTTATTTTGCAATCCTATTAAAATTTTTGTGCAATGTTTTCAAAGATTAAGGGCAGTGGTGACATAGTGCTTAAGATGCTGAGCTTTAAGGTCAGCAGTTCACGACCCGAGTACTGCATGATGGAATGAGCACCTGTCTCTGTCCCAGCTCCTGCCAGCCTAGCAGTTTGAAAGCAAGAAATTGCAATTAGATAAATAGGTACTGCTTTGGCAGGAAAGGTAACAGCATTCTGTCATGCCAGCCATATGATCATGGAAACATATGAAGATGCAGACAGCACTGACTATTTGACTGTAAGCGGAGATGAGCACCCTAGAGCAGGACTCAACTGGCTTTCAAGCAAGGGTGACCTTTACCTTACCTGCCCCACAGGTAGTTCATGAGGTAATTACAGTATCTCATTTTACCACTGAAGGAGGGAAGGCTGCATCAACTTTGAGCCCGTTGGGATTGGACTCAGGTCATGAGCAGAGTTTCTGGCTACTGCAGCTTCAACCATTGTATCACAGGGGCTTATAAAATCATTAAAATGAAATGCAATAGTTATTTAAAGTACCAAAGGGACACAAGGTAGTCAAACACGGTTGTAGAAAAACAACCAAATAAAAACAGCAAGCAACAGTGAGAAGACAAGTCAGATCCATGTTGGAGCTTTAGTCAGCCATCATGGGGTTTTGTTGTTCAGTCGCACAGTCGATTCCGACCCCCTGTGACCCATGGACCATTGACCTCCAGGCACTTCTGTCCTCCACCATCCTCCTCAACCCACACAGCTCTGTGCTCATTGCATCTACAATACCATCTAGCCATCTCATTTTTGGGCCGCCCCCTTCTTCTTTTGCCCTCCACCTTTCCCAGCATCAAGGCTTTCTCAAGTGAATTCTCTCTTCTCATTTGGTGTCCAAAGTACTTTAGCTTCATCTTTACTATTTGACCTTCTAAGGAGCAGTCGGGGTTGATTTCTTTAAGATAAACTTATTTGTTCTCCTCACTGTCCAGGGAACTCTCAAAACTCTCCTCTGACACCACATTTCAAAGACATCTATTCTTCTGCACTCAGCTTTCCTAATGGTCCAGCTCTCACAACCATACATTACAACCGGGAATACCATTGCTTTGACTATACGAACTTTTGTTTTCAAGGTGATGTCTCTATTTTTAACTATGTTCCCCAAGTTTCTCATAGCTTGTCTTCCAAGAATCAGTTGTTTGTTTGTTTGTTTTTTATTTCATGGCTGCAATCTCCATCTGCAGTGATCTTGGATCCTAAGAAAGTAAAGTCTGTCACTGCTTCTACTTCTTCCCCATCTATTCTCCAGGGACTGATAGGGCCTGTTGCCATGATCTTGGTTTTCTTGATCAGAAATCAAAATGAACACGTGTTCCATTCAGTTTTCTAACTAAGACATATATTCCTGCAGGACGAGAACAATCTCTTGCAACACCAACTGCTGCCATTTCATGACCCAATCGCATATTTGTGAGCTTTCGCGTCTTCCCCCTCCTCTATTCCCAGTGCTAGACAGTTATTTAAAGTCCTAATTACCTCCATGTGACAGGCATTTTGGCAAACAACACCATCCTCCATGGAACGTGTGAGCTTCTGTCGTCTTCCTGAGCATTACCGCTTCTTTTTGGAATGTCCTTAGAAGTTGCCTCCAGTAGGGTTCCTGCAGAAGCCAATTCTTGCCCTGAATTATACCCCCGAGCAACCCTAGTGACCTACTTTGAGGAGTGACTCAGAAAGCTATTTATGAGCAGGGGAAAGCATGACGGAGAACTGAAACAATCTTCAGTTGTCACATCGCAGAAAGCATCATGGCCGACGGATACAATAGTCAACTTATCTGTTCTTCCGCCGGAGTCCCTTGAGTATGGAAGTGAAGCAAGTGGTTTGGCTTTAGAGGGATGCCAAGATTTACATGAGCCCTGTTCACAACTTTCCAGCAAACGTTTGTCTCCTCTATGCCCCATCGGTATATGACTTGTTTCAAAAGAAGTACAATTCAGGGTGTAAAATCAGATCGCCCGACTTTGGAACTGTACTTATACTTCACTTCCCATCACATCCCAAGGACGTGGCAGGATAGGTTTCATTCTTCATCATCTTTCTCCTTCTGCTGAAGCAGGTGTTCCCAACCTTTTCAAGCCAGGGGCCGGGTCACCCTCTCTCAGTCAACATCAAGGGCCGGATGGCCATTTTGCCCTGCCTGCAAAATTGGTTGGCCATTTTGTCCCAACAGCTGCAAAGGGATGGCCATTTTGTTTCTCAAATGCCCTTGAAGGGGTGGTAGGGGCACATGAAATGGTGCCTGGGGTGGGATCCAGCCCACGGACCTTAGTTTGGGAACCCCAATGCTAAAGGAAGTGGTACTGTACAGTAGGTGGTGTCGTACAAGGGTTCCTGAAAAGGAGACAGGTTGGTAGAATACTAGAATGATGGAGTTGGAAGGGGTCAATTCAACCCAACTCTTGCCAACCTAATAGTTTGCAAGCAAGAAATTGCAAGTAGATAAATAAGGACCACTTCGGTGGGAAAAGATCTTGGGGACAAGAAAGGAACCTCATTCAGCTGTCCCTTGAGTGTAGTTTCTCCAGCAAAAAATCCTTTCAACCCAGAATAACTATTACAGTCCAATCCTCTGTTCAACGCAGGAATCCAAGTCGAAGTAGTTCTGAGACATGGTTGGTCAATTTTCTCTTGATTGTTTTCAGTGTTGGAGTGCTCACCACTTCTTGCGGTCATAGGCTCCATCGTTGTACTGCTCTAACACTTAAGAGGTTTTTCCTGATACAGTGTTTAGTCTACATCTGGCTTTCTGCAGTTTGAACCCATTATTAGGCTGATGGACTCTAGAATGAGTCTCTTTAGGACTCTCTTTCAAGTATTTGAAAAGTGCTATCCTATCTTCCCCTCTCAGTCTTCTTTTCTCAAGGAACATGCCCAATTCTTCAGAGGAGACCTTTGCATGCATGAGAAATTTTCCCCATTTTTGAACACCCGAACTCATGTCAACACTGTGGAAGTAAATCATGTTCCACAAGTTCCACAACTCTTGGTGTTATCCGATTTTTAGTGTTATCTGATCCATGTTAAAATCCTATGGGATGCATCAGATAACGTTAAAGCTCCATAGAGATACATTGTAACCGCACAGGCTTTAGTGGTTGTTATCCGATCCATCCCATAGGACCTTAACGTTCTTCGATCCAATTCTCCTCCCCAGATTACTTAACGTTATGCGATTTTAGCGTTATCCGAACCAATCGTTATCCGGTGTTTTACTGTATTTGAAAAGTGCTATCCTATCTTCCCCTCTCCGTCTTCTTTTCTCAAGGAACATGCCCAGTTCTTCAGAGAAGAGACCTTTGCATGCATGAGAATCTTTCCCCATTTTTGAACACCCGAACTCATGTCAACACTGTGGAAGTAAATCATGTTGAAATTAACAAGCTGATAATCAAATGCAGTCCAGCTTTTATTGTCTGTTATTCCATTCTCTTTGCTGATTCCCACTGGAAAGCTAAATCTAGCTCCTAATTCAAAGCCAGGCTTTATGTCTTATGTTTTTATTTTATTTTCAGATTCTTGTGTTCTATACGGCATCTCTTCCTTGAGCCAAACATATTTTTTTAGAAGCCAGGCAAAAGAGAATAGGCAGCATATTTACTATGAGTCATATTTCATCAGATTAATCATGCCCTGTATTCTCCATCCCAAAGAGAAAAACAACCTTCCATCTATTTGACTGGGAGCTACAACTCAATAGTAGACCATCTGCACAGAAGATGACATTTTTGTGTGGTTGGGGAACTGTCCACTCTGATTTTTAACCTGAATTTTACAGAAACTGCAAGTTTATCCAAATAGGTTCAGCATCTTGAATATCTCCTTTAAAAGGTCAATCTAAAACCTGGATTTGATTTACTACCCATGTGAAATCGGAGGCAACAGCTTCCAGTGGACAAGGCACTAGCTTGAATTTGCCATAACTGGGGTTAAATCCTGACTGAAATCCTTGAGGCAATTCAAGGTGGACAATACAACACTTCTAACCATTGCTATACGGAAACTTTACACTTAACCTACTGTCTGGCTGGACATCCCACTACGGTAATGGAGTAGACCGTAGAGCCAGCAATTCAACAACAAGTGTTGGGCAGCGGTAAATAACCTGACTCCCTAAAGGAGCCAATGGTTATGGACAGATGAGCCCCTTTAGGTGGGGTGATGGTCCCCCTCAGTGGAGGAAATGCCACTGGAAATGATCTTATTGGGCCTGACGGCAAAATGTGCGGAGGAGGAATTCTGATTCCCAACGGTCATGGAAGGGAAAGAGGCCATGCCAGATGGACTGGCTGTGAAGGTGCACCTTGATAATATCCTCAAGGCTGCGGCAGTCCATTGCAGACTTGGTGTTAAATCCTGCATGTCTCATTTCATATGTGCTGCGGGTGATGGCTCTGAGATCATAGTGTGTGGGTCACTTCACGGCAAGCTGGGATCCACCTTAAATAAACTCATTCCAGTGACATATTTCCTGCTTCAGGGGGAAAAACGCATTCTTAGATACAAGCTGCAGTTGACGATGATGACACTTAACCATGGTTGGATGCCTTAGCCATGATCAAAATTTGCAAACATACAGTAAAAACCATACTTTAACTGTAGCGACAAATCCTGACCCCTACGGAGATAAAGAAGGTTCCCAGGTATGGCTTTAAACACAGATTACCATTTGCAGGGCTTAGAGCTGCCACTGGATCACCGTTCTGTTGCTGTTGTTATATAACAGTGACGGCAAACCTTTTAGAGACCGAGTGCCCAAACTGCAACCCAAAACCCACTTATTTATTGCAAAGTGCCAACACAACAACAGGGGAGGAAGGAAGCGCTCCCATTGGGCTGCTGGGCAGAGGGGTGGGGCGAACTCTGTGCTGGGGGAAGGGAGGAAGCGCTCCCATAGAGCTGCTGGGGAGAAAGGCAGGGCAAACTCTATGCTGGGGCGACCGCACGGGTGCCCAAAGAGAGGGCTCCACCTCTGGCAGGCGTGCCACAGCTTCGCCATCACTGTTATAGAACCACTTCAAGCCGAGGTTTCACATCCTGGTTTGTAGTCAGTCTTTAGCAACAATTGACCAGCACCAAGCTCAGGGTGAACATTTGCCGAAAGAAAATCAGTGCTTCTACTCAGTTGCTGAAATCCTGTTCCTTAGGATAATAATCCACTCAAGAGTAGACCAATGGACTCATTGGGGATTTGGTGAGTCAACATCTTCATAATTTCCATTGATTTAATTGGGCCTACTCTAGTTGAAAAATCCATTTCAATCGATGACGATGACGTGTCAGAAATTATTTAATTTAATTGTTCTATTTTTATTCTGGGTTGGAAAGATTTTTCCTGAGAAACTCCACTCAGGGGATACCCAAATGAGGCTCCTTTCATGTCCCCAGGATCTTGTCCCACAGAAGTGGTCCCTATTTATCTACTTGCAATTTCTTTCTGGCAGGAGCTGGGACAGAGACGGGAGCTCAACCCATCATGTAGTACCCAAGTCTCAAACAGCTGGCTTTCAGCTAAAAAGGTGAGCTTCTGAGCCCCCACAGCCCCCATTTGAATCAATGGAGGTTATAGAGAATTTGACTCACAAATCCTTGGTGATTCCATGGGTCTACTCTAGTGTGGTTTACTATCCTAAGTCACAGGATTGATTCAGGGGGCCGCTCCTCTCTAGTATAGATTACTACCCTAAGCAATAGGATTTCATCCCCTGCCTCATGAACTAAAGAAGAAATGCTCGTCCCTATTGTCCCTCCCTGATTCCTGCCCTACAGGTTTCCCTTCTGCTGGAACAAAATGAAATAACAAAATAGTTTGCCTTGGACGAGAGAACAGGAGGCGACTTTGTAGTCCGAGGAAAATGCTCCACGGGCTGTCCAGAAAAGACAAACAGAAAGCAGGAACTCAGAAGGTACTAGAAGAATTTGCACAGAATGCAAAAATATATTTCTCACCCAGCAAAAGAGGCAAAAGGTGGGGTGTGTGGAAAATCTCTGAGAAGCAGAGAAACAACAGGAAAAGATGAAAGGACTGTACCAAAAACTTGAGCAAACTAATATCTTCCAATGCGGCTTCTGTTCTAGGATCTGAAAGCTGGCCGGAGGCTAATCTACGAGTCCTCTTTGCAGAAAATAAAACCAATTAATTATACTGTATCCTGCTCATCTGGAAAACACTCCAACTCTGGGTGGTTCAAATATTTAAAATGTCAGCATCCAAATCCAAATACGCTACAGTACAATTATACAATATATTTAAGACACTGAGTTTCATGATCAGAAAGTTGGCAGGTCAACAGTCTGAAATCAGAGTGCTGTGCAACGGAGAGAGTTCCTGCCGTCTCTCCCAGTTCCGGCCAACCTAGCAGTTTGAAAGCAAGAAATTGCAAGTAGCTAAACAGGTACCACTTAGACACAAAAGGTAACAGCATTCTGTGTCTAATCATGACTGCTACTTGGCAGATTCACACACAGCGCTGGCTCTTTGGCCGTCAGTGGAGATAAGCGCCAGCTCCTAGAACTGGGCACCATCGGCTTTCAAGCAAGGGAGAACCTTTACCTTGCATGACTAGAAGCCGGAGCACATGGAACGCTGCCACCTTTCCAGCAGTACCTATTTATCTACTTGCAATGTTTGATTTTTGAACCGCTAGGTTGGCAGGAGGTGGGACAGGAGATGGGAGCCCACTCCATTGTGCAGTGTTCAGGTCTTGAACTACTGGCCTGCCGACCTTCCAGGTCATCAAGCTCGGCGTCTTAACCACTCAGCCGCCAAAGCCCTATTAACTAAACCTTTAAGAGCAGATAAGAGGGTTTATTGGATCTTTTCAGCAGGAGAAAAGGAGCAAGAGAGAGATTTCCAACCGTCCACCTCTGCTGTTGAATACTCTACAGTGGCCAGCTGTGTTTTAGTAGAAATACCCTTTCCCATTTTGACGGTACAGTGTTCTTTTTTTCTGGCCTGCATTGTTCAAATCTGCTTTGCAGATTGATTGATCTTCCAACGCACAAGAGCCCATCCATTTCCACTGCCCACATCTGGATTCTCTCTGAGAGTGCAAATTTCTGCTTGCTACCAACATTCCTTGCAAGTGTAAACTGAACTCCAGCACAGCTGGTGCAGACAGCCACATCTGCAGATCTTATGAGCGGCAGGTTCGCCTTCTTTCCCCTGACGGCTGCAAACTCCCTGCGGTTTCACCAGGCTCAGATGCGGATATTACAGTGGACCGCATTATTCTTGAGCAATGTCACCACAGAAAGATATGCTCTTTAACCCAATAAAAAAGGAACCTAATCAAAATACCCCCCTCCTTTTTCCTCTCTATCACTCTTTCCATCCTTCTTCTTTTCAAACCCACTATTTCCTGTTTTTTTGCTCCTCACAAATAAATGAATGAACGGCAAACGCAATGTCCCCCCCTGCCAAGAAAAACAAGTTTGGTTAAATCGGCTTCGTCATGCTTTTCCATTGCACAAGAGGAGAGGGGGGAAATCATGGATAGTTTCTGTCTTTGATCATCTGTTTTCGTGAAACTTGAACCTATCAAAAAATTTTTAGCAGAGACAATGCAAGCCACAAACTGGATTAGGGAAGTGCTCACCAGAACTCCACCACACCATTTGGGATCCAAATTAATTTAGAGGGTATAAATCATAGCCATAACAATGGAGGAAGGACTACTTTGTTTGTTCTTGAAAGCCAGTAACTGACACAAAAGTCTGTCAAAACCAATAAATGAGCATAATGCGGTATTTTTCCAACCCTAAGAGCACATCCAGTCTGGCCAGATTATACTGCTGTGGTAATAGAGTAGACCAGTGATGGTGAACCTTTAAGAGACTGAGTGCCCCAACAAAGGGGCAGGGTGAACTCTGTGCTGGGGGGGAGAGGAAGCGCTCCCATTGGGCTGCTGGGCAGAGAGGCGGGGCGAACTCTGTGCTGGGGGAAGGAAGAAGGGCTCCCATTAGGCTCCTGGGCAAAGGGGCATTTTTGTCTTAACTAAAGGGCAGGAAGGGAAAAGCCAAGCCAGCGTTTCACAGGGGAAACAGAGGTGGCGCAGGGTGGCGACACCAGCAGGATGGGGAATCGAACCCCGACCTTCTGGTTACAAGGCAAACTTTCAACCTCTAAGCCACGGCAGCTTCACAAGCAATGGAACTGCTTTTGGCAATCTTATAACAGAGAACTCTATGTTAACCAGAGAGGATATCATTGCTTTTAAAATCCGGGCGGTAGAAGCCCTAAAAGGGGAATCAAACTCTGCCTCAGGAGAGACCCTTTGTTTGAAGAAAGGATGCAACCTGGAACAGTAATTTTATTCTTATTATTTATTATTAAAATTGTAATTATATTTATAATAATTTTTTTAAAAAAAATCAGTCCTAAGTGGGAATCAAACTTTTGGGCATAGTCAAAAACACTAACCACTTATCCATTAAGGATTTCTCTTTAAACCTGATTTTTAAAAGCAAAATCCTCTCTGGTTAACATAGTTCTCTGTTATAAGAATACCAAAAGCAGTTCTGTTGATAGTGGAGCCACCATGGCCTAGTGGTTGCAATTTTACCTTGTAAACAGGAGGCTGTTGGTTCGAATCCCCAGAGGGGAGTTGAAATTAGAAGGTGAGTGGGAACATATATAATTTTGTAGGGTTAGACACCCTAATCACTCCATGTCCAGTGCCCTTTTAGGGAAGCCAGCACATCCCTGGCCATAGGTTCACCACCACTGGAGTAGACCCTACCGCCAGTGACTCAACATTGATCGTCAAGTAGCAGTTAACTAAACAGACAACCCTGAAGACTAGCAGCCTTGGTGAAGTCCACAGGGAAGGATGACAGTCCCCAAGTGGATTAAAACTCTCTTGAATCTATCTTGATGGAGGGCAACAGCTTCATCAATATTGACCTGGGACCAATGAGGACTTTGCGTGCCAAAAGGACTCAGGACCAGAAAATTACGTGCAGAACTGGATCAGTGGTATGGGGTAATGCTGTGATGCGGAAGGCAAATGGAAGGGCACTGCATTATATGGTTCCCAAGGCAATCTTCACGGCTGATTGCCATGAGGATTGCCAATATTCAGAATCAGATATGGCACTCTAGAAGAAGATGACAGAGCTCATGCTCTCTTTCCATCCAACCTCTCTTTCTCTTTCTCATTTGCTCATTCTGGCATGGATGGTTTCTAAATTTTAGTTTTTAAACTACTGGAAGTCCTGTCATGGAAAGGCCACTGGAACACAAATGAATAAAATAAAACAGATGGATTATTCCATTATCACCAAGAACAGGGATGGCCATCCTTGGCGCCCAAGGTGTTTTTGGACTTCAGTTCCCAGAAGCCCAAGTCAGCACACCTGCTGATTGAGGCTTCTGGGAACTGAAGTCCAAGAACATATGGGCCACCAAGTTTGGCCATCCCTGACCTAGAACTTCAGACATCTCTCCTAGAAGACCCTTTCCTAAAGCTCGGTTAAGGTAAAGGTAAAGGTCACCCTTCCTCGAAAGCCAGTCGTATCTGACTCTAGGGTTCAGTGCTCACCTCTGTTTCACAGCCAAAGAACCAGTGCACAGAATGCTGTTTACCTTTCCCACCGAAGTGGTTCCTATTTATCTACTTGCAATTTCTTGCTTTCAAACTGCTAGGTTGGCAGGAGCTGGGGCAAAGACAGGAGCTCATTCTGTCCTGCAATACTGGGGTATCGAACTGCTGATCTGCCACCTTCCAGTCAGCATCTTAGCCACTCAAGCCACTGGCTGGGCTACAGGTTGGGATAAATGCTTGGAAAAAAAAGAATTTAGCATGTTAACGAATGACTATTCACTACCCAAAAGTTCCTTAAATGCTATTATACCAATCTGCCGCTTGTTGGACACAGCCAACTTCCTAGTTGCCTTTAGAAAACTAGCCTTCTGTTTTAATTTTTTGCCACAAGCCAGCCAGAACTGCTGCATAGACTTCAGCATGTTCTTCTCGCAAGACTTCAGCTGACCTTTTCTAGAGAGAGAGAGAGAAACCCTCATTTCCCTGAAATAGTGGCAAGATTTAAAAGCTGATTAAATGGTTTTCCAAGTCCTGGTCCCGTCTCTCCCTCCATCATCCTTCCCTCCTGCCATAATTTTATTTGATATCATGAACTCAACTTCTCTTCTTTCACATTGGCTAAGCAATACAAGGAAAAAATGGAACAATAAAATAAAAACAACCACCAGAAAAGAGGACTAACCAGGGAAATGTTTCAAAAATTACTGAGACCTTGAAGCAGTTCCTAGAATTTTCCATCCTCACAGGAGTTGTTGCCACTGTCTGACAGAGTGGACTTGATCCACGAAAGTGAACATTAAAATACAACAGTTAGTCTTTAAGGTGCCACAATATGGGGTTGCTGGGGGATTTTTTTTTGTTGGTCTTTTTGTTTTGTTTTTACTCTCTGATTCTTTTATTTTATTTTTATTTATTTGTTGGATTTATATAACTGCTTTTTTCGGCTGAGCATCCCAAGGCAGCTCACAACATCAGTTAAAACCTATACCCGATGCTAATTAAAAGTAAATACTATAAAACTATCTAAAAGCATTAATAAAACCTCCCCAATCCCCGTAAAAAAGAAGGACACCCATGGGCAAGGCTAAATAAGCCAGTAGGGCTCGTTTGTGACACCAATTGTACCCCACACCTACTGGCATAGCCACGTTTTTAAGGCCATCCTGAAAGGAAGCCACTCTGCCTGGAGGCGCAATTCAAGTGGCAGGAGGTTCCATAGGGCCGGAGCAGATACCGAGAAAAGCTCTCCTCCTGGTCCCAGGGAGATGTGCCTCCCTGGCTGATGGGACTACTAGGGAACCCCTATGGTCTGCTCTCACAGGACCAGTCGAAAATCTTGGGGTGACGCAGTCTCTTAAGTATCCTGGCCCACTGCCATGAAGGGCTTTAAAGGTCAAAACCAGTACCTTGAATTGCACCTGGAGGTACACTGGCAACCAGTGCAGCTCTCGTAGCAGCGGTGAGCCACGGGCATAATCCACACGCCCCGTCACCACCCGGGCAGCCGCATTCTGAACCAGCTGTAGCTTCTGGATGGTCATCAAGGGCAGCCCCATGTAGAGCGCATTACAATAATCCAGTCTGGAGGTGACCAAGAGTAAGGCATCCCGGTCCAGGAGCAGGCATAATTGGCGGATGACACAAAGTTGTGCAAAAGCCCTCCTGGCCACGACTGCCACCTGCTCTTTGAGCAGGAGTCGTGAGTCCAGGAGGACCCCCAAATAATGTGCCAGGTTTGTCTGGGGCGAAAAAGCAACATCCAGCACCAAAGATGGTAGCTCATGGGATAACGTGGGCCCCGAACCCACAGCCACTCAGTCCTGCCAGGGTTCAGCTGAAGCCCATTGTCCTCCATCCAAACCCTTACAGCCTCCAGGCACCTGGGTAGGACTTCAACTGCATCACTCGGGTTCCCATGGACTGAGATATACAGTTGGGTATAATCAGCGTATTGATGATACTTCACCCCATGGGAATGGATGATCTCCTATACTTTAATTATATTTCCAATGTTTTACCCTATGTCAGTGATGGCGAACCTTGGTACTCCAGCTGTACTTGAACTTCATTTCCCAGAAGCCCTGATCAGCAGGAGTGATGACTTGGGATTCTGGGAATTTAAGTCCAAGAACACCTGGAGTGCCAAGATTTGCCATCACTGCCCTATGCTATAAAGGTAAATGTCGCCCTTGCTTGAAAGCCAGTTGTATCCGACTCTAGGGTTCTGTGCTCATCTCTGTTTATAGCCAAAGAACCAGAGCTGTCTCCACCTGCAGACATTTCCATGGACATGTGGCAGGCAGGACTAGACACTGGAGTGCATGGAGCACTATATACCTTACCACCAAAGTGGTCCCTATTTATCTACTTGCAATTTTCTTGCTTTCAAACTGCTAGGTTGGCAGGAGCTGGGACAGAGATGGGAGCTCACTCTGTCCTGCAGTACTCTGGACCTTCCAGTCCTTGAGTTCAGCATCTTAACCACTTGAGCCACTGTGGTCCCTGTGCTGTATTGAGCTCCAAAAGAAGGGTATAAATTGAACACAAGGAAATAAAGGGAAACTGACCGGTCATGGAGTTCTCTGATGTGCAGAGTTGTTCCCTCAGCTTTTCCACATCATCCGGATGGACCTGTTCATAGAGGGTGCTGCCAAACCATTCAGACTGAGGCTGGTTCAGAACGGGAGGGAGAGAATCCGATACGTAGATGACGCGGCCGGTCTCGGCAGCGACAACGAAGAGAAACCCATCCGCTGCTTCAAGTATGAGATGTTTCAGCTCCTTCTCAAGAAAAAGAAAAAGGACATCTTTAAGGAACAGGGTCAGACAAGTGCAAAGAGGGGAGGCTGTATACTATTTCAGTCCCATCAGACTTCTCTGCTTAGCTTTTAATATGCAAGGCCATTTGTTTCACAATACAGTATATCCATTAGCAATGCATTTTAATTGCATGCTCTGTTTGACTTTGCCTTTCTTGCTCATTGGCTTTTCATATTCCTTTATTTAATTGTTCAACAGCTAGATAGCCCAGTGGTATAAGTCTCTGGATGGAAGTTCGATTCCCAACTCCCATCTGATTCCTGAAAAAAGAACCAGCCTAGGTACTCTTGGTCAAGTTGCAAAGTGCCAAGAGTTCCCCCTAGAGGAAGGAAAAGGTAAAATCACTTCTGTGTACCTAGAAAACCCTGGAAAGGGTCACTACGAGTTAGAATTGACTTGACAGCGTGCAAATATTATTATAGGTTTTGAGATTTATGGAAAATCTATCCACTCCCAATCTTGCTGTATGTCATTCTAGCCCTCAACTCTAGAAGATAACATCCAAAGTGCTCTGGATAAAGAAACTGGAAAACTGTTAGAAATAGGTGGAAATCTGGTCCTGTGTTCAATAGTGCATACCCACTTGTTCATTCATCACTGAGCCGCAAAAAAATACCTGTACATATTCATAGAAACTCCATCTTTTCTCATCATTTCAACATAATAAACAGTAAGTACCTTGGATTGATTCACAAAGCTGTGACACTTTTCGCCACAATTCATGTTCAAAGCAACAGGTTGGCTAAAGCAACAGGAGTTGACCTTGCTTTATTGGGGTTTCCTTCAGTGGCTTTTTTTTTTTTGCCACATGCTCCATTTTCTTACTTATTATTTTAATTATATTGTACATCATCCTTTTTGGTATCAATGCAGATCAAGGGCTGGCTGTTTCAGAATAACAATTATGCAGTAATATTGTAGCTAGTCTTTAAAGTCTCACAAAATCTTTCCTTGTATGGACAACCAGAACATCAAGAGCAGCCAGAAATGTTGCAGAGAAGCAGAGTGAGAGAGGGATTGTGTACATAGCATGTAGAGCTAACATGTTCACTCCACAGATTTTTAAATACAGTTTCCCCCATAACCAGGGTGCATATGTTCCAAGACCTACCGTAGATACCTGAAACTGCAAATAACAGCAAACCCTATAGTTTACATTGCAGATAGTGGCCTCTAGTGGCCAGTTGTGGTAATGTGCCATAGAAATACAGATATACAGTATTATGTATTTCAAGATTATGTAGTGAACATTTTAAGAATATTTTCAGCCGGCGTCATTGCCTAATTCTTACTGATAAAAGCAATGCTCATATACAAGCTTCTCTATATAACTGCATTAAATATCAGGCAGAATATATTTGTGGAATTGTGTCAACCTACTCAGCTAGGGATAGAAAAAGCGGAACCAACCCCAGGTGTCCATATTGGAGACAAGAAACCATCAGCTCTAGAAACTGTATTTTCATAAAGCAGAAGTTTAACAACACATTGGAAAAGAAGACTATAAAATACACCTCTCTTGCATGATTTTGCCTTTGCATTAATGGAGCCATTCTGAGCCTCTGCCATACTCATATATGGGCTGCAACCTAATGAAATAAAATCTGTTGGAGAACATCATTGTGCCTCTTGATAGCTTAAAATAATTTCCTGACACTAGTTTTTGTTTTTTTTTTTGCTTACATTGTAAAATCCTCCAGCCACTGGAAAGAGGATTCCAGGATCTTCTTCCTATGCAGGGCTTCCCCAACCTAGCACAGACATCACCATCACCACCACCATGACCTTGACCACCACCGCCACCACCTCAGATGACGCCACCCACCTGTTCTGTTAGGAAAGAAGGTTTATAGGCTCCATCCGTGGATTTGTTCCCCGTGCCCCGCATAGACTTCATGTGGGACACTGCCATGCGGAGGATGGTCAACTTGTCGGGTTTGCGCGCCAAGGCGCTGCAGGTGGGCACCATGTCAGAGAGCTCGGTGATGTACTGGGTCATCTTGTTCCTCCGGCGTCTCTCGATCTCACTATGGTTCTCCCTAAGCACACGTGAGAAGCAGGAAACCGAGAGAGAAAGAGAGATGCAGTCGGTAAAAGATGGGGAGCTTGGAAAGTGTTACAACAGACCAGAGAGGACCCATTGGGTTCGTGGCTTGTCCATGGTAGCCATACGGGCACATGGAATGGGAAGGCATGACCAGCTTCCTGCTTCTGTTGGGTGGGGAAACCCAACTGAGGCAAGGAGGGCCCTTGCCCGTTGATGTCCTACTGGCCAAAGACCATGCATGGAGCTCCCTAGCCCACAAAGCCTTGACTAGCGGTGGAGGAGGTAGGTCCACGTTCCCATGGATTGGTATAGGCAGATCTTCCTCCTCCACTGAAATGAAGATGGCGGCTCTCTACAGGCCAGGGAGCTCCACGCAAGTCTCAGAGTACATGCAGAGCTCTACGTTGACACAATAGGTTGTGCATTGGGATCACGTCCCACTTCCGAGGATGATCTGAGCTTGGCAGGGAATGGGGAGGAAAGAAATTCAGGGTGTTTTTTCTGAGAACTCTAATTTAAAAAAAAAAAATCATTTTCCTGCTCTGGACCCAAGTTTTAGGAATGGAGGTGATCCCAAGTGTTTCAAAGAGAGCACCAAAGTTTCCAACTCTGAAAAAATTGAGTTTGTTTTAATTCAACTATTCTACAAACACCAACCCTGCCACACATCCCTTCTGTGTAAGAGTCATGACTGCAACCACACATAATGTCTCTACTTTCATCTGAGCCCCTGTTTCTCAGTGGACTCTTTTATTTAACTGAGGAATTGATATTACGCTTACAGTCCAGGGTGTTTTAAGAACACATTTATGAACATAACACAGATTTTTGCCACAGAAAACAACAGATGGTGTGCAAACAACAGATCATGCACAACCCTGACACGGAGCAGATTTGTACGACTTCTTTTCTTTACAATCAATTGTGGTTTCACAAGCAGCTGAAAGAGAAGACAGAAGAAAAGGGAGACGGCAGACTGACAGATATGGATGAAGGATGAGAGCATCCTTGAACATATGAACATGTCAAATGCAGGATCAGTGGACAGGCACGATCTGGGATAAATCCACACAAGGGGAACCTGCTCAATGCACCTGTCAGCATTCAAGGATTTCAGCAGGCGCTCAAGGGTAAAGAGGTCGGCCAAAGCACACTGCAAAGAAAATGAGCTCACCCTCCGCAGTGAGATCTTTGCACCAGACATATTGACAAGGAGTCAATTAACAAGGTGTACGTGAGAAACCTACATGGAGATGAGCTGGAACAGTCCAGAAGGTAGAGATAAATAGGACATATGGCACATTCCAGGTGGACATTTGAACATGAGATGTCCTGCGTGGTTCCCAGTGGCAGTCAACAAACTGTGTTTATTGGGGGAGTACATTGGAACCTGCCCAACATGGAAGATCTTAATCTAAGGCCCATTTCTGGATACATTATCTCTCTTAGAAGGTGGAGGAGTTGACTGGACAAGGAATAACATTAAAGGGGGATATGGCTGAGGAACTCAACCTCCCCCAACGTCACTTGGAGGGCCCTAAATAGGCTGAGGGTTGGAGTTCCTAAATGCAAGACCAACATGCTCAAGTGAGGGCTGCTGGTGGACAACATCACAGTGTGTTGAGTGTGGAGAGATACAGAATCTGGCTCATTTGCTGGGCTACCAATTACTGCCAGAAACATGTACCGATGAGGACTTGAGTCTGGCCAACGACAAAGCCAAAATAGTGGCTTCATTTTGGCAGTCCAGGGTTTGATTGGGACACAAAAGAAGAAGAAAATATCTCAGAGGGATGCCTACTACAATAAAACCTTTTTCTTCATGGCGATGCTAACTCTATAATACTCTCCTTAAATAAATGTGGTTCAACTTGGTTGACTCCATCCGGACTGCCCAGCCCAGTGATGGCGAGCCTTGGCACTCCAGCTGTTCTTGAACTTCAATTCCCAGAAGCTCTGATCAGCAGGTGTACTGACTTGGGCTTCTGGGAGACAAAGTCCAAGAATACCTAGAGTGCCAAGGTTGGCCATCACTGCAGCCTTTTAAACAGGAAATGAAAGGAGGCCCAATCTCAGCTTCATTTTATTTCATTTTGGTGACACTTGGAGAGCCCACGCAGAAACTACCATTCATGGAAGCCTTCAAAAGAGGTGGGGGAAGAATCTCATTTTCTAAGAGGACAAATGGCTTGGGAAAGAATGGAATATTTTGTCTACCCTTGCCTTAAAGTTTAATAGGGAACTCATTCCTACTGTTTGAACTCTTCCTTGCTATGTGTCCCAGCTGTAATGCTGTTCAACATCAAACCTTTATTTTCATTTTACAAAAAAAGAGAGATGAAATCAAAATTACATCTTCCTGATAGTTTGATTCTCCTATGTGGAGACACATTTTATGGACTGGCCATTATTATCTTGACCACCCAAAGAATAAGCAAGAAGAACAGCCCATTTAAGCTAAGAAGCAAAGGACTGAAATATTAGGTTCTTGCTTAGGAGAGCATCATCCCTCAACTTTTCTCTCAACGCCTACCTTGTGTATGTTTCCTTAACACCCAAGAATTGACCATCGTACCTGTGAACAGAAAATGACACCAGTTAGTCCAATAAAAAGACCCAGTAAGATCTACAGAGTCAAGGCGACAACTTGGATTTACGTACAGAAATATGTAGAAAAATCGGAGTGAGGATTGATTAGTAATTGTTTAATCTCTGCTCAGAACCCTCATCGTATACTAGTCAGGTGGCGTTGCAGGTCACTAGGAAACTAAGCAGGGACTCTTTAATTGGCAGCAACTTGACACTACAATGACAAGACTTCCCTTCTGCTGGCATAACTGCACAACAGGATTTTGGTCAATTCAACAAGCCCTGTGCAAGCCTAGTTAAAGAGAGGCTATTTTCAGGCAGAATATTGTGCAAACCAACAGTGTGCCCTTTGGTCAAGCAGACTGATGCAAGATGTTCCTTTCCTTGGGCAGCCCGATATATTTCAGCCCTATGTTTTTCTCCAACACAAAGACAAAATATTCCACCACACAATCCATCTCCTTCCATCTTGGCACCAGAAAGGCAAATCATAAATTCTCTGATATAGGAAGATACTAAAAATTAGGGCTGCAGTACTGAATCACTTGGTACACTATCAATAGATTAAAGATTATTTTGATAAAGCAATCAATCAAATGAATTTTTTCAGACTCCTGAATCATCTTGCAGTAGATTATTTGTATGAAAATACTTTTTATTTTATTTTTAAACCTTAAGATTTCAGCTTCATGCTGAGAAAAAGGCACTCTGCCAGTGTGGGAGATGTTGGAAAAACCTCTTTTAGGGTAATTTCTGTTGTGAAACATCATCAACAACTCTTTTGTATACATTTCTTTAGACCGCTTTCTTAAATTATTTTCATTTTCCATAATTCCAAGAGAATTATTAGCAGAAATATTCTTTTTTTTCTTTAGAACTACTGCCTTTTCCTATGACACTCTATTCAGAACAGATACAGTATATTAAAGCTCATACATTTCTTTGCTAGACTCCTTACTTTGACAATGACCCTACCATTAAACGAGACCAAACTTTAGCACTGTTTTGACACAGCAATTCAAGCTAAACTGCTTTTATTTTATTTTTTTAATTCAGTCTGGTGATTTTTTTAAAACTTACCTTGAAAATTTGCTGGGCCCTTCACCATCTTCATCATCAAACTCCATTCTGGGGGAGAAAAGTTAAATTTTCTAAATCAGGCAATCGGATTTAAAGAAAGAGCTGCCTTATTTCTAGCAGGTTCATTCTCCCTGGGGTTTTTTTTAAGTTTGCTATTGCTACTTTCTTTATTTTTCTTTTCATATTTCAACCAATAAGCTAATATGATATCAACATCCTTATCTACCCATCCTTGATTTCCAGTAGAACAGATTCTGTACTATCATGCAAATCATGACTTAGGAACATAAAAACCAGGCAGATGTTGATGAACTAACATCAGTCCCTCCTAGAATAGCCAAAATAGCATCCAACGACATCTGGAGGATCATGAGACCCTCACCTCTCATGTAAACAAATCTTTCCCTCTTCAAACATACCCTTTATGGGATACCACAATCTTTATTTTTTATTTTCTTCAACAATTCTCCTTTAAGAAAGAACCAATTTCTATTTCTAAATTCTTGGCTAGATCTATTATCTGATTTGCTCACTTGATTCAGCACCAGAAAATTTCTTGACTATATCTACTATCTGATGTTTCTACTATCTGATTTGGCATAATCCTTAGCATTCTTCATGTTCTAAAATATTCCCCAATCTTTGGGTTTTGGACTTCAACTCCCAGAATCCAAAGTCAGTACATCGGCTGATCAGTGCTTTGGGGAATTGACTCAGGCTTCTAGGAATTGAAGTCCAAAACCCAAGGTTTGGGGAACCCTGTTCTAGAGAGGATCTTTTGCATGGCAGTTCCTGTAGCTATCATGATTAATGACAGATCAGTTTAGCAGATGATGGAGTCTCCTCTATCAGAGGTTTTTATACAGAAGTCATATGTCCATCTCTTATTTATTTATATGTCCATCTCTTATTTATTTATACAGAAGTCATATGTCCATCTTTTGCATGGCAGTTCCTGTAGCTATCATGATTAATGACAGATCAGTTTAGCAGATGATGGAGTCTCCTCTATCAGAGGTTTTTATACAGAAGTCATATGTCCAGGTATGGTTTAGCTGCAAATTTCTGCACTATCAAGGGGTTGAATTAGATCAGGGGTCTACAAACTTTGGGCTCCCAGATGTTCTTCAATTCCCAGAAACCCTGATCAGAAAGTGTGTTGACTTGGGCTTCTGGTAGTTGAAGTCCAAGAACACCTGGAGAGCCAAGATTGCTGACCCCTGTACTAGATGAATCTTGGGTATTCAGGAAAAGGTGCAAAATATTTAGCTGGTTCATACTAGAATTAATCATTTTGGAAATAAAAACCAGCTATGCCAAACACAAGTTTCTGATTTTTCCTAAAACTCCATGAAGATCTATAGCAGTGATGGCAAACCTTGGCACTCCAGATGTTCTTGGACTTTAATTACCAGAAGCCCAAGTCGGGACACCTGCTGATCAGGGCTTCTGGGAACTGAAGTCCACAAACACGTGGAATGCCAAGGTTCATCATCACTGTTCTACAGAGTTCTGAAGGAGGTGGTCAAGTGTCAGACCTTCTGACCTGAGATCTTCCATGTCTACAATTCTATGATTCTATGAAGAGTGACCATCTGATATGTTGAAGTACAACTTCTATAAGCCTTGATATATGCCTTCTATAGCTGATAGGATCTGTATGTCCGAAATATCTAGAAACCTCAGGGTGTCCATCTCTTATCAAGACAAATACATTCTGATCTATGCAAGAACCTTTTGTCACCTTTCTTTTCTAGGAAACCACCAACATATTAAGAATCCAGATTCCTTTTTAAAAAAATCTTATCTCAAAATAGCCTATTTCCTTTGGCTTCTAAAGAATATTCACAAGGGTGTTAGGTTTTGAGTCCAGAACTCAGAGGCCAAGGGTGTGGAACAGATGACATTCCAAATATTGCATGGACCACACCTCCCATCATCCACAGCCAGCAGTGCCCAGTGATGGGTCATGGAGTCCAGCAGCATCAGAAAGGCTGCCCCTTCTCCATCCCTGCCTCAACATACCATTTTACACTGATTCTTCATCAAAGTAGCTTCACTGTGGCCACTTTTGGTTGACATATGGCTAACGACAACTCACACTTCCCAATCAGTACATCCAAGATGGCCCAGAACATTTCCCAAATGCTGCCACTTCTGTATTCCAGGAGAAGGAACCAGATGGCATGTCCTTCATAAAATCCTAAATTATTTCCAAATCCCTTGATATGGTGTTTTTTTTTTATTTTGAAGGTGCATCTTATACTCGTATACTGGTGGAGAAACACTGACCTCCAGTGGTCAGTTCAGCTAGCTAGTAAGAGAACAAGAGTCTCATCTAACGCATGGTCAATATAGGTTTATTCCAAGGTCACTCAAACCAGGATGTCCTCTTCATGGAGGTCTCCAGCCTTCATCATCACAACATGTCTACTAAGAAAAACCAGCTGTTCTTCCTCTTCAAAACAACCACGCCTTCAAGTCTCCTGCTCAAAACATTTAGGTTTCAGGGCATCTCATTCATTGGGGATCAAACAAAGGGCATAAAAACCAATTGCCTCTCAGTGTCTTGTGTAAGGTATCACCGCCTTCTTCAACATTGGTTTTGTAGGATCACACAGCAGAGTTGTTTGTTTGTGTAAGGTTTGTGTAACTTGCTGCAGCCAATTGACAAGGTGGCTGGTCTGGTCTTGGTCACAAATAGAACATTGCACAAATCATATACAGTAATACCTCGGATAACTTTTATCTCGGATAACGCTAAAATCACATAACGTTAAGCAATCTGGGATGGAGAATTGGATCGAATAACGTTAAGGTCCTATGGGATGGATCGGATAACAACTGCTAAAGCCTGTGCGGTTACAATGAATCTCTATGGAGCTTTAACGTTATCCGATCCATCCCATAGGATTTTAACATGGAAAGGATAACACTAAAAATCGGAAAACACCAAGACTTGTGGAACCAAGTCTTAGCGTTATCCGAGGTATTACTGTATAAATATATAGGGTCGTGTCTGACTCTAGGGGCCAGTGCTCCTCTCTGTTTACATTCCAAGAGCCAGCACTGTCTGTGTCTGCAGACCTTTCCGTGGCCATGTGGCAAGCATGACTAGCTACTGTAATACACGAAACACTGTTACCTTTCCTACTGAAGTGTTACCTGTTTATCTACTTGCAATTTCTTGCTTTCAAACTGCTAAGTTGACAGGAGCTGGGTCAGATGATGGTAGCACTCAGGTCTCAAACTGCTGACCTTCCAGTCATTAAGCTCAGCAAAGTACAGTAATACCTCGGATAACGTTTACCTCGGATAACGCTAAAGTCGCATAACGTTAAGTAATCTGGGGAGGAGAACTGGATCGAATAACGTTAAGGTCCTATGGGATGGATCGGATAACAACCGCTAAAGCCTGTGCAGTTACAATGTATCTCTATGGAGCTTTAACGTTATCCGATCCATCCCATAGGATTTTAACATGCATCGGATAACACTAAAAATCGGATAACACCAAGACTTGTGGAACCAAGTCTTAGCATTATCCGAGGTATTACTGTACATCACAACAAAATGACTAAAGCCAGGTCTTCTTGCCCAGCAGGAAGAATTCCCCTTATTTATTTATGTTCTTGCTTATTTACACATGTTTGTCCTGCCCTGTAGCAGCATAATTCCTAGCATAATTTCCCTTCCTTCCTCAGACTTCAAAATAAATTAAAAGAGCAACTTCAGTGGCTCTTCATTTGGGAGCCCCGAATGCAACCCATTTGTCAAATGTTACATGAAACACCCCAAACTTTTACAAAACAGGGTCTGATCGCCCTTGCTCAAAAACCTTTACTATCCGAGGAGGGAAGAGCCGGGAGGAGTGCTGATAAGACATTCCCTTTTGTCTCACCTGAGCTTCTACTGTTACGAAATGTAAGACTGGACTTTAAAATGGATTTTAAAAAAAAAAACTATAATAACTCGACAAACTGCTTCTCTAACCTGTTATTTTGTGAATATAACGGCGGGTTCTTTGGACAATACATGAAAGAGTGTTATTGTTAAGCTTTCCCAGTCGCCCTGCGAGGGAGGGTCGGTCGGTGTTGAGCTAGAAAAGACGTTTGGAAGCAAAGAAAATCCACGAAGAGCCTTTTGGTGAAAAATTAGCTGGGAGGAGGGGAGAGCGGCAGGTGAGAGAGCAGGCAGGGGCAGAAGTGGGTGAAAGAGATCTACAGGAGGAGGCTGGTATTGGTATGTCACGAGCCAGAAGGAAGAAAAAATAAAATTGAATATTTAGATATCAAAGTACAGTCAATACTGCATAGAGATGTAGTTAAAAGAGTAATTAAATTGTTGTTATAATAATAGAAGTTAACTATTAAGAGAGAAAAATGAGAAAGATATAGTTGAGATTGAAGGAACTAAAATTAAGGAAAGGAGACAGGGAATAAAATAAGATCTAGACTAGAATGGGCAGGTTATCTCTCCCCCTGTGCCCCCCCACACACACACACACACAATGGGAAGTGCTAGATGGTTGTACAGTCTGGAAGGGAAATTGTGTGTATTGGTGGGTTGTGGATTATTTTTCACTAATCGGGTTTCGTGTGTGATTTGTTCTATATAGGTAATGTATGTAAAAAAAATTTTTATTTGTTGTTGATGTTTTCTTTTTTTGTATTCTTCTAAGATGCTGACTGGGAGGCGGAAGGTCAGCAGTTCGATTCCCGAGTACTGCAGGACAGAATGAGCTCCCGTCTCTGTCCCAGCTCCTGCCAACCTTAGCAGTTCGAAAGCAGGAAATTGCAAGTAGACAAATAGGGAAAGCTTTGGTGGGAAGGCAACAGCATTCCGTGCACTCCGGTGTCTAGTCATGCCTGCCACATGACCACAGAAACGTCTGCAGAAGCACACAGCGCTGGCTCTTCGGCTGTGAAACAGAGATGAACACTGAACCATAGAGTCGGATATGACTGGCTTTCAAGCAAGGGAAACCTTTACCTATGTTTATTTTTGTTGTAGAATAATAATAAAATTATTTTTAAAAAATAAAGAGTACCCCCCCCCCCAAAAAAAAAAGAACCCTTTACTATCCAACTTTAGGGTGCTCATCTCCATTTATAGCTGAAGAGCCAGCCTTGTATGTCTGCAGTGGACACGTGGCAGGCGTGACTATATGCTGGAATGTAGTTACCTTGCCCACTGAATTGCAATTTCTTGCTTTCGAACTGCTAGGTTGGCAGGAGCTGGGACAGAGACGGGAGCTCATTGACCTGCAGTACTCGGGAATCGAACTGCTGACCTTCCGCCTCCCAGTCAGCATCTTAGTCATGCAGTACTCGGTTCTCAAACTCCTGACCTCCCGACTTTCTGGTTGTCAAGTGCGGCATCTTAACGCCTAAGCCATTGCAGTGCCTAAATAGGGTGTGATTATCAGTTATTTAACTAGTTCCTTCCAGGCTACGCAAATGGGTGTGACCACTCTAGAAAGTTGACTGGCACCTCAACTTGGAAGTGGCCAGAGTCTCCTTCTCCTGGCATTCTTTGCCACTGGAATGTGCAATCTGCCAACCTCCGCAGGGCTGAATGTTTCCCCATATAGCTGAAGAACAGAAAAGAAAATCAAGTTGTGAATTTATCAGCTTACCCCGACCGTCTCTTCCCTCCGCGACCTGGCATGGATCCTGCCATCCTCACCTGCCCTGCTGCCATGGGAGCCACAGGCAGCGTCACCGAACCAGGTAACTCCGATGCCATCTCTGGAATAGAAACAAAATAGTTGAGCAATTTTATTCTATTTTTATGAACCCCTGCCAGTGTGATGGAAGCATGGAAGTGGTGTGTGGCGATCTACCTCGCCTGAGTGCTGTGAACAATAAAGTGAGGGAGGAACCTAGGGTGTCGATCCGTCCAGAATACAAAGTAATATTTGTACAGTGGTACCTCACTTAAAGAGAATATGTTCCACTGGATTTATTTGTTAAACGAGTTTTTGGTTGGTTTTATTTGTTAAGTGAGGTGACCATCCAGAGAAAATTCTGCTCTTTAAGCGAGTTACTCTCTAAGCGAGGCACTCTTTATGCGAGGTTTGACTGTATTCATTTTTTCTACTGATGCATTATTGGTCTTAACAAGCTAGAACTGGGAACACCGGTTTGTTTTTAAAATACCCTTGCTCCTTAAATCTAACTCTAAAGCCACACCTGCACAAAGCCCAAGAGACTGATTTCATTGTTGTAATAATGATATTAATTTTCATAAATGCCTTATTTCCTTCACTTCTCATGCCTGCCCTCTAACACAAGCCAAAATCCAACACGCTTTTCACAGTAGCATCAGGGGTTTTAGCTGCTTCTCTAGAGAGACCCTTCAAACTGGTCCCAGCAGATTAAGGAGTGTTCCAAGGCTTTGTCAGGGGACAGAATTATACCCTGCTTTATACTGGATTCTGATCTTGACTGAGATAAGAATTCTCCACTGTTAAACTGGGTCTAATCCTACACATGGTTACCAAGCAATAAGTCCTACTGAATTGAACACAATTACAACATATAAGTAAACCTCAGATGCACACGTTTGTCTGTATCCATCCATCCATCTATCCAGTTATTCTGGGCTATGTACTGTCTTTTGATCCATCCATCCATCCAGGGCAATTTACTGCCTGTTGATCCATCCATCCATCCATCCATCCATCCATCCAGTTATTCTGGGCTATGTACTATCTGTCTGTCTGTCTGCCGGTTGGTCAGTTGATCCTTCCATCCATCCAGTTATTTTGGTCTATGTACTGTCTGTCTGTCTGTCTATCGGCGGTCAGTTGGTCGGTCCATCCACCCACCCACCCATCAAGTTATTTTGGGCTATGTTCGTTCTGTCTGTCTGTCTGTCTGTTGGTCGGTCGGTCGGTCCATCCATCCATCCATCTAGTTATTTTGGGCTATGTACCGTCTGCTGATCCATGCAAGCATCCATCCATCCATTCATCCTTTCTAAATATCCTGAACCCCAATCTTCACCAAACACATCTCATTTTATATTAATACCAAGGACTGTGTGAAGGAACCCAGATGTTTCTAAACATGGCTTTTAGAAACTCCACAGACTTTAACAGTATTGTGGCTGAAGCCCAACATGGTATAGTCCTTCACTGCTCTACTCAACAAGAAAAACCTGTGAAGGAGGTTGGCAATATGATCCAAATTGGTTTGTAAAGAGTAAGGAAGAAAACCGCAGATCACATTAGAACCTAGGAGCAATGTATTCATTAAAATTGAATCTACTAACAACGGAGAATATTGACTATCAAAGATCATTGCAAAATTAGTCACCCTTTGATTACACAGTGAATGATGATATGAAAATATAAACACATACCCGGTAACAACAGTGTCTGCAATCCTTTGCCTGCTTGTGCCGAAGCGTTTACAACACCTTAAATTCAACGGATAGTTTATAGCAAAATCTCTTTTCCTCTTTTACATGCACACATTCAATGCCCTTACAACCACGGAATAGCTTCCTTTCTCCAGAACATCTCCCACCTTCATGGGCGCAAGTTCACAAAGATGCCTTTATATCTGAGCCTTCTTCCTCCAAAAGGAATTCAGAAGAAATGTCGGAAACCTCCGGGAAGAAGAAATAGCGCAGCATTGGTATTCTGCTCAGAAAGTATCATCCCAGCTCTGTTTACCTTCATTCTGGACCATGATTCAGCCGGCGAGGAATGCCACGCATACTGATCAATTTATTGGCAGGGGAGAATCGCGACTGTGTTCTAGCAAAAGAAAGAGAAAGAGAGATGGAAGGAGAGAACGAAGGAGAAAGAGAGAGGGACGAAGAGAGGGAGAAGAGAGGGAGGAAGGGAGAAAGAGAGAGATGGCAAAAAGGGAGGAAGAGATGGAAAGAGAGAGGGAAGACGGAAGGAAGGAGATGAAAAGTTCTGTGATGTCAAACTCCTTGGTTTTGATCTAAAACAGGGGTGCCCAAACGATGGCTGTGGGCCAGATCTGGCCCCTGGTGCCAATTCATCTGGCCCATGCCACCCTCGTCGGTCCCAGAAGTGATGAGACACATTTTACTTCCACTTCCGGGAGCAGTGTGGGCATGATGAATTGGCATCAGGGCTAGATCTGGCCCACAGGCCATAGTTTGGGCACCCCTGGTTTAAGCAGAGAAAATGGCAGCTTAACATCTATTTCATCCTTTTGCAAAACAGATTGCAAGGTGCATTTTATTTCTGTTTCCAGTGGAGGAACCACGTGACTGGCCCGCTGAACCACATGAGCGGCCCGCAGCCCAAAAAGTTTTGGCACCCCTGATCTAAGAGGTTCCCCTACCATTCAGATGTGACAAGCCAGCCATATGCTTGTCGGTAAGCCTACAGAAGAAGTTTCTCCTCTATTATTTCTGTTTACAGAACTGTGGGGGGAGGAGGAATAAAACCTTCAAATGCAAAGCAAGAGAAAAACACTCAAGACAGACAAAGAGAAAAAATCATGGAAACTGATGGATGTGGCAATTGCTTTCTTGCAACTACTCCAGGGGAAAACAATTCGAGATTAATGACATACCAAACCAAAGGACCCACTTGTTGTCAAGAAAGCCATTATAAAAACAGAGCTGTGTGAAAAACTAGAATTCAACTTCCAGGGGAGTGAAATGAACAAAATGTCAAAGAACGTTCCACCCCCTCAATGTGATTTAAAATGAGAAAAAGAGAAAACTGAGTTCAAAAAAGGGATTTTATTTATTTATTTGTATTGTATTTATATTTTGTTTCCCCAAGCTGCATTGTCTCAAACTGCCTCGTTCCACATTGTTCCGCATTGAATTTAAATTCCATCGAGCAAAGCCTGAGCGATGTAGCGGACAGATTGTCAGGTCAGGACTCTGCAGAACCGGGTTCGGTTCTCTCAATTCGCCACGAAATCCATTCGCTGCCTGGCTCCGACAGACTGTCTCAGCTTTGCCTCCTTCTCAGAAAGGTGGTGAATACAGAAACGGGAGCAAACAGGTTAACCACCTGGTGCCCTGGGGAAGATATGTGGCATTTCTTCTCCCTTGACATCCCGATCAAAGTTTGGACTGCCAAAATGAAGCCGCCTTCTTGGCTGGACTTAAATCCGCAACGGCGCAGGTTTCCGGCAGGAATCAACAGACCAGCCAATGAGCCCCATTCAGCTCACAGGCTGAAACTGAACCTTGACAAGACAGAGGTGTTGATATTTGACAGGCCGTCTGCCCAACTGGGAGGCCTGGTCCTTACTCTGGATGGAACTAACTCTTACCCATAGGGACCAGGTCCGCAATCTGGGGGTCATTATGGACCCACTGCTCTCACTGGAACAACAGACAGCGGTGGTGGCCAAAGCTGCTTTTTTCCAGCTTCGGCATATTGCACAGTTACACAGTGGTGGGCAGCAAGAAAAATGCTACCACACCGTGGGCAGAGCCTACGCCATGGGAGGAGCCTATGTTATGGGCAATCTAGTCATGTATACATCTGCAAACACAGGCAACATTGGCTCTTTGGCTGTAAATGGAGATGAGCACTGTACCCTAGAGTCGGATGTGACTGGCTTTTGACCAAAGGAGACCTTGAACCACTTGCAGGGACAAAACCTGATGGGGCGAGGGAGGGAGGTGGGCATGGCCGCCCAATTTCGCTACCTCCCCCCTGCCCAGAGGCCACCCAATTTTGCTACCCCCCTCCCAGGTGTGAGTGAACCTGTTGCTGCCCACCACTGGTTACACCCCTATTTGGACAGTCGGTCTCTCATAACACTGTCCCATTCATTAATTTTGCGGATTGACTACTGTAATGCTCTCTACGTGGGACTGCCCATGTGTCTGATGTGGAGATTACAACGGGTCCAGAATCCAGCAACTAGGCTGGTGACAGGTTTAAAGAAATTTGATACTATTTCCCCAGCCCTGGCAGGCCTGCACTGGTTGGTTATTCATTCATTCATTCATTTAATCACATTTTTACTGCTGCCCTCTCGCCAAGGCAACTCAGGGCAGCTTACACATATAAAAACACCAGTTAAAAACTCCACAGAACAATAGAATAAAAGACGTTAAAATACTGTATTAAATTGAAAATACTATGGGTAGTTGAGAATATTAGATTGCTGGATATGCCAAATACAAGGTGTTAATGTTGTCATACCAGGCCCTATAGTTTGGGAGCTTGTTATCTGTGGGAGCATCTCTCCCACAGATCTCCCCACATTACAGTCGGCGCAGCTCCAGGTGCCGATCCCGAGGATGGCTTGAAAGTGTTTAACCAGAAACAGAGCCTTCTCGGTGGTGGCACCAACACTGTGGAATACACTTCCGATGGAGCTGCATCAGGCCCCATCATTGGCTACCTTTAAAAAAAACCAATTAAAAGCACTCTTCTTCAAGGAGACCTTTTAGGGCATTGTTCCCTTGCTGATAGATTAGCCAGTTAGGTTCAGTTTTGATGTCCTCTGATGCCAATTAGTTTAGTTTAGTTTAGTCTGTATTTGCTGGTAGTGGGTTTTGATTTGTTGTGTGTATTGTTATTTATTTTCTGTTTGTTCACTGCCCAGAGTGGGAAGGCACCCAGATGGGTGGTATAGAAATTCAATAAAGGTAAAGTTTCCCTTGCTCAAAAGCCAGTCGTATCCAACTCTAGAGGTCAGTGCTCATCTCTGTTTCTAAGCCGAAGAGCCAGCGCTGTCTGATTCTGCAGACGTTTCCATGGTCATGTGGCAGGCATGACTAGACACCGGAGCACATGGAACACTGTTACCTTCCCACCGAAGTGGTCCCTATGTATCTACTTGCAATTTCTTGCTTTCGAACTGCTAGGTTGGCAGGAGCTGGGACAGAGACGGGAGCTCATTCCGTCCTGGAGTACTCGGGAATTGAACTGCTGACCTTACGCCTCCCAGTCAGCGACTTTGTGACTTGAGCCACTGCAGTCCCTAGAAATTCAATACATAAATAAATAAATCTCTCTCCACATCCACGCAATGTGTTGCTGTCCACCAGTAGCCCTGGTTGGACTTACATTTAGGACAGGGGTTCTCAACCTATGGATCATGGGCCGGACCTAACCCGCGGCACCATTTCATGTGACGTGCGTTGGTGTCACCGCCACCAGAACTGGATGTGTTTACGGCAGCCGCCAACTTGTTTTATGGCAGTGTTTACAGCGGGGGGGGGGGGACGCTCCAGTCCAGCCTGGTCAGCTATCAGAGGATGCATGGTCCGGCCCATGACTTTAAAAGGTTGAGAACCTCCGATTTACAGATTCCAACCCTCAGTCTATTCAGGATCCTTCAAGTGATGTAGGGAAGGTTGAGTTCATCAGCCATTCCTCCTTTTAATGTTATTCCTTGCCTAGTGAACTCCTTCCTCCATCTTCTAATTTGGATTTGCTCTTGTGTACCATCAAGAGAGGGACTGTGGCAGCTTTAGTGGTTAAAACGCTGAACTTGACGTCCGGCAGGTCAGCTCTTTGAGCCCCAAGCACTCCATGACGGAATGAGCTCCCGTCTCTGTCACAGCTCCTGCCAACAGAGCATTTCAAAAAGCAAGGAATGGCAAGTAGATAAATAGGAGCCACTTTGGTGGGAAAGGTAAACAGTATTCCATGCACTCCAATGTCAAGGCATGCCTTCCATATGACCATGGAAACGTCTGCAGATGCAGACAGCGCTGTCTCTTTGGCTGTAAACAGAGATGAGCACTGAACCCTAGAGTCGGATACGACTGGCTTTCAAGCAAGGTCGACCTTTACTTTCACTACTCTCAAGAGGGTCTACTCTTGTCATAAAGCTCTTCCTGGATCTAAGTTGGCATATTTGAGGCTCATATCCATTCAGAGTAAATGGGTTAGAAAAGTAACAAAGAAACCGTATTCTCTATAACCATGATATTGGGTTCAGGGATATTTTTTTTCCTCTTGCAGTTCCTAAAAGAACAAACTTATTCAGGATGGGATGCTTTACTGACCTCTGTGTTGACTGTTAATGTGACTTAGATCACCATCTGTGTGGGAAACTAAACCATGTTTCCACTTCAGAGCAAGGTTATTTCAAGTCATGAGCCCCGGAAAGGTCAAACTGCCCTCTTTCTGAATCAAGCCATGTTCCCAAATTAGCCTCGGCTTAATAGTTCTGAACGTCCACTTGACATTGTCGATAGAGCAGGAAGCCGGGTAAAACAGGCTTTTCCCAATAAACAGTGCCCCAAAATGTGACTTTCCACTGAATTTGTTGCGTGACTCCCTACTCCTTAAGGTTATTTGCATTTCCACGGTCTCTTGATAACAAGAAAACATTTGTGTTCAAAATAATGCTCCATGAACTCTCCGGGCACTTCGCAAGTTAATTAGAATTTTGCTTCCAACTTGCTGGGTAATCATTTGAAAGATGGAAGGCTGAGTCAACCTGGAGCCATAGTCAGGATTGACCTCACAACATTCTGGCTGCAGGACAGCAAAGACCGGGGGGGGGGGATGCATGCCTTTGAAATCTCTGCCACAAACACAACCAGGCAGGGATAAATGGTGATCTAGCCCAGATTGTGTGGCAAGAATAAAATATAAACCTCACGTGTTGCCGTACGTTTCAGTGTGAGTGCAGTTACTGTTTAGGCACAAGCCTGGGATTTTCCTCGGAAGAAAACCTCACTGGCAACCTTTCCCGGCTGAGCCGAACTGGGACTTCCTTGAAGTGCTGCTGAAGCACTCCGGAGGCGTTGGAAGAACAAAACCAGCATTCATAAACATCTCGGCAACGGTAACTGAGCTGAAAGTCCAGAGAGTGTGTGGTGCAGTTTTTAAAAGGATTTTTAAAAAAAATTGCTGCAGGTTCTGTGGCTGCAAAACCCGGAGAGAACCAGAGGAAGGGGTGGTCAGAAAGACAGAGGTAGAGACACGGAGAAAGAAAGGGATAAAAGATGGAAAGGAGGAGAAGAACCAGGCAAGAGGTGGAAGGCAAAATTTAGTGAGTGCAGGGAAGGTTTAAAGAAGGCAGGAAGGAAATCGGAACAGAGAAAGACAGATCTACTGATGAAAAATGGGATAAAAGAAGGGAGTCTATGAGCCTCTCCTGAACTAAAGAGCATGAATCTCAACCACATTCCCTATTTCCCTGGGAATCTGGCATGCCACCAAATGTTTACAGTGACACTTTGCTTCAGAAACGCATCGGTTAATGTAATTTTCGCTTTACGAATGAAAATAATGAGTCGCTTTGTGACTCTTTTCCGGAATGGATTAATTGGTTTTCAAAGCATTCCTATGGGAAACTGCATTTTTGCTTTATGAATTTCAGATTTCAATGCATTCCTATGGGAAACCGCATCCAATGCATTCCTATGGGAAATCTGTTTCATGAATTTTTCATAAGAAATTTCCCGGGGAACGCATTAATTTCATAAAGCGAGCTACCACTGTATGTTGATCCTTGAAGCGAAGATGGGTCAGATTGAAATACAGTAGCTGCACTGGATCACTTATGGGGATGGTAAATGCTCTTGCGTTCCAGTTCCCATGAACCCCCATCAGTGGTTAACACTGGTTAAGAGCGATGGGAATTGCACTCCGACAACACCTGGGCAGCCATACATAGATGACTAGGAGGAAAGAAAATCTTCTTTCATGTCCCAATCAAACCCTGGACTGCCAAAATGAAGCCATGTTGACATGTATATACAATCGGCAAGTGACTTTATCATGCCCATCTTTAAGAGAAACTATTTTTCCATACCCTAAAATTGTCTATTTGTCTGTCCGGTCAGTTGCTAGCATGTATGCAGTAAAGAAAGCACCATGCACACATCTGTAACTCCAAGTAACTGTAAGCAAAGGACCTTTTTACATACATTCTCCTACAAAATGTTTTGGAGAGAGTTGTTGAGACTTTCGAGTGCCAGTTGTTGAGAAAGGGGGGCACTCTAGGAGACTTGTGTGGCACATCTCAGTAATTTCACTGCACAGCCCAAGGGAATTTTACCAGAAATTCCAAAACTTTGCAACACATAAAAACCAAGGAGTCATAAAATGACAATACTAGAACATGTGGAGCAAGAATGAAACATACATTGCTACAACTGAGCAGCAGAGATAAAAACAGCAAGAGGGGAAGAACATAGGACCGAGGCCTTCTAGGCTGAAGAACTTATGGCCTGATTTAGATTCAACACAACATCCCTCTTGTAGAGGTGCCACTTCCAAAATCAACAGATCAACACCAATCGGGGTGAGCAATTTGAGATGCAAAAGAACACTAGCATTTCTTCTGTAGTGTGGATGGAGAGAATCCCGTCACTCCTGGACATGTGTGTGTGTTTGCACTGCTTTCTGGAGGGAGGTTAAAGGACACCTGTTTTGTGCAGATTGTGCAAATTACAGATGTCTTTGGTGGTGGTGGGAGAGACATTCCCTGTTTTGATCTCACCAGAACGTAAGAATCCAACAGGACTTGAAATGTCCTCCTCAAGACACAGCTTGGATTCCATCGGGCGAGAATAAAGAGTTTTGCCAATTACAGTAATACCTCGGATAACGTTTACCTCCGATAATGCTAAAATCGCATAACGTTAAGTAATCTGGGGAGGAGAATTGGATCGAATAACGTTAAGGTCCTACGGGATGGATCAGATAACAACCGCTAAAGCCTGTGCGGTTACAATGTGTATCTATGGAGCTTTAACGTTATCCGATCCATCCCAGAGGATTTTAACATGCATCGGATAACACTAAAAATCGGATAACGCCAAGACTTGTGGAACCAAGTCTTAGCGTTATCCGAGGTATTACTGTATTCTTAAACTCACCCAACCGGCCCGGATAGGACCTTCATACAGAAAACACCCTATGGAAATTTTGTGGCCCACCCTTCATTTCCTAAACAGGCTTAAGAGGTACGCAGGGTTTCTGTCCTTCTGCACCTAGGCCTAATTTAGTCTGAGCTCAAAGGGGGGCGGGGGGCGGGGAGACCCCCCCCATCAGATTTAGTCAATGTCTTCTGGGACATTACAGCTTTAAAATTTGCCAACAGAAATCTTTGAAAGTAAAAAATATCCCCTGGAATATGAGCCACTTTAATGATGATGATGATGATGATGATGATGATGATGATGATGATGATGATGATGATGATGATGATAGGTAAATCTTCTAGCCTATGAATCAACAAGTCCAGGAGAAATGGCTGCCCTTTATCACTCACTCTGCCATTGCTGACAGTTTTAAAATTAAAAGCTAGATCGGTGGAATATTTGTAGCAATGCATGAATCCCATGCATGGTTTTGCATACACTTCACTGGGCGATGGATTAATGCAGTTCCCAACCTTATTAAACCAGGGAGGGGCAGGTCATGCTCCCTCAGACAGCTTCGGGGGCTGGACAGCCATTTTGCCCTTCCTCCACCACGTGGCACTTCCTGGTGAGGTGGAGGCAGCGGGGGCCACGTGAAATGGTGGTGAGCCCCAGGTCGAAAATCTCCGGATTAATGGAAAGTTATGGAAATCTGATGAAGGATACCCGTTCTCCTATAGTTACTTTTGTTTTAATTCTTGGTAATGACGCTGTAGTAAGGTTACATTCAAAAGAAGTACCAAAATATGTGGAAACAGTGTTGCTTTTATGGTATAATGAACAACAGTTGCAGTAATCTATGTTTAAAGCAATGCTTAAATGGCATAGATTTTTTTGAAAGTGTGTGGATACAAGTATCCTAAGGTTATGGGAAGTTTAAAAAGAAGTAATGAACCACTGGAACCAAGGGAAATGCCATATGTGTCTCACAATAAAGCCCACAGATTTCAGCTGGACTTGCTTTTACAAAATATATGAATTCAATAGAAAGTAGTAAATCTACATGACCTGGGAGTAAGTTCTACTTGTGAGTAGCCATGCACTAGAATGCATTCCATGCACACTATTTCCTTCTTAAACCCCCCCCCCCCAAATACTAATCATACATTTCAGTTCATCGATTATTATTATTATTTTGGTCTTTGGGATAAATCTATATTGAAGACAGAAAAATTGCTTGGCATTGCTTTCTGAATTCTACATCAATCCAAGATGCATCTTTTAAACCCTGCATTCCAGAATATTTTGGGATGCAATGCCCAAATAGTAGATTCACAATACACTGCGCTGTTTTTCTGCTGTTTTGATGGAGTGGACTGTACAGCCAGCGACTCGATGCCGAGTGTCAGGCGCGGTTAGCTAACTTGACTCCCTACAGGGGTCAATAGCTATGGGCGGGCGAGCCCCTTTAGGTGGGTCAATGGTCCCCTTTGGTGGAGGAAATGCCACTAGAAACCATCCTATTGGGCCCAATGGCAAAATGAGAAGAAGAGGAACTCTGATTCCAAACAGTCATGGAGGCAGAAGAGGCCATGCCAGGTGGACTGGCTGTGAAGGCGCACCTTGTCCATATCCTCAAGGCTGCGGCAGCCCTTTGCAGCCCCGGTGTTAAATCCTGCATGTCTCATTTCATGTGTGCCGCAGGACATGGCTCCGTGATCACAGTGTGTGGATCACTTCATGGCAAGCTGGGATCCACCTTAAAACAAATTCACACCAATGGCATTTTTCCTGCTTCGGGGAAAAACATTTCTCACATACAAGTTGCACCCTGTTTTCAAGTCCTTATTAAACATTATTTGCATGTTCCTGGTCACTTTTTAGTTGGAAGGAAGTTACAGGGATCATAATAACAAACAAGCACAATACAAAACTCTAAAACCCTGCTCAAATTGCAGATTTACACATACGTATACTGCAAGGGTAGGAAACAAGCACCCCATCTGATGTTGCTCGACTACAAATCCCATGATCCTTAACACAATCCACATCAGCTGTTGCAGATAGGAGTTGTAATTCAAGACCATCTGGTGCCCACATCCACCTCTGTTCTAAAGTCTAGCACACTTTCCAGATGAGGAAACAAAACACAGTGGATTCCCCTTTCCCCAAGTCTCTTCCAACTTATCACTCTCGGTGTGGCCACATAAATTTTGCCTTGCAGAAGAGGTTCAGGCATGCAATCAGAGGTTGAGAAGCGGGTGGCGCTGGCTTCATCATCCACTATTGATTTTCATGCAAGATTTAAAGGTTCCCAATTAAAAACGGATCTTCGAGCCAGCCGTTTCATTTGTAATCATTTTTTATGGAGCTAAACTTTTTGTACCACGAAACCTTTTTTCACAATCAACTTCCACCTCTGCAGATTTATAACAGGGTTGTAAAACTGGCCAATGCCTTCATCCTTCCAAGCGTCAGAAGCCCTTAAGAACATCCATTCAGAAATACCTCTCTACACATCCAGGTAATAAAGTCCAGCAGGTTGGGACCAATAACTTCCACACACTGACACACACAACCACAGTAACCTTAAGTAGTTTAGGAATGAAGTTTAAGGATGCAAGGATACAGGTAAAGATTCTGGATCTTTGGGGGCGGGGGGAAGGCTTGCATCTTCTTGAGAATGGAGATTAGCCACCATAACGGCAATTGAAAGAACAAAATGAAAGGGCAAACTATGTGCCTTTCTGAATGTCCAGTTTTCATGAATTCCTGGAACCACAGCCAATGGCAAAGGAAGTTAGGAGGTGAAATCTGATAACATCCTGAAGGCATCATGCCCCTCTTCATTGATGGGTATCTACAATGTACCTTATTAATCACTAGTATTATCTGTATTTTTTCCCTCTTATCCTCACATGACGTTTGCCATGTCTGAGTTAGCCATATTACAACATCTGTGACTCCAAGTACTTCAATGTCCCTCCCTTCAGCTTGGTTTATCTTTTAATTTACTTCATTCCCGGAAGTTCAGAGTTATACCAATTTCCATCGAAAGTCCATTTCTCTAGCTTTGTGGTCACCACCTCCATCCCCATTTTCAAATAGGACTATCAGGTCAAATTCATTGCCTGTCTAGATCAATCTTTCCCAACCTTTGGTTGTTGGACTTCACTTCCCAGAAGCCTAAGTCAATTCACCAAAGCACTAATCAGCCAATGGACTGACTTAAGGCTTCTAGGAACTGAAGCCCCCCTGTGGGGCATGGACCCCATGTTGGGAACCACTGATTTAAAGAATGGGTGGAAAAATGCCACTCTCCAGATGTTCTTAAACAAGTTATCCCAATATTCCTTAGCTTTGTTCCATCCAGATGTCAAGATGAACTTAACACTTACTTTTTATTGCATTGTTGCATTTTATTGTATTGTTACATTTTATTGTAGTGTAATGTTTGATTTGTTGTGATTTCTGTGAGCTGCCTTGAGTCACGTATGCTGAGTGGGCAAGCATACAAGTCCAATAAATCAATCAAATCAAACACACCAACACTGGAGGTGTTCAAGAGAAAGGCAGCCATCTATCAGATACACATTAACTTGGATTCTTGCATCGAGGAAGAGGTTAGACTTCTTCTTCTGTCTAGGCCACCTTCTTGGCTTTGATATTGGCCAACCTTAAGACCTCTCCAGTACATGTTTAGAGTAGTAACCAGCAGGTGATCTGGATTCTGTATCTCTCCACATTCACAAGGAAGTTATTCGACTAAACAACCTTAATATAGACTCTTTTTATCTAAATGATTCAATGAATCAACATATGTCAGACAAATTGTTGCCATTCTGAAAAATACATGAACTTGTTGACCCGGGAAATGGTGGCATTTTCCCTCTATCACAGGAAGAAGGGAAGATCTTGGGACGGTGGAACACGAGTGGCTAATATTTTGCTGCCCCAAGCTGGTGTCATGATATCTTGGGAAAAGGTCCAGGAAGCTTAATTTGTCTCCTTGCAAGGCAATGTGGCATAATGGCTAGCTGGGTCAGATTAGGGCTGAGAAAACCCCAGTTCAAGCCCCAGTCAGGTATAGAAACAGCAGCTCTTCCTTGAACATCTGACAGACCTCCAAAAAAAAAAACTCTATTAGGGTCAGCTAAGTCAAAGGTAGAGGGTCTGCAATGGAAGATCAGCAGTTCGAGACCTGAGTACTGGACAAAGTGAGCTTCCGTCTCCATCCCAGCTCCTGCCAACCTAGCAGTTCGAAAGCAAGAAATTTGCAAGTAGATAAATAGGGACCACTTCAGTGGGAAAGTAAACAGCATTCCATGCACTCTGGTGTCTAGTCATGCCTGCCACATGTCCACATGTCCTGTGAAAGGCACGAGGAAAAGCTTGGATTCTTTCATCAGCTGGAAACCCAGATTGGGAAGGAACATTCTGTCTCTGTTTGACAGTCCACCTGCTTTGAGTGCAGAAAATCTAGGCCCAGACAGCAAATAAAGAGAGAAATCTTTCTCAGTAGGACCCAAAGCACTGGTCAAGGTAAAGCAGACTCAACACAGAGCAAGCAGTATGCCTAGTAGCGGTTAGACCAGGGGTTCTCAACCTACGGCCCAGCGGGCAGATGCGACCCATGATGCCATGTCATGTGGACCACCACCACCTCCACCACAGCAGGAAGTGCCATGCATGGCAGGCCAGGCACTCCAGCCCCTGAAGTCCGCTGCCAATTCCGGAGTGTGGGGGTCTGGCAGTCGTGGTGGCAGCTAGAGCAAGGGCAGGGGCTAGATGTTATGGTACCGCGGCCTGGATCCAACCCACAGGCCATAGTTTGTCTTCCCTTGCTCTAGAAGAAGGTAGGAAACAGCCTTCTACTGAACCAAGCTCCTTCTCCATCCAACCCAACGTTTCCAGCTCGGACATGACCATCCAAGGTCTAGGTTAGCCCCTCGCCTGCCCGGTCTAAGATGACTCTGCAGGGATGTTAGGGAGATAAAAGGGGGGGGGATGTCCCTCCTCTTTGAAGCCGCCAGAGGAAAAGACAGACTTTCACCCACATCACAAATGAGCGCTAATGAATGAACACACCCCTGATTAACACACACAACACAAACACACTTGGCTTTCTTCTTGGCCAATACTCCATCCACTCAACTGCAGTCTTTATGGAGAAACCCAGCCTGGATCTACCATAATGATGGGATCAAAAAAGGGGGGTGGGGTGGGGGCTACCTCTCCACCTTCACCCACCCTGCAAGGCTGTTGTGACCACACAAAAAGGGTAGGGTTCCCCCCCCCCCAGCAGAACTATGCCTTCCCATCATACAATTATTCCCTTTTAAGACCAGACCCCGCAGCACATGGGCACAGAAACAAGGGTCACTGTTGCAGTTTTAATCCACCACCACCACCACCACCACCACCCCAAAAAAAAACGCAACCCCGGGGATAAATGTATCCTGGGACAAATTATTTGGGGGACCCTTGCAAAACCCTCCACTCCAATTTCTTTCTCTGCCCTTGCACAGTTGCTGAATCTGGAGCAACCCCGCCCCCCCATCCCAGGGGCCACATCTGGGGGAAGGGGGCCAGAGCGGTGGAGATGGGGGGGGATGCGTGTTGTATGTATGTTGTGTGTGTGTGTTTTGTCTCTCTGTGTGTTGCGTGTTCGTTCTCTATCTCTCTCCCCAGGGCTACGATTTTTTTTTGGGGGGGGGGGAGGGTGCCCCCTCCCACAAGAGTGAGGGAAGGATGATGATGGGGGAGCTTTGCATCCCGGTGGCTTCTACTCACCGGGTGGATTCACCACCACCGCCGCCGGCGTGGCCATCTTGTCTCCGGGAGAAGGCAGGGGGAGGGGGGGAGAGAAGGGGGAGGGCCAGGCCTGCCCCCTCCCTCCCTCCCTCTTCCTCCTCCTCTTCCTCGCCCGGCCAGCCACACAAAGGGAGGCGTCCTCCCTCCCTCCCTCCTGGGGTCCCGATCCTGAAGATCGCTCCCCCACGTCCGCTTTCCCTCCGTCCCCCCTCCCCAAAATGTGTGTGTGTGTGTTTGTGTGTTCGTTTCAAAGACCCCCCCAGCCCCTCCCTCCGCCTAGAAACCCTCCTCCTCTCCCCTGCCTTGTTTGCTCGACACACACTCACACACTCACACACCGCTCTCTCCTCCCCTTTCACACGCCCCTACAGCTCCGATTTCTTACACACATCTTGTTTTTTCTTACACGTACAAACACACACACCTTTGCACACACAATATCTTTCTCTCTCTCTCACACACACACACACACACAAAACACGCACACAACCCGATCTCTCCCCCCCTCACACGCCCGTATAGCTCCAGTTTCTTAACACTATATTTATCTCTTTTTTGCACACACAATCTTTCTCACACGCACAACTGGATCTCTTTCCCTCTCGCACGCCCGTATAGCTCCGATTTCTTCTTACAGACACACATCTCAGTTTTCTTACACACACAAACACTACATCTCTATTTCTCTTTGCATTCACAATATTTCTCACACACGCATAACTGGATCTCTTTCCCTCTCACGCCCCCGTATTGTTCCGATTTTGTCTCACACACACACACATATCTCGTTTTTCTTACACACACAAACACTAAATCTCTATTTCTCTTTGCACACACTATCTTTCTGTCTCTCACACACTTGCACACCAACACGTACAGGTGAGCTCAGGCATATCAGAAAACAAAACAAAATAAAATAAAAAAACACTGTAGCACTTTAAAGACTAACTGCTATATTTTTATTGTTAGCTTTCCTGGATCAAGTCCACTTCATCAGACAAAGAGTGAAACTTACAGGCATGTTCTTTATATACCAAATTCAGGGGCTCAAAGAAGGGGTGTTGTCTTGCCCACACTTTCCCTTCCTTTCCCTTTCCTTTCTCTTTTCTTTTCTTTTTTGCAAAGTTTTTAACCCCAGAGTATGGAAATAATGCAATGGTATCATTAACATATCTGTATCTCAACTGGTGCTCTGCATTAAAGAATGCATCAAAAGAATGCATTATTTGCAGGCTTTGTGTACATAAAAAAAGTCTGGCCAGGTTTATTTATTTATTCAATTTATTTATTTATTCAATTTGTATAGCCACCCCAATCGACATGTGACTCTGGGCGGTGTACATAAAATCCCCAATGTTTAAACTATAGAAACCCCTAAAATTCCTAAAAACACAAAAAAAAAACCCCTACCTCTCACCCGCGCCAATTAAAAATCTAGTTTAAAACCTTTTAAAAGCACGAGTGATCCTGCCAGTGATGGGCAGCAAAAATATTTGGCTGCCACACCGTGGGTGGAGCCTATGTCATGGGCGGAGCCTGTATCATGGGCAGAGCCTACGACGCAGGCAATCTAGTCGTGCCCGCCATATGGCCATGTGTACATCTGCAAACACAGGCAGCACTGGCTCTTTGGCTGTAAATGGAGATGAGCACTGCACCCTAGAGTCGGATATGACTGAGTTTTGAGCAGGGGACACCTTGAACCACTTGCAGGGACAAAGTCTGATGGGGCAGGGCAGAGAGGTGGCCGTGGCCACCCAATTTTGCTCCCCCCGCTGCCTGAAGGCCACCCAATTTTGCTACCCCACTGCCCAGAGGCCACCCAAATTTGCTAAGCCTCCTCCCGGTGTGTGTGTGTGTGTGCGCAAACCTGTTGCTGCCCCACACTGGGTGAGGCATAGGCATAACGCCCGCCCCCCATCACTACATGGGCAGCTGCATACTGAACCAGCTGCAGGCTCTGAATGGTCATCGAGGGCAGCCCCATGTAGAGCGTATTACAATAATCCAGTCTGGAGGTGACCAGAGCATGTGTGACCATAAGCAAGGAGTCCCAGTCCAGGAGTGAGAGTAATTGGCAAATGACACGAAGTTGTGTAAAAGCCCTCCTAGCCATGACTGCCACCTGCTCATTGAGGTTATTCTGCAGTGGCTCAAGTGGCTAAGATGATGACTGGGAGGCGGAAAGTCAGCAGTTCGATTCCAGAGTACTGCAGGACAGAATGAGCTCACATCTCTGTCCCAGCTCCTGCCAACTTAGGAGTTTGAAAGCAAGAAATTGCAAGTAGATAAATAGGGACCACTTCGGTGGAAAAGTAACAGTGTTCCGTGCACTCCGATGTCTAATTATGCCTGCCACATGACCACGGAAATGTCTGCAGAATCAGACGGCGCTGGCTCTTCGGCTTTGAAACAGAGATGAGCACTGACCCCTAGAGTCAGATACAACTGGCTTTCGAGCATGGGAAACCTTTACCTTTACCTTAATAGAGTAGACCATACCAGGCCCATGCTGGTCATTTGGGACACAGGGACACGTCCAGGTGTGCCCCAGTGACTAGCACCCTCCAGAGGTGGGCAGAAGTATGTCACCTGGTGGCTACAGTCCATGACATCATGCTGTATTCCCATAGGTGCCGCCCCTCCCTCCCTCCCTGTCCAGCCCCCTTTTAGCATAGCCATCAGGTCTCTGGACCATACTGCCAAAGACTCAACACCAAGTGACAGGTGGCAGTTAGGGGCCGTTCAAACACCACGTGACCATTTTAGTGGGGAGGGGGTCGACCAAAAGTCACGGAAAGTCACAGGGGGGAAGGGGTTTGGCGTGAAGTCATGTGACTCCAAAAGGGGAGAGAATACCTTTCTACTTTTAGATTTTCCGTTGGAGTTTGCAAGTAAGAAATGTGCTGAATAAAGCTAATTTTACACGCTATTATTTTTCTTACCTGGGTTCTTTGCATTGTGTTGCTTAAAGGGGCTGACTGTTTGAATCCTTTTCTACTTTCGGATTTCCCTGGGAGTTTGCAAGAAAGAAATGTGCTGGATAAAGCTAATTTTCCATGCTATTTCTCTTAGTTAGCTGAGAAACCACATGATTTTTTTTTTGGAGGGGGGGATCGGTCAAAGGTCATGGAAAGTCACAGAGGGTGGAGGGGGGTCAAAAAGTGGCCAATTTTAGGTCATGTGGTATTTGCAAGACCCCTTAGCTAACCTGACAATCCTGAAGACTTGGGTGCCAAAGTCCATTGGGAAGGGTGATGGTTCCTGTAGGTGTGAGATGAAGACACGGACACAAGTTCCTGAGTGAATATTCCTATGCTTTCCTCCATCATCATCTTTTCCATTCTTGGCTTCCAGGCAGGTGGAAAAACATAGAATGCATGAAGGCTAGAAAACATTTATCAGCAGGGCATTTAGAGTATTGTCTGGGTCATGAGATAGGCAAGCTTGGCCATGGGGTGGCTTCCATAACACAGCTAGGCAAAAGGTGAAGGACAGTGGAGGGGGGGCAGGGGGCATCCCACCCTGGGCGGCACTTTTTGGGCTATTGGTGTTCTTGGACTACAATTCCCAGAAGTCCTAGCGGGCGCCAGCATCCACCAGGGGGCGGCAAATTTGGCTTACGCCCTGGGCGGCTGAAATCAACGCTACACTACTGGTGAAGGAGCATGATATTGATTATTCATGATTTATTGACATGTTGTGTTTATAAACTTGTAATTTTACATCTTTTGTGAACCGCCCTGAAATTGAAATAATAATAATAATAATAATAATAACAACAACAACAACAACGACGATGACGGCGGCGGCGGCGGCGGCGGCGGCGGCGCGGCGGCGGCGGCGATGATTGATCCAACTACATTATTTGATAAGTTGAGCCATGTCAGACAAATCTTAAAGAACTTAATTAATGCAACTGCATTCAGAATCAGAATAGCTATAGTGACAATAATAATTTGGTGTCCGAAATTATTCTGGGTTGAAAGGATTTTTGCAGAAGAAACTCTGCTCAGGGAACACCCAAATGAGGCTCTTTTCACATGTCCCCAAGAGCTGGGACAGAGACGGGCACTCAGTCTATCATGAGGTACCCAGGTCTCGAACTGCCGACTTGCCAGCCTTCCAGGTAACAAGGTGAGCTTCTTAACCACTGAACCACTGCAGTCCCTTTTTTGCTACTTTGATGACTGTAGGTGATGGGAAGGAGAAGGTGTTGAAAACCGGGGGTCACCTTTTTACAAGAAAAGGGTTGAAAGTCTCAAAATCCTGTCCTTTTTTGGGATGGCACAAAATTCATGGTCAAATAGCGGTGCAGTAGTTGAACAAAGGCAGACATTTTACAGGCTGCGGTTTTGCTGAAGTCGACAGTCTATGGGTTGGTGTTTCAATCTTTCAATTGCTGGACGAGCCATCTCAATCGGGCTAGTCATTAAGATGCAAATTGGCATGGCAGGCTATATTTCCTCATTGACGCCAGGCCTGCTTTGTCAGAACAACAAACCCTTATTCCATCTCAAGAAAGCACTTAAACTCTCCAGCCTCTTGGTGGCTGATGGTTGTTATCAATCCAAGAAGACACTTACCAGTAATAATAATAGTAAAAAGAACTGTTGGATGCTAACCGATATATTTTATGTGACCTTGGTTTCAGGAGATCGGGATAAACTCATAGGACAGGGTATCCCAACCTCAGGCTGGATCTGGCCCATGGCACCATTTCATGTGACCCCCACACCCCTCCCAAGGGCATTTGAGAAACAAAATGGCCACCCCTTTGAAGCTGTTAGGACAAAATGGCCACCACCACCCCATCATGCAGCCAGGGCAAAATGGCCATCTGGCCCTCGAAGCTGACTGAGAGAGCGTGACCCGGCCCCTGGCTTGAAAACGTTGAGAACCCCTGTCACAGGATTTCTTTTTTTTAAAAAAAAATTAATTTAATTTAATCTAATTTTTGAATTTATATCCCACCCAACTCAGGGCAGCTTACATAAACATTAAAACACACACATATACAATAGATACGGTATAAACAACAAATCAAACAATATACTGTATAGTAACCAAAATACACAGTAAATAAAAAGTAATAACATAACATCATATGGTACACAAATGCAATGCAAGAGATAAAGAATCATAGATTCACTAAGTTGGAATGGACCTTTTAGGAATCTGAATCAAAGCAGATCTGAGAGATGCTCTTCCAATTCTCTCTTGAATGCTTTCAATGTTGGAGTGCTCACCACCTCTTGAGGCAGTTGCTTCCACTGTCATACCTCTCTAACCACTAAGAGGTTTGTTTGTTTGTTTATTCTTTGAATTTCTATTGCCGCCCAACTCAGCAACGACTCTGGGCAGCTAACAACAATTAAAAGCAACATCAAAACTAGCTTTAAAAACCCTTTTAAAAAACCCTATTAAAAATTTGTAATAATTTACCCATCCATTAAAAGAGAGAGAGAAATCTTAATTATATAAGCCGGTGGGGGGGGGGTCACCCCTCCATCGGCACCCCACACCTGCCCTGCCAGCCAGGTTTCCAGTTCTTCCCAAAAGGGCAGCAATTCCGCCTGCAGCCATAACTCTGTTGGCAGGAGGTTCCATAGGGCCGGTGCGGACACAGAGAAGGCCCTCCTTCTTGTGCTAGACAGTGCAGTCTAAAACAGCTTGACAGTAAAGTAAAGATCTCCCTTGCTCAAAAGCCAGTCGTATCCGATTCTAGGGTCCAGTGCTCATCTCCATGTACAGCCCAATTCATGCTTCCTCTGTCTTCAGAAGTTTCCCTGGTCATGTGGCAGGCAGGACTAGACATCGGAGCCCATGGTACCAAATAGGTACCAAAGTGGTAACTGTCTATCTACTTGCCATGTCTTGCTTTCAAATTGCTAGGCTGGCAGGAGCTGGGAACTTGGGTCTCGAACTGCTGGCCTGCTGGCCTTTCCAGTCATTAAGTTCAGATTGAGCAGGCACCAGAGCCCATGGCTAGGATGAAGAAAAGGTTGCAACCAGGATCTACAATGCTGATTAGAAAGAGCAGAGGACCCGCTGGCTTGACCTAAATGCAAGATTTTTCTCATGCCACAGTTCAAAGCAATGCAGTGTGTGATTCTGATATTGCAGGGAGCAGAATTCCCCATGGCTGGTTAGTAGCAGGGAACGAGGCAGATACCAGACCTGGATGACTGTCAGAGCACCAGGGAATCTCTCGGCGGTTCTTTGGGGTTTCAGGGACAAGGCGAAGGAATTTCACCGCTATGCAAGGATGCTCGAGGATGATGCATCGCACCTGCTCAGCACAAAGGAGGGACCGCTACTTTGTACAGCTGGACTGAACAAGCTCCGATAGGTTGGTAACTGTGTATTTTCTAGTTGTTTCCTAAGAGGGGAGGAAGGCACTTCCTAGCCGGCTCAGCTTGGCTCACCTGAAAGGTGTGTTGGAAATGGTGAAAGCCACCAGCTAGGTGGAGACATAAAAAGCTCAGGTTTCCTTCTGCATGAATGCTTCACAAGCTTTTTTTTTTTTTTTTTTTGGGGGGGGGGGCGCAGTTTGTTATTGTTATGTTGGATTCTTATTGCATTTGTTTGGTATACCCTGTTTTTACCCCCCAAAAAAAACCCTCAATAAATCAGGAGGGAGATAGATCAGAGAGAGAGAGAAAGGAAGGAAGGAAGGAAGGGAGGAAGGAAGGAAGGAAGGAAGGAAGGAAGGAAGGAAGGAAGGAAGGAAGGAAGGAAGGAAGGAAGGAAGAAAGAAAGAAAGAAAGAAAGAAAGAAAGAAAGAAAGAAAGAAAGAAAGAAAGAAGCAAGGAAGGAAGGAAGGAAGGAAGGAAAGAAGGAAGAATTTGGCAGACGATAAAGAGTTGTGATTTCAAGTAATCCATAATTAAAGAGTGGACCATTTGAGAAGAGAAGAAGTTTTAGTTGAAACGGAGTGCCTGTGGTTAGTTGCATTTGGCCTGGGATTTCGAGGTTGCAGGAGAGTTTTGTAAGATGCTGCATGATTCCTTTCCCCATGTACTGTTTTTCCATCTCCTCTTTAATTTTAAAAGCACCTTTAGAATCATTTTTAAATGGTAAAAGTAGGAAAGTAAATCATAATGGCCAAGGGAATTCATAGCAATATGGACTCGTTATGGCTTGATTCAGTGGAACTACTAGGGTTTATTTAAGCCAATATAATCACCATCCTCAGAACATGAGGGATATAGGCCACAATGGGACAGTTTTATTTTTATTTTATTTATGTTGCTGTCAGGATTCAGCTATGGGTCATTAAATTCAAAAATAGTTCTAGTCTGTCTAAGAAGGGATGGAATGAGAAACATATTCTTTCTCCCTTTCTCCTTTACTGTAATTTTTAAGTGCTAGTTTTTAATTATTTGGATTTATTATAATTCGTTGGGTTTGTTTTTAAATTTTCAAAATAATTTAAAAATCATTTATCATTTTAAATCTGAGGTTTTAGGAATGTCTCCGATTGTTATGTGAGTATGTTTAGCGACTTAGCCACTGAGCCACCGCAGTCCTATATGTGGTAAAGTAAAGGTCACCCCTTGCTCAATAGCCAGTTGTATCTGACTCTAGGGTTCAGTGCTCATTTCTGTTTCACAGCTGAAGAGCCCGCGCTGTCTGCTTTCTGGGTATGCGTATCTCGCAAAAGCTCCATTTTGCCAACTCGTAGTTTAAGCAAACCATGGTTTCCTAAGCTAGGGAATCACCAGTAACAGTAGATAGCTTAGCTTAGAAATATATATATAGGTTACTGAAGGTTACCATTGCTCATCCAAGGTGATAAATCCAACACCTTAGTTTCCATATCTTGAAGAGATGCTTTGAAATGTAGGGGAAAGTCCTCAAACCCTGGAGTGGATTCACCATGTCACTGACACTGGACTCATGCACAAAGTGAGAAATCTTGGTACCGTATTTCACAGAAACTGCAGGCACCACTCAAGTCTTCATGTTTCATCTGAACATCAACGCACCAGTTAAAATTTGCAGCCCTTTACACAGTTGAGGAACAAGGAGAGACAACTTGCATTCATCATTCTGTCTTTCAGTACCATGAGATAATTTTTCATTTCCTTTCCTGTTGCATAATAGAATAGCAGGGAACTTCTGGATGATTTTATGACCCTATTGCGTGTCTGCGCCCATTCAGAGAATCATGCAATCCTGTTTTAGTTAATTGAGCTCATGAGCAAATCACTCGTTCTTACTGCCTTTTCTCCTCCATTGTCACTGTATATTTTTTTCTAATCAGAAACCACATTATCACCTTGGATGGGCAACAGTAATGTTCGGACCAAAACTCGAAGCGATCCACTGCCCTGCTTATGTAGGTATTTCCACTGACATAACCCCTTCTGCAGAACAATTTTCTCCCCCACCAAACTGAAATGCCATTGCTTTGTATGAGACCTGAGTAGGACCTTCATCAAAGGCAATCAAAACAATATCAAGACCTGACTTTATAACCCCCTTTCTGACTTTCTCCTTCATGCCACAAACAGTAAAACTTGAGAGCCTCGTCGTCACCTCACTCAGATCACAGAGCAAATTAGACCTCAAAGCAGTGATGGGCAGCAACAGGTTCGCACCAGTTCACCAGAACTGATAGTAACTTTTCCCAGTGTCCCGGAGAACTGGTAGCAGCTGGGGGGGGGGGTGTTCCACCTCGGGGGCTTACCTTTTGACTGTGTCCCCCACTGCACATGCGTGCCAAGCGCTTGGCATGGATGTGCGGCCTCCTTGCTGTCCTCCCAAGCAGGGAGGAGGAAGAGAAGCTGCTAGCCTGAAGCTCCCTATAGCCTGCTCCCCAGGGTAAGTGACTCACCTTTGGGTGTGGGGTGTGGGTGTGTATTTTAATGTGTATTTAATGTGTATTTATTTTGATGTGTATTTTTATGTGTTTTATGTGTATTTATTTTAATGTGTATTTTATGTGTATTTTTATGTCTATTTAATTTGTATTTTTATGTGTACTTATTTTTATGGTTTTTTTACATTGGCTCCGCCCACATAATTGGCTCCGCTCATGATGCCATGACGTTGGCTCCGTCCATGACGTCATGATGTTGGCTCCGTCCACGATATTGGCTCCACCCACAGTGTGATAGTAAAAATTTTGGCTGCCCACCACTGCCTTGGAATCCTGGGAGAAGCCCCAGAATTTTTCCCCAGGCCTCATTTACATAAAAGAGAACAGATATCTTAACCTAAGAGTGAACGGCAGAAGCATCTAAAGTTTGCTTTAAAACATTTGTCTTTAAAAAAGGATAGTTTTTGAAAGGTTTCTTTTGGGGGCATTGAGAAAGAAAGATTTTGGGCTGGTTGCTGAACACCGAATCTCCAGATTTGTGCAATTAGGATGGCGGCTATCATGTCTCCCCTGGAATTACATTATTAAAATCCTCGATTGATTCCATTAGTTTCGAAGGAAGGGGAATTAAAGAGATAATTAATGCTGCTAAAACTGTTCTTTAGCATCTCTTTTGCTCAACAGCCTCTATGCATGAATTGCCTGCTTGGTGAATGAGGTGTCAGCCATAAAAAGGGCCCTTAACATGCTTTCTGCAGGGAAAGGCCAGACCATTCATTAGGCAGGGAATAGTCACTGCCTCCAGGGACGGCAGGAGGTTAGTGGTTAAGATGCTCCACTTGACGACTGGAAGGTCATTGCTGCACAGTGGAGTGAGCTCCCGTTTCTGTCCCAGCTCCTGCCAACCTAGCAGTTTGAAAGCAAGAAATTGCAAGTAGATAAATAGGGACCACTTTGGTAAACAGCATTCCATGCTACTGTCTAGTCATGCCTGCTACATGGCCATGGAAATGTCTGCCGACACAGACAGTGCTGGCTCTTCGGCTTTGAAACAGAGATGAGCACTGAACCCTAGAGTTGGATACGGCTGGCTTTCGAGCAAGTGCAACCTAGTCACTGGCTCATAAAGGGAAACAAATGCATTTGTGTGCATTTATCTCCAGAATTATGGCTTGGGGGATTTTTTGTCTTGAAACAAGGCAACCCAAACTTAAACCAATGCAGGATGGGGAGCGTCCCCATCCCTTTTTGTCTGGCCTCAGGCAGCAAACATTCTGAGGATGGCAACAATGCAGATCCCCCTCCCCTCGTTCTGTCCTATGGATCGGCTTCACGACAAAATCTAGCTCATCTCCTGCGCTGCCTTGCAGCCAAGAGACCACGTCCAAACTATCACTGCAAAAAGTCTACAGCCAGCGCTGTCTGCATCTGCAGACGTTTCCATGGTCATGGAACGCTGTTACCTTCTCACCAAAGTGATACCTATTTATCTACATGTAATTTCTAGCTTTCGAACTGCTAGGTTGGAAGGAGCTGGGACAGAGATAGGAGCTCCCACGTGCAGCACTCGGGTCTCAGACTGCCGACCTTCTGGTTGTGAAGTTCAACATCTTAACCACTAAGAATATAAATCCCAACAGAATAAGAAAAGGAAAGGTACAGATATCCTGGTTGTTATATTTCCTTCTCCCTGGTCTCATTGTTGCCTCCACTAATTATACAGAATTATACAGAATCTGCAGGGTTTCCTAGGCAAAAGTAACCTTGAAACACTATTAGCAATTTAATGTGGAATTAACCTCTGCAGGCCATTAATCTTTTTATCGGCTGGCAGCCTGAATCAGATGATTCAAACTCTGATGAATGTTGGTCAATGTTGAAAAGTTTTGCTCAGGAGGTGCCAAAAATAGGCCAATGGATGTTTGGCAAGGACTACAACCAATTGTAACCACAACAAATTGTAAAGGGCATTGCCAAAGCATGCAATCCTCATTGTCCGTCCCAAACCAGTTCAAACCATCATCATCTGCATCAAGAGGATGCAAAACTTCCCATCTTTACCAGTGATGAAGGTTCAAAAAAGGCCAATTGTCCATTAATTGCCCACACTTTGCTAAAGTTGGTAAAGGATCCCTATTGAGAAGTTCTTGCTCATGCAGGCAACTAAAGGTGGTTTAATGGTTAAGATGCTGAACTTGATGACTGGATGGTCAGCAGGTCAGCAGTTTGAGCGCTGTGCAACGGAACGAGGACCTGTCTCTGTCCCAGTGCCTGCCAACCTAGCAGTTCAGAAGCAAGAAATTGCAAGTAGATAAATAGGTACCACTTCAGCTGGAAAGGTAACAAGTGTTCCGTGCACTCCAGCATCTAGGCCAGTGCTTCCCAACTGTTGGCTTTTGGACTTCAATTCCCAGAAGCCTAAGTCAATTCCCCAAAGCACTGATCAGCCAATGAACTGAGTTAGGCTCCTGGGAATTGAAAGAGCCCCACATTGGGAACCACTGGTTTCGTCATGCCTGCCACGTGACCACACAAATGTCTGTAGACACAGACAGCCCTGGCTCTTCGGCTGTAAACAGAGATGAGCACTGAACCATATATTTATAAAACAAGGATATTTGCGGGCTTCTCCCCATTGGCTATCCCAATGGCATAACCTGTTTTAACAGTGCAGGATGCAATCTGTTTACACGTTTTTTGACCAAGTACAAAAAAAGGACATTGATTCAGCAAGAAATGCCTTCCGGCTCTTTCTTCCAACCTCTGTGCTACTAACCTTGTTAAAAAATAAGTGGGTCATGTATTTAAATCTCTGCCTTAATTGCTTTTTCTTTTCCTCCTATTCATCCCCCCTTTTGTGCTGGAATTTTCCAGTCTATTAAATGCAGGCGCAAAGCTCTTTAAATGTCCAGCTTGGGAAGTTACTTTTTCCAGAGCTATTAGTTACCATTCTGCACTAAGATCCCAAGTAGTTTAATTACTGTTGCTGTTACTTTTTTTTTAAAAAAAGGGGACTTTAAACATTACTTTTAAAAAGTGACGTTTTACTTCCATGTTATCAAACCTATCTGAAATGGTTACATTTAGTCACTTTTAAACAAAACATTTCTGTTGCTGTTACTTTTGGGGGGGAAATGACTTTTAAAATGACTTTTGAAAAGTAACACTTTGTTATGAAACATAACTGCAGTAGTTACACTTAGTTACTTTTAAACAAAACATTACTTTTGCTTTTACTTTTTTAAAAAAAGACTTTAAAGTGCTTTTAAATAGTAACTCTTTACTTTTTTACAACTCGCAGGATGTCATTAAAAAATCACAGTGGGTGGGGAGAATTAGAAATGCAGCTTGCTTGGAAATTGATTGTACAGACACAGAATCTTTGGAAGGGTGATGTTTTATCACATTCTAATTCCGAAGCTGGGGATAAGCCACTAAAGTTTGAAAACAGCTGAGATCTTGAGGCTTAAACCTATTTCCTCAGAGAATAACCCTGAGTTTCAAAATGAGGTCTCAATTAATGCAAATCTTACATATATCAGGGAATTCAAAGCTACAGCAGGCTAGGCACAATAAATAAATACACCCAAAATACTCTCCTTATAATAGAACCATATAAAGCAAACAACCATTGATACTTGAATGGTTTACAACTACAGGTGAATGGAAAACAGATCATGAATCACCCCCAGGGTTATTAAAATGCAAGTGACAGGTTGGTTGTGATATATGGACTCAAGGCCATTACATGAATAATGGCATCATGCCCGAGATGGGTAATGTGACTCATGAGCTCTTGGCAGTGATTTTTCAGATTGAAAAAACTCTTCTGCAGAGGAGATAAACTGGCCCAGTTTTGCACGATGGGTCTATTTCTGAAATAGCGTGGAGTTATTTGTTTTGCCATAACATTAAAATAGATCATCAGTAGTGTGTTTTTATGTGAATTTAATGTCTATTTTAATTTGTATTTTTATGTTTTTCATTTCTATTTAATCTCTTTCTAATCTGTATTTTTATGTGTTTGTTGTTTCTATTTAATGTCTATTTATTTTGTACTTTTATGTGTTTTTTATTTCTATTTTTATGTCTACTGTATTTTTATTTTATTTTTCCCTTTGGCTCTGCCCATGTTTTCAACTCCGCCCATGACATCATGATGTCATGTCACCAGCTCCGCCCATGACATCATGACATCAGCTCCGCCCATGATGTCATGATGTTGGCTCCGCCCACGTCATCTCCACCCACAGTGTGGTAGTAAAATTTTTGGCTGCCCACCACTGGTTAAGATAATTAAAAGAGAGGATTAAATTAACATCTGTTGTTCTGTCTACCATAGGGGACTCTATCCTTCACCTTTTGGCCTGGCCCAGAGCATATGAAAAGGAAACCTTCTTGAAAGATCAGGATCCCACCCTGGACAGCTGGTAAGTCTGTAGTCTCTAATCTGGGAAGATAAGGATACTAGAACTGGAGCCTGCAAGGTTTTGGTGTCAGGACTTTTCAAATGAGGAGGAGGCTGAGGCTATCTGCCACCTTCCCCAGATGTTGCTTTTTGCCCAGACTGTGCATATCTTGCAAAAGCATATCTCAATTTCACAGACATTTTTGAATCTGAATCACCGAATGGGTTGCTCACATCTTTTGTAACTTTCAGCCAACCCTTCTGTGCTTGCTCTGTACAAGTATGGACATACACACATACACTTGGCTTCTCAAGGGGAAAGAGCACTAGCATTGTCTGATTCATTTTGAGCAAATTACAGGTCTCTCTAAGACTGAGATAAAAGAAGCTCATGGAGATAAAGAAGCTCACGGAGCTTCAAGACTCCCCATTGAGAGGTCCGATTGAGAGTACAGCAAGTCTGTATGACCCAAATTGCCTCTATCTCAAAAAAAGCCATGGTGGAATCTGCAAATTTCACAGGATGCCTCCTCTGGTCCTCTTTTGCAGGTGTAAAATGACGGTAGCAGCAGGAAGAATAACTGTGGAGAGCCACCAACCATGGACGGGCCAAGCCCAGAACCTGCCTTCGTCGACGTGGACAAAGGATTAACATTAGCCTGCTTTGTCTTCCTATGCCTTTTCTTGGTCTTCATGATCATCCGCTGTGCCAAAGTCATCATGGATCCTTACAGTGCTATCCCCAACTCCACGTGGGAGGAGCAACATTTGGATGACTAATGGACCATGTTGGGAATGAAGAAGGTACCAAGGCCAAGCAGAAGTTGGAGAATGGAGATAAATAAATGGGCAGTTGGTTGGTCACTTCTTGCTTGGACACTGCTATTTCTAGAAGCACAGGAGGACATCAGAGCCTTGGAAACCCCACTGGTTATTACAATTCTCTGTCTCCACTGACTTACATCCTTCAGCCCATTCCTATGCAAAGACCTCCAGAGTATGAAGATGCCAGGCGTTCTTGTTGACCAAAGTGGAGATATTTCAAAAAAAAAAAGTAGCAATTAAAAAAAGGCTTAAAGGATTCCCACAGACCTTAAGCACAGCAGGTATATACAACAGAACCGATTGTATTTAAAACAAAAATCAGTATTAGAAGAAATGGCAGTCTATGAGAAAATTATCACAATTGACGATAACCTACTAAGATGTAGGACCCAGAGATGAAAGAAGTCTTTGAGGTTGTTTTGGAGGGCAACCTAATATTGACTGCTGAGGAATTCTGAGCCATAGAGCACCAAAATAATTATTCTAAGCTCTGACTGTAATTAACAGAGCAATTAATTATTTTCCCAATTAGGTTACCTTCCCGATCAATTCCATTGGTTATTTTATTTTTATTATTTTTGCCTGTCAGGATGCCATGAAAGGTTTGGAGGGGGAAGATAGCCAACTCTGTCCAGAAGACCATTAGCTTGTACTGTATTTGCTTTTTCCTTCTCTAAGGTGGACTTGAGGGTTCCTCAGACTTGGGTGTTCTTGGACTTCAATTACCAGGAGTCTACGTCTGCACACCTGCTGATCAGGGCTTCTGGGAATTAAAGTTCAAGAACATCTGGAGAGCCAAGTTTGCTGACCCCTCACCGAGACGAGTCGTCTAGAGATGGGGGAAGCAAATCTAGGACATGTTTGATCCATCTGATTATGCTTTTAGCATCAAATGCCTTCTTCTTCTTGATCTTCAAGGTCATCTGTTGGGTCAGTCATCATGGATGTCTTCTATATGCAGCAGTTTCTCCAGGGCAGCCCAAATGGTCTGTATTTCCTTCAAAGAGGTGTGGAAGTCTCAAATTAAAAGGCACCACAGGTTTCAAGGGGAGAGGTACTGATTGCAAATTTTATTTTACAGTGAGTAATAAAATAAAACTGATTTCCAGGCTTCAAGTTGTCCCACTCCACAAGCTCCTTTGGTTACACAGGCCAAGAATCCCTGGGTTAAAGCTTGGTTCTACACATTGAGCTTTATCTCAAGAAATAGCATCAGGCAGCAGCATCCTCAGCCAAGATTCAAAACCACCCTATCTGGTGACTGCGGTGGCTCAAATGGTTAAGATGGTGAATTTGCTGGCTGGAAGGTAGGAGTTCGATTTCTGGGTACTGCATAATGGAGTAAGCTCCCACCTCTGTCCCAGCTCCTGCCAATCTAGCAGTTTGAAAGCAAGAAATTGCAAGTAGATAAATAGGGACCACTCCGGTGGGAAGGTAAACAGCAGTCCATTCTTGTAGTGGACACCAGCCATATGCAGAAGTTGGCAAACTGATTGCCTCTCTGAAGACAAGTTTTATCATTCAGTTTTATGGGCTCACTGTTCCGTCATGATTGATTTATCTATTCTGCCATTTTTCCTTCGCATTAATCTTCCTTTTAAACCTCCTGTTCCTTTCCCTTCGTGCGGCGCATCGCAAACAAATTTTCAGCATGGCTGGTTTTGCCGTTCCCGGTTTCGTGCTGGATGACATTAAAGAGCACCAGACATAAGCCAATAGTGACTGTCAAAAAAAAAGTCACTGTCTTCTCTTTTGCCTGACATTGTGTTCAGAAGAAAGACGGGTACCTGATTGAACGAAGCCCATGGATGCAAGTGCCATTTGGTACCCATAACGACGAATGGTGAGATGCGATTGGAAATGAGAGCTTCAATTGTGTAAGTCAGTGGCTCCCAACTTAAGGCCCAAATCCTAGATCTGACCCCCGGTACCCCACCCCTCCAAGGGCATTCAAGAAACAAAATGGCTACCCCATGGAAGCTGCTGGGACAACATGGCCACCCCATCCACCACATGACACGTCCTGGTGTGGAGGTGGTGGGGTTCACATGAAATGGTGCCATGGGGTGACCTGGCCCCCGGCTTGAAAAGGCTAGGAACCCCTGGTGTAAGTCAATCTAGTTGGCTACTAGGTCCAACGCCTTAGGTAGGTGTTGTGTCCAGGGATGTGCTGGGCACTTTGGGAGGGCGGTGGACAGGAAGTGATGTGACACCTATTGGGAGGTTTTTTTTTGGGGGGGAGGAGAAATCCCATACATTCCCATTACCTCTGCCTCCCAGCGGGGCGCACTAGGATGAGTCCCTGTATCCCTATGGGCCAGCACACCACTAGTTGCGTTGCTTCTTTGCTTGCTCTAACTTACGCCGGCCTATCATCATCATTAACTATCACTCATCATCACTGCCACCTGTTTCTTCTCAGTCATCTTGCATCAAAGAGTGGACGGCGTGAACTTCTGCATCTTAGCGTTAATTAGAACCGGGATTCCTGTCACTGCAGGTGACTCAGTATTTTTCCCCCTACAATAAATATCACCGTGTTTATTTTCTTGAGAATCAGAGTCCAGATGGGAAGGTATGAATGATCTACGGAACCATTCAAGGGCTCGTTCCCTACTTATTTACTTAGCAAAAGCACACCTCTGCTAAGAAGGAAAATGTCAAGCATTCAGGGGTCTTGATAAAGTCACTGAAAGTTAAGGACGTAATTCATAAAGATACCTCCGAGATGGCCACTTTCTGTTTATTCATACCACCATAGCAACAGACTCAGAAACAGAACGAGCTGGGGGGTTTCCTCCTTTATTTCTCCCTCTCTTTTTTTCTCCCTCACCAGAAGACTCTTTTTGTCAGATGGGTCTGGCAGGGAGAACTTGTCCTGAACATTCGCCAAAACCAACCCGGTGACCATTTCCTTGACAGTAGCCTGTGGTATGAAGAGAGAAAATACAGACGGTCGCTCATCATGAATCCTGCATTGGACAGGGAGTCGAACTCAATGGCCTCAAAGGCCACTTAGAGTCAGTTATTCTATGATTCTAAATGCATGCGAGCAAATTTAGGGAAGGAACAAAAACAATGGGGGGGGGGGGGAAATACATATCAGATGGATCTCTGTCAAGGTCAGATTGGACCCTGATAGGAACAGCGTCATCTATGCATAAAGCACAGCAGATATTTCTCCTCTATCTTTGAAGCCCCTGATTCTAGGTGCCAAAAATCCAAAATCCACAAGAAAATTGTTGCCCTAGTGTCACCTAATCTGTCAGTGCACACCCTTGGACAATGATCATTGAGAGGCGACGAACAGTTCACAAGAAATTTGCTTTTTGCCCATAACAAAACTGAGCGTTCATTTCCCCAACCTCAGAAGAATGGAAGGCTGAGCCAACCCTGAGCCTGTAGGGATCGAACTCAAATCGTGAGCAGAGCTTTGGCCACTGGATGACATCTTAACTGAGTCGTATCACGTGGATTTCAGCCACCTGGGGCGTAAGCCAAATTTGCCACTCCTTGGTGGATGCCGGTGCCCGCTCCCACTAGGTCTTCTGGGAATTGTAGTTCAAGAACACCCATAGCTCAAAAAGTGCCACCTGGGGCGGGCCGCCCCCTGCCCCCTATGCTATGCCACGGTCTTAACCACTGTACCGCATGGGCTTGTATACAATTATTCCAGTGAAAAGAAGCACAAAATATATTGGGACATTTCTTTTCCTCTGGATGTTTTCCCCCCTAAATGTATTTTTCTTCCTCGCTGTGGCATTGCTCCATGGCAGTACCGTAGTGTGCGATTCAGCTGCCCGGGGCGTAAGCCAAATTTGCTGCCCACTAGGATGCTAGGGCCCAATCCTGCTAGGGCTTCTGGGAAATGTACTCCAAGAATACCCATACGCCCAAAAAGTGCCACCCAGGGCAGGCAGGCCCCTGCCCCCCCACCCCCCTGTTACTGCTCCATGGGTTGACAAGAAGGTTTCTTTCAGCCCGGGCAACAGAACTCATTTTCAGACAGGGTCTTGAGGCTTCTTCATTGGAGTCATGTGCCTGACCAAACAACAGGGCATTTTAGTTTAAGCACTTATTAACAGTACAGAAGCTCCAGGAAAGGCCTTTGAGAAGGAGAAACACCTTGAACAAACACTGGGAAAAGGCAAAAATAATGTGTGATGTGAAAGCATGCATAGATTTCACTCTAGGTCAGTGTTCCCCAACCTTTGGCTATTGGACTTCAATTCCCAGAAGCCTAGGTCAATTCCTCAAAGTACTGCTCAGCCACTGTACTAACTTAGGCTTCTGGGAATTGAAATCCCCCTGTGGGGCCTGGGGCCCATATTGGGAAACACTCCCCTAGGGCCTTAGGTTCTTCTTGTGGTGGATATAAAGAGTGGCTTCTCCACAAGAGCTGCCATTTTAATCCCCCATAATGCCTTGAACCAATGCAACACTGGAGGCAAGTCAAGAATTCAAAATGGCGGCTAATTGTTTGGGAGGAAAACATTGCCCAAAAGGTGATCAGCCAAGAGATTCCAGACTAAGCCTTGTTGGGATGATAAAGCTCAGCTGAACAACTGTACTTGACAGTCGTTTTATCTCCCTGCTCCTGAGGAGACTTACCTGTTATGATGACTTCATCTCCATCTTGCAGAAATTTACGAGTCTGGCCATCTCCAAGGTCAATTGGCTTGGTTCCTTTCCATGACAGCTCCAACATGGAACCAAAGTTCTCAAGATCCTTGGAGAAAAATGGAAATAAAAATAGAACATAAGCCTCATGCAGAGATATAAAGCTTATAAAAGTTACTTTTGTTGGGCTATAACTTCCCAAATTTCACCCCAGCATCACAACATGTTGCCTGGATTCTGGAGATGGCACACCAAAAAGTAAATTTCCCAAGCTCTGTGAAAAACAAGGACTCTTTCAGACCCTGGAGATTAGATTTTGGCCAGTACTGGTCACTGATCCAAACTCACTGACATGCTAAACCTAGTTGGTTGGGTATGATTTAATCCTTCTCTGGAAGATGCAATGGTTGCTAGGTTGTTTTTCTAAGGGAATACTGTTGGAAATCTCCAAGCAGGCTGTTGAAACAGATCAAAAGTCTTCCTGAAAAATCGAGGGATGGAGAACAAGCTTAAGCTATTGAAGTAAGTCATTCAGAATCCCATCTTCTTGTTGAGGAAGAACAACCATCTTCCTCTTAGAAGGAGGGAATGGGCACCTGGGAAGACTTCACTGGTGATTATGAAGTCCTGATATTAACTAAGATTACTGTAGCTATGACTAGAGTAATGATGGCAAACTTGGCACTCCAGATGTTCTTGGACTTCAATTCCCAGAACCCCTGATCAGCAGGAGTGCTAACTTGGACATCTGGTAATTGAAGTCCAAGAACATCTGGAGAGCCAAGGTTGGCCATCGCTGGACTAGAGCCAGTGGTCAGCAAACATGGCTTTCCAGGTGTTCGTGGATTTCAATTACCAGAAGCCCATGTCATCACACCTGCTGATCAGAGCTTCTGGGAATTGAAGTCCAAGAACATCTGGAGAGCCACATCTGAGAAACCCTGGACTAGGCTACCTAAAGCGCTGCATCTGGGGTGCTGGGAGGCAGAAAAACATTCCCAACAGCTTCCAACTTCCCTGATGTACCATGAATGAGCAGCAGTCAAAGGTTTTGGTGCTTCTGATGGTCTTCTCTGGCCATCTCTCCACCTTTAGTAACATACAGTGGATAAAGAATCAGAGAGGATCTTTTCTCACTGTGCAAAGCTACAGAAGTACCAAAATCCCCAGCTTCTTGTGTGCCAGTGACACCATTCTTATGCTGGAGAAGGAACCATTCTGATTCCCAATGGTCATGGAGGCGGAAGAGTCCATGCCAGATGGACTGGCTCTGAAGGCGCACCTTGTCTATATCCTCAAGGCTGCGGCAGTCCATCGCAGTCCTGGTGTTACATTCTGCATGTCTCATTTCATGTGTGCCGCAGGAGATGGCTCCAAGATCATAGTGTGTGGGTCACTGCGTGGTAAGCTGGGATCCACCTTAAACAAATTCATGCCAATGGCATTTTTCCTGCTTCGGGGGGGGGGGGGGAATGCATTCTTGGATATGAGTTCAGACGATGACTGTGGATCGACTTCAAATCAGATCTTGATAACTATAGGGTCTTAAGCTTGGAATTCAGATATGTGGGTACCTACTGGTCCACTGATGGTTCCAGATGCCAGAAGGTCTCCTGGTCTGAGGTTACAGCCATTGATGGTGTGGTGAGCTAACTGCTGTTTCATGGTCCAGTACATATACTGTGGAGAAAGGAGAAGATTTACATAGCAATTGAAAGCATCCGGGGCTTTATCTCTTCAGCTCTATGTACCAGCACAGAGCTATGCTCAGTAGTTAAGGAGCTTGCCTTGTTAGCTGGAAGGCTGGCAAGGCAGCAGTTTGAGACCTGGGTACTGCATGACAGATTGAGCCACTGTCTCTGTCCCAGCTCTTGGTGACATGAAAGGAGCCTTCTTTGGGCTTCCTTTGAGTGGAGTTTCTTCCACAAAAATCCTGTCAACCCAGAATAATTTCTGACATGAAATTATTACTGTATTATTATCTTTTCATGAGATGCAACTCTGCCCTTTCCATTTCTGAACACTTTATTTTTTTGTTATACGTGTTGGGACATATACTTCTATGAACATGTGAAACACATGAAACGCCAGGGGTCCACAAAGTTGGCTCTCCAGATGTTCCTGGACTTCAATTACCAGAAGCCCAAGTCAACACAATTGCTGATCAGGGCTTCTAGGATCTGAAGTCCCAGAATCTCTGGAGAGCCAAGTTTGAAGACGCCTGGCCTAGAACCTGTCTGCACGTGAAGCTCTAGCAAAGTCCACAGACATTACAAAGTTTCAAAAGGTTGAGTCCCCTCGTAGGCAAGAAAGTGATAAAAAAAAATTGGGCCCAAAGGACCTGCCTTACCTTAAAGTTTGAGTGGCAAATATTAGCTGGTCTGCTCATGCCTTCCCCTGAAAAGAAAGGTAGATTGTCTGCAGTGAATTTTTAACACAAGGACTTTCCTGGGCCTGAATAACTTAGCTACTGAAATGAGCATTAAAAGGTAGAGTGTTTGCCAATCTGACTATATAACAATGCTCAGTTCACCTGGCAGAAACTACTAGCTCTTTAATCTGTTCTTGATAAGGATCAATGGCGAGGGTCACAAGAAGAGAGAACTAATTGTAAATGTATTAATGGCATCAAGATTAACGATAGCAAAAAACAATTAGAAAATCAAATCTGCCTGAAATATTAGAGACCTGCTATAAGTCCAAGTCAAAGATCAGGATCTAGACCAGAGGTTCCCAATGTGGGAATTTCAATTCCCAGAAGCCTCAGGCATGTATATTGGGTGATCAGCACTTTGGGGAATTGACTTAGGCTTCTGGGAATTGAAGTCCAGGAACCAAAGGTTGGGAAACACTGATCTAAACAGACAATGAATTTGACCTGATACTCCTATTTGAAGGTGTGGATGGAGATGGTGACCACAAAGTGACAGAAATGGACTTTCAATGGGAAGTGGCATAATAACTCTGAACATCTGGGAACAAAGTAAATTAAAAGATAAGACATGCTGAAGGGAGGAACGTTGAAGTAGTGAGCATCACAGATTTTGTAACTTGGCTAACTCAGACAAGGCAAACATCATGAGGATGTAAGTTAAAATACAGATAATATCAGTACTGATGTAGAGCAGTGGTGGCAAACCTGGGGCACGCGTGCCAGAGCGGGCACTGAGAGCCCTCTCTGTGGGCACGTGTGCCATCGCCCCAGTGCAGAGTTCACCCCACCCTTATGCCCAGCAGCCCATTGGGAGTGCTTCCTCCCTCTGTCATGAAACGACATCTTTTCTAACGTTCTCAAAGCTTGAGGTTGTAGTTTAACTAGGCCTAAAAATCCTTTCCTCTCTGTCTCACAAGACTAAGTGTCACGAGACAGCTTGTTTTCAGTTCAGTGTTCCCTGGACTCTTATCTCTAGGCTAGCTGTTTTGGCTATTAGAGAGCACACTTCCTTCACGTGTGTAAACTTCCCTCTCTTGTTATGAGAAAGTTTTCTCTGTTCCCTGATTGGTTAAAGGTAACCCACCTGACTGGAGAATCTCCATCTTGGAGAGAGAAGAGGGAGTTCGTTTTTGGATGTCTATGGGTTAACATCTATGTCTGGGAACTATTCCTTTTTGTTTTCATCATGGTTACCTAGATTACCTAGGACTATTGCTCTGTTTGCTGGACTGTCTTATGCTACTGACCTATGCTTTAAGAACCTGATCAATAAACCTATGTTTGCTTGAACAATGTCTCTTCATTGGACTAAAGGGTAAGAGAAGCAATGCATTCACACACAAGCCTCTGAATATGCTACCTATTAAACCTCCTTGCAGAAGAGAAGCAGTTTAGCTGCATTGCCGGCCAGCTCGCCCTCTGGGAGCTTTGGTGTAGGAGGGCCAGAGCAGAGGGGGCCGGCTGGTTTCGTGACACCCTCCCCCAGCACAGAGTTCGCCCCGCCCCTCTGATGAGCAGCCCAATGAGACCGCCTCCTCCCTCTCCCCAGCAAAGAGCTCACCTTGCCTCTCTGTTTGGGCACTGGGTCTCTAAAAGGTTCGCCATCGCTGTTGTAGAGGCTCAAAGGCCCATTTGGGAGAAGTCTGTGTGTAATTAATCTCCAGGTCTCTCAAAGAATCCCTAGGTAGGATCTCTTCAATCTTTGATGGAATAAAATATATTCTAGGAAGGACCACAGTACCTTTAATAGCAACAGAGAGGTTGATATCAAATGTATATGGCTGGTCATCGCAGAGGTAAGGCAATGGCTTGGGATCCTTCAAAGAACATGAAACACATCATTTACAACTGCATCCAAAAATACCTTTCATTGGATGAGAACAGCTGAGAGCAATTTTAGACATAGCATGTTATCCTTTGGCTTGGCCATGTCAACAAAAAGGAAGATAAGATTATGGCCTGGTGGAAAGAACTTCTGGCTGTGCCCATTGGAGGCATTTGGGCAAAGCTCAGAAAAGTTAATTTTCTTCAAGTTGCTTCTCTCCTAATTTCTCAGTGAACGGCAAAGAGAGGTCCACCAGGCCATTTATTCTGGAAAGCTACCGTGATGTTGCTCAGAGCAGCGTGGAAAAGTTACTTTTTTGGATTAACACTCTCAGCATCTGTCAGCAAACATATATCCACAGAATCTCCCTGGATGCAGATTCAAGAACTGTAGCATGAAAGAAAAGTTACATTTCCAAGCACTGGCTGAGATAAGACATGAAACTTGGAAAATGTCATTTAAACAGAAAGTCAAAAGGGATCTGGGAAATGGTACTCCTTACTCCAGGGATGTAACTTGTGCCTGCTCACTTCAAGTTTTGACATGTAACTTGCTGTCACAAAATGTAACTTGCTCAAAGCAGCTGATGTAATACATTAGGTAGAGGTAAAGGTCACCCTTGCTCAAAAGCCAGTCATATCCGACTCTAGGATTTGATGCTAATCTGTTTATAGCCAAAAGGCCATCTGCAGATGTTTCTGTGGACACATGGCAGGCATGACTAGACACCAGAGAGCATGGAACACTGTTACCTTCCCACCATAGTGGTCCCTATTTATCTACTTGCAATTGCTTGCTTTCAAACTGCTAGGTTGGCAGGAGCTGGGACAGAGATAGGAGCTCACTCCATCATCCAGCACTTGGATTGAGAACTGCTGACCTGCCGACTTTCCAGTCATCAAATTCAGCATCTTAACCACCAAGCCACTGCAGTCTGTAACACATTCCTTCCTTGCTTTTCCACCAAATCCTGGCCTCTTTCCCCATTAATCACCCCGGATATATTTGCTCCTTGATTGACTCACCTGAACAGGATTGGGCAAGACAAATGGCATCAGCGCTTCCATTGTGACTACCCAGGGAGAGATGGTGGTGCCGAAACTCTTGCCGAGAAAAGGACCGAGAGGAACGTATTCCCACTTTTGAATGTCGCGAGCTACAGAACCGACATTGGTGGGTAAGAACAGAGGGAAAGAATTCAGACCACTAGAACATCTGCTCAAAGAGTAGTGTCAAAGATTTATCAATCCTTTCAAATAACATTTAAACAATTATTCTGCCACCCCATCAGGAAAAAAAAACTTTTTAAGTGTTAGAGCAGTACGACCAGTGGAACCAACTGCCTCGAGAAGTGGTGAGCGCTCAACACTGGAAGCATTCAAGAGAGAATCGGATGATCCTCTCTCAGTTCTGCTTTGATTTGGATTCCTGCCTTGGTTTGGACTCAATGATCTAAAAGGTTTCCTTCTAACTCAGTGATTCTATGATTCCAAGTTCTGTGAAGAACTGACAGCTTAGTTGGAGTTTCCAAATGTAAGCAGGCATGGTTATAGGTCTTTTTAGTTTAGCCATCCCACCTACTCAGAACTCAGTTTCAAACATACGTAGAAGTGAAAGTATAGGTTCTCAATAACGTGCTCTTTATGGTGGTCTGGGACTGTAATAAAGATTTTATTTGAGTTGAGTAACATTCAGAAAGAGCACCGGATCTTAGTTAAGGCAAACCATGGTTTGCAGGACATCTAGAATTCTGGTTCAACAAACCCAAACAAATGATGGTTTAGGTGGTAGGCCAGGCTCAGGAACAACAGGAAACCACAACTCAGTTTTTCAAGTAATGTGGGTTGGAGTGGCCAGCTGTAGAACCGAAGACGGAGAGGTCAAATTCTGATGTTGGGAATTGGGAAACCAAGTGGCATGGGAGTGGGGATACCTCCACTGCCCCCTGTCCAGTTTGGCTCACGTGGATGGGATTGAGCAAGTCAAAGGGCACCGTGCCAGAAGAATGAACTGGGAAACCGCATCTGAGTACTTTAACCTTAGACAACCGTCGATTGCTCATGGTCCAACCTCAAAACCTAGCAAGATGCTTCTTCCCACTAGAGAAACAGAACAGGCCACATTACCACTCCAGTCGTTCATGAGGACCATCCCAAAGATGTGTCTGTGGGCTTCGTGGATGGGGATTGGCTCTCCCAGTTTGTTTCCAGGCCCTGCGAAGAAAGCCTGAAAGAGGCAGGAGGGAAAGATCAGGATTGGTGGACATCCGATACCCAAGAGTTAGCAAAAGTTACGGCCGCCTTGGCTCGAAAGCCAGTCATGTCTAACTCTAGGTGGTGGTGCTCATTTCTTTCTACAGCCAAAGAGCCAGACGCTGACTGGGAGGCGGAAGGTCAGCAGTTCGATTCCCGAGTACTGCAGGACGGAATGAGCTCCCGTCTCTGTCCCAGCTCCTGCCAACCTAGCAGTTCAAAAGCAAGAAATTGCAAGTAGATAAATAGGGACCACTTCGGTGGGAAGGTAACAGCATTCCGTGCACTCCAGTGTCTAGTCATGCCTGCCACATGACCATGGAAACATCTGCAGAAGCAGACAGCGCTGGCTCTTCGGCTTAGAAACAGAGATGAGCACTGACCTCTAGAAATTGAATTTAATAATAATAATTTAAAAATCACAAAAGTATCACAATTACCATAATATAATAAAAATTACAGCGTATCACATTGCAATAGTACAAAAAAAAGCATTTCAAAAGCAATACACAATAAACAGTACTGTACATAAAATATTGTAATGTGGTACCTATTTATCTCATTGCAATTTCTTGCTTTTGATCCACTAAGTTAGCAGGAGTTGGGATAGAAAGGGACACTCACTCCATCATGCAGGACTCAGATCTTGAACTGTTGACCTGCCGACCTTCTGGTCATCTAGCTCAATGTCTTGACCCAGGGGTGCCCAAACTGTGGCTCATGGGCCACATCTGGCCCCTGGTGCCAACTCATCTGGCCCGTGCCACCCTTGCCGCTCCTGGAAGCAGGAGTAAAATGCACCTATATGGGCACATTTTACTTCCACTTCCAAGAGCAGCAAAGGTGGTACAGGCTGGATGATTTGGCATCGGGGCCAGATCAGGCCCATAGGCCATAGTTTGGGCACCCCTGGGTTAAGCAGAGAAAAAGGTAGCCTAGAAATCTATCTCATCCTGTTGCAAAACAGATTGCAAGGTGTGTTTTACTTCCGTTTCCGGTGGGAGGAACCACGTGACTGGCCTGCTGAACCACGTGACTGGCCCGCTGAACCATGTGACTGGCCCACTTCCCAAAAAAGTTTGGGCACCTCTGTCTTAACCACTAAGCTACCACAGCCCTTGCCCAAGAGTTAGAGAAGGGCAAACTATCCTCCTTGAAGTTTACAAGGCGTTCCGTCTGCAAAAGATGGTGAAGAGAAACCCACAGATCGCTCAAACGGACGCAACTTCTGAGCATCACATGCCAAGAAGCTGATGAAGCAAGAAGAACAGAGAAGGGAGTCAGCTGAGAGACTTTCCATATTGACTGGCATTAGCTGTCCAAATCTTTGGCTTGGGGGGGACTGAACCATGAATTAACAGGCAGTAATAATGAGCTGATGAAGCCAAATCTGCTCAGAAAATGGCCTTCAGCCAGACCTGTCGGCTGGCATCCTAGAAAGGCTCCTTCCTGTGTCTAATCCATTACTGCTGGGCAAAATCTGGAGTGACAACCAGTAGTGGAAGGGGAGTGAATGCTAAAAGCCAAATCACAAGTCCCATTTTTGGGAAGAACCTCCATAGAATCACAAGATTGTATACATTGATTGTAGGGGTTCTGGCATTCATCAGTGGTAGGTTGTCAAATTTTTCGCTACCCCACTGTGACGTCATTACGTCATGGGCATAGCTGACGTCATGACGTCATGACATCATGATGTCATGGGCGGAGCAAAAAAATGGCTGCGCATGTGTCAAACCTCCGTTTGATACATGCACAGTTATATATTTTTAGTGTGCATGCGTCAAAACTCTATTTGACGCATGTGCACTAAAAATAGAACTGTGCATGTGTCAAATAGAGGTTTGACGCATGCGCAGTTCCGGGCAGCCATTTTGGCTTCCCGAAAATAACTTGGGGGGGGGGGGGCTGGAGAGGCGACCGAACTGGGTTGCCTGGGGTTCCCCCTGCTGGCGACCCCCGCGTGATGGTTGTTACTGGTTCTGGCGAACCGGTCCGAACTGGTAACAACCCACCACTGAGTCTGGGTATGCAAAAGCAAAACCAAATTAGAAGATGGAGGAAGGCACTCACTGGGAAAGGAATAACATTGAAGGGGGAGATGGCTGAGGAACTCAACATCCCCTATGTCACTTGGAGGACCCTGAATGGGCTGAGTGTTGGAGACCCTAAATATAAGACCAACATGCTCAAGTGGGGGCTACTGGGGGACAACAACATGCTGTGTGAATGTAGATAGACAGATACAGAATCCAGCTCATTTACTGGTCTGCCGATTACTACCAGAAATATATACCATTGAGGACTTATGTTCGGCCAACGACAAAGCCAAGAAACCGGCTTCAGTTTGGCAGTTCAAAAGAAGACTCTAGTCTGCACTTTGTACATGGCAGATCATATAAAGCTATGGATTCTTCTGAAATATATATGGGGGAAAGAAGACTTAAAATTTGCTACCTGTGGTTGCCACTTATGTGTTTGCCCCACTCCACTGGAAAAAAGGCACATTTGGCATCAGATGTGCATAAGGAAATCCCCCTTAAAATAAATAAATGCTCCTCAAACAGATCTGCCCCTTTCTGCTTTCGGAAAGTGTCGGAGATCATCTTTTCAAACAACCCTTCTTAAACTTTCGAACATATTTACTTTTCTTGCGCACGTGGTCACTTTAATGCTATATGGGCGCATTTACTCTGAGTTATGTTGTTCAGCCACCTTGAGCACTGTGTATTAGAAGGAGAGAGGGGCAGAGAAGCAAATAGATATTTTTATAATGTACGCTATGGATGTAACTTTTGTAAAAAGAAAAAAGAAGAAGCATTACTACGATTTACATGGAAACACAGATCATCCTTCCTTATCTGCGGGAGTATGTTCCAAGACCTACCATAGATACATGAAACCATGGATAACAGTGAACTCTACATTTTACATTGCAGACAGTGGCCTCTAGTGGCCAAGTTTGGCAGTGCCCCACAGAAACACATGTGTATTTCAGGGGAAAAATTGGAATATTTTTCAGACCTGTGTATAACTGAATCCGTGGATACTGGACCCACAGCTATGTGGGAGGGGCAGCTTGAACAACACATCATGTCAGAAATTATTCTGGGTTGAAAGGATTTTTGCAGAAGAAACTCCACTCAGGTAACACCCAAATGAGGCTCCTTTCGTGTCCCCAAGAGCTAGGACGGAGACAGGCTTGCCGGCCTTCCAGTTAACAAGGTGAGCTTCTTAACCACTGAGCCACCACAGTCCCTCATCTTGCCTAAATAGAGACTTGTGTCAAATGGTGAATGTAAGGCATATGAATAGCTCTGCTTAATGTGTATGTAATGTTGCTTGCATCACAAAAACAGAAGGTTCCCCTTTCAGGTTCTTCTACCTGGTTTCTTTCTGTTTTACTAAAGAGAATTGGCAGGAAAGTTATAATATAAAATCATATAGCAATCTGTGTATCAAATTTGATAATGTCCCAGAAACCCTTCACTAATATTTAGCCCCCTGTGATGGGTATCTAACAGATGGATGTATTTGATTTCTGCTGTCTCCCTTTCAATCCTAGTTTTGTAATTTCTCTGTAAGGCATATGAATATCTCTGCTTAACGTGTATGTAATGTTGCTTGCATCACAAAAACAGAAGGTTCCCCTTTCAGGTTCTTCCCCTGTATGAAGAAGGGATAACAAATACAGGTTGGCGGAGAAAGGGAAAAGGGAAAAAGAAACCTACCATTTCTAATTCAATATCCAAAAGTTTGCAAGTACCAAATACCGGAGGTTTACCTGGAACGGAAGCAAACCAAACATAAAAAAGTGATAGCAAACATTGCTTATCTAGTGTGTGTAAAGGTAAAACCACGCTCAAGTAAGTAGGTGAAAGACTCACTGTCATCGGGCCGCATTTGCCCCACCGGCCTCTGGATCGGCGTTCCAGAGACAACAACGGAAGAAGCCCGTCCGTGGTACCCAACGGGTAAGTGCAGCCTTGGAAGAAGGAAATCATCACAGTTGGTATTGAAAGAAGTGAACAAATCCTGCCTGTTTCTATAAACTTCACCTTCTCTCCCCTCTTCCAAGCATGAACAGGTTCCTGACCTATTACCCAGCCTCAATGTCTGCAAGCATTTCCAGTCACAAAGGAACACATCGTTTTTGCAAGCCGTTTTTCCCTGTGGATACACTTTCTGTACAGGCATATCAGAAAACAAAAAAAGTAATGAAAGAAAAACACTGAAGCACTTTAAAGACTAACGGCTATATTTTGATTGTTAGCTTTTGTGGGTCAAGTCCGCTTCTTCAGACTTTCTGTACAGTTTTCCCCAACCCACACATTTTGTGTTCAGATTAGGTCAAGGTTGATCTTGCTCAAAGGCCAACCATATCCGACTCTAGAGTTCAGTGATCATCTCTGTTTATAGCCAAAGAGTCAGTGCTGTCTGCGTATTGCAAACATTTCTGTAGACATGTGGCAGGCATGACTAAATACCGGAGTGCACAGAACACTGTTTACCTTCCCACCGAAGTGGTACCTATTTAGTAATGGTGAAGGCAAAAGTTTCCCTTGCTCGAAAGCCAGTCGTATCTGACTCTAGGGTCCAGCGCTGGACCCTAGAGCCAGCACTGTTTGCTTCTGCAGACGTTTCTGTGGTCATGTGGCAGGCATGAGTAGACACTAGCATGGAATACTGTTTACCTTCCCACCAAAGTGGTCGTAAGACTAATCAATTCATAAACATTCATTCATCAAAGTGGTCCCTATTTATCTACTTGCAATTTATTGCTTTCAAACTGCTAGGTTGGCAGGAGCTGGGACAAAGACGGGAGCTCATTCTGTCCTGCAGTACCTGGGAATCAAACTGCTGACCTCCTGCCTTCCAGTCAGCATCTCAGCCACTTGAGCCACTGCACTCAAGCCGTCATGAAGCACTCGGGTATCAAACTGCTGACCTTCCAGTCATCAGGTTCAGCATCTTGACCATTAAGCTACCGCACATTTCCCCAGCGCATTTTGGTGCACCCTTTTGATCAGAGAACTGCACCGATGGAATTACGAGACAGGCCGATCACGAAGGACAACTGAATCTGCATTCATGTTTTTATGCAGGTCAACGCCATGAAGCAAGTTGCTTTAAATTAAAATGCCAATCCGAGCAGCTTCTTCCGTGTTGCCAGGGATTAAGCAGCTGCAGGATTCAAAGGGCTCCGCAGGTCTTACTTTGCTACTAATAAATGATCAGTGAAGTACATCCGGTGGACCCTAGTTTGGTTTGGAGAAAAGATACTAACCAGTTGGGCATTAGAGCATTGTCCTTCCCTCGGAACATCACTCCGACGTTTGTGGCATGTTGACGGGAAGAGTAGAAATCTGTATAATCCCCTGGACGGATGTAAATTTGGAAGAGATTCAAATGAAAATCTTTGACTGGCAGCCGAGGAGCTTGAAACTTGGACGGCCACCTGTCACATCCACTTTGATTGGGACTCTAAAAGGCCCTCCCTTCCGACTCAGTGATTCTATGAAACCCAGTCTAAAAATAGGTAGACTCCAAGCAGCATATAAAATGGACCATTAATTAACTGAGAATGAGGAAGGAAGTAGAGAACATGCAATACCTACTCCTCCATGCAGGGTCATGTGACTTAATTCTCCCCAGAAAGCATAATAATAATAATAATGATGATGATGATGAAGATGATGATGATGATGATGATGATGAATAGTCTACTCCTTGGTTATTTTATTGAAGTCTAATCCTAGCACAGTGGTGGTCAATTTTGGCACTCCAGCTGTTCTTGAGCTTCAATTCCCAGAAATCAATGTCTCTGTGAATCCACACAAATGGGTTTCCTGGCACTCCAGCTGTTCTTGGACTACAATTCCCAGAAGCTCAAGTCTCTGTGAATCCACACAAATGGGTTTACTGGCACTCCAGCTGTTCTTGGACTTCAATTCCCAGAAATCCATGTCTCTGTGAATCCACACAAATGGGTTTACTGGCACTCCAGCTGTTCTTAGACTTCAATTCCTAGAAGCCCACGTCTTTGTGAATCCATACATCCGTGCAGTAAACCCATTTGTGTGGATTCACAGGGACTTGGGCTTCACAGAGAACTTAAAACCTGGCTGGCACAGCAGGTGTGGGGGGCAGCTAGGGTGATGGCCACTTTAAGGTGGTTCATTTGAGGGTTAACTGGGTTTTTAGCTTTCATTTTAAAAGAAATCCTGGGAGAGGGTATGCTGGGAGAGGGTATATTAATTTTAAATTTCAAACAATATTATATTTTTACTTCATTGTTTTATGTATATCTATGCTGTGGTTTTTATACATGTAAGCCCCCCAGAGTTGCCTCGGCGAGGGAGCGGCAGCCTAAACACGACTATTAAATTAATTCTGGGAATTGAAGTCCAAGAACAGCTGGAGTGCCAGTAAATCCATTCATGTGGATTCACAGGGACTTGGGTTTCTGGGAATTGAAGTCCAAGAACAGCTGGAGTGCCAAGGTTGGCCATCACTCTCCTAGGATATACAAGAAACCCAAATCAATGGGTAATGCCAAACCCTGTTCACTGACTGCCCTCTGGTGTCTTCGGTTGGGATCTATCTAACAAAACCATTTCCTTTTTGTCACCTGGACATACATTTACTCCGCCATTTTCACCGGCGATGGGTGGAAGGAGGCTGTATTTTCTTAGTACACTCATCCAACTAAACCTTTGAGCTATGCAAAACTGACACACTCCTGTCACTGCTAGGCAAGACTGTTCCCCAACTGGGGGAGAAAAAAACCCCTCTTTTTATTAAAAGGGCTATTCAGGAGCGCAGCATGAAGTCCTCATGATCCAGGTTCAGTGATCTTACCGATCTCAGCCGGGAGGTGCATGATAGCCGCCGTTTGAGGCAGGAAGGCTCTGGAAGGGAGAAAAGAAACCAGAGTTATACACTGGCTTTGTTGTTCAGTCGCACAGTCAATTCCGACCCTTTGCAATGACCCCATGGACCACTGTCCGCCAGGCACTCCTGTCCTCCACCATCCTCCTCAACTTGCTCAGTTCTGTACCCATTGTCTCTACAATACCATCTAGCCATCTCATTTTTGGCCACCCCCTTTTCCAGGAAAACTGGGATTGTTCCCGGATTCAAGGTCAGAAAAATTGCCCTGGCCAGTTCAATAAAACTCATGTTAAAGTCCCAGATTTTAAAAACTTACTGATTGTGTGTTATAACACACTATTAAAATAAATGTGAGCTCTCGCCATCAAACAAGCGATTCCCTGCCACATTGGAGCTGGGGTATACCTGGAGACAAATCTTAACATCCTCTCCTCACACCACTGTCCGGTAAGTGTGACCAGTGTGTTTCCTGGAACTGAGGACGTTAAGAGTTGACCGCGACAAAACTTCTCCGAAGTACAACAGATCACCTTACAGTAAGAATTAACTGTTGTAAATAAATTCATTTATGTATTGATATATTTAATGTGAAAGTGTTTTATAGCTCTCATTATACTATGTTGTTGTTTTAAAAAAGGTTATTTTGTAGATAACCCGCCTATTTTTGTCAAGTATTCCTCTGTCCTGGTTTTGTGGGAGAGAATTATGGCAACTCTGGCTCTTGACCTGCCCTCCCAACGCAACACACAGCCCTGACTTCTTTACCGTTGGCGTAGCACTGTGTCATCTCTCAGCGTCTGCTCGGTGGCAGAGAGCAGCTTTTGAAGACACATCCGGGCTTCCTTCCACGCCTCCCAGCCCAGTCCCATGAAATGATTAAGGGTTGGCTGCGGAAGATATGAAACAAGAGCCGGTGAGTACTTCCTGTTATCCATGCGGACACACAAATACACAAAGCACTCACACAGAATGACAAGGATGACGTCTTGAGGCACCATAAACCCCATGTTGGCCATTCCTCCCTGTAGAAATGGCAAACTGCAGTGGGAAAATGACAAAGAATGGCCGGCCCTTCTGTTGGTAGAACAAGGTGCTCGCCATCAACTGAAAAAGATGAGGAATGGTTGTCCTGTGTAGCAAATCACAAGACTTGAATTGTAATAACACTGGGAAGCATCAGTAATTCGGTAACTGGCAGCAGGTTTTAAAACTCGATAATCTGGAGAAGAGCTATTGTTTATTTATTGCATTTTTACACCGCCCGTTTGGGATTTCCCCCCACTCAGTTCGAAACCAAGAAATTGCAAGTAGATAAACAGGGACCACTTCGGTGGGAAGGTAACAGCGCTCCGTGCGCTCCAGTGTCTAGTCATGCCTGCCACATGACCACGGAAACTTCTCCAGAAGCAGACAGCGCTGGCTCTTTGGCTTTGAAACAGAGATGAGCACTGAGCCCTAGAGTCGGATACGACTGCCTTTCGAGCAAGGGGAACCTTTACCTTTAAACTAAACTAAACTACCTGGTGTCTGTGTATTGTTAGGGGGTTAATGATCTTAAAGGCTTCCTTGAATAGGAAAGTTTTAAGTTGATTTTCTTTGAAGATATTTATTTCATTTCATTTATTGGACTTGTACGCCGCCCACTCGACCAAGCGACTCAGGGCGGTGAACAAAAATCACAATACATCCGTCAGTTAGACCAAAAGCCAGAGCCAGTTAGCATTTTATTCCTATTAGTGAACAATCAGATGAAAGAGCCTTTGCGTAACTGTTTTCCTTCTTGGATTCGTATGCCAGCCCATCCCAAGTGTGGCTATGAATCCTGGCCAAAAGGCACATCTGTTATTTGAGGAGCTTGTTGGTCAAAGCAGAATGCAATATCCAGGGATGGGACTTGGATTCACTACACCCCATTAGGCTCAGTGGTTAAGAAGCTCGCCTTGTTAGCTGGAAGGCCGGCAAGCCGGCAGTTCGAAACTCAGTTACTGCATGACAGATTGAGCGCCCGTCTCTGTCCCAGCTCTTGGGGGCATGAAAGAAGCCTCACTTGGGCTTCCTTTGAGCAGAGTTTCTCCCGTAAAAATCCGTTCAGCCCAGAAAATTTTCTGACATGCAATGATTATTATACCCCACTGGTCCACTATGCATTTGAAAGTGGATTCCCTCAGTAAAAAATAACATTGTTCAGAGTTATCACACGGCAAAGTTTTTGAGGGTAGACAATTAAGAGCCATTGGCTGCACAAAAGACGTGCTCTCGGTTGAGATGAAGACTGCTGGAAGTGGTTTGTGGAGTCAGTTTAATGGATGAGTTACCTGCTCAAAGACATGTTGGTGCTTAGAAAGGATTGGTCCCTTGAACAAATGTTTAATGGCGCTCAGATCTAGTACTTGGTCACCAATGGCTACTCCAATCCTATGCCTGGGCTAGAAAAGAGAAGAAAACATTAGCATTTATACCAAAGATCTGCATCATTAATTAAAGACCAAATTGGAGAGTTTTATTCTTTTTACACTTTCCCCAGATTACTGGGGTTATAATACATACTTGTGGCAGTTTACATTAACATAGGATTAAAAACAACAACCAGATCAGAAAAATTTGGTTTTGGAACTACGACTTATAAAATGCATCCAGGAACACCTATGATCTCTTGGCTTATATTTGGGTTAATCTATTTTCTTGGGTTTTCAGGTCAAAATTAGTTCGGCTTCTATTCAAGGATATTCGGTACTTTTTAGGGCTGCAAACTCCAAAGCCCATTTGCCGGCTCTGAAAGGGGCATTTCAAAGAAAGTAACTTTCCCAAAGTCTGACTCTTTGCACACTCAGGCGTGTATTTTGACTTGTGGAAAATGACTTGTTAACGTCAAAGGTAAGCAAGACCCCGGACTGATCTTTCTGGATCGTGAAACCCTTATTCTGAACTGTTTGCTCTGCAGCAGTTTGTGCAAACAGCAAAGTTAATGCACAACCCAAAAGAAAAATGCCACAAGAGTCCCAGACTGGAAATTTCCTCGAAATTTGTACATTGTAAAAGTCCTAGAGAAAAACTTTGGCGACAAAAAGAATGATGAAGCCTTGCCTGTCCTCTTTGGGCCGTATAATGAGAAGGCAAGACTCTCTGGAAACGACAACAACACTGGGAAAGGTTGAAGGCAGCAGGAAAAGAGGAAGACCAAATGTGAGATGGATTGACCCCCTAAGTAAACCACAGAACCGCATAAAACCACATTTTACAGCAGTGTTTACAGTGGGGGGGGGACCACCAGTCCGGCCCACCCAGCTATCTGTGGGGGTGTGGTCTGGCCCGCAGATTAAAAAGTTTGATTACCCCTGCTTTAGATGCATTTCGGAATCTGGCCTGTTTATGCAACCCTCCTGGGTACAGTCTAATAATGTACAACTTCTTTTACAGAAAGTGGAAATGCTACATTTTAATTTTCTGCATCCCGTATATGTTTTGTTACCATTGCATAAAGCAAAGCAATCACACTTAGATACCCACCCCTAGCGCTTAGTGCACTCTCTTGAGTGGTTGACAAATTAATTAGCCTTTTGCTCCCAACATGCCCGGTCATTTCACCCAACTTGGAAGGACGGAAGGCTGAGTCAACCTTGAACACTGGCCAGGATTGAACTCACAACCTTTCGGTTGCAGTGCAGCAGTTTTAACCCCTGTTCCACCAGGGCTCTTTTAAGACTATCAGATCTAAGTCGCCCGTAAATATTTATACAGTGGAAAACTCGGTTAAAGTAATTAACAGGTTACGTATCTGGGATGTTTCTTACAGCAAAATATTACTTTAACCGCATTTCCCATAGGAATGCATCAAATGCAATTTCCCATAGGAATGCATTGAAAACAAAAACACATGAACCAAAAGGCGGTTTCCCATAGGCATGCACTGAAAACCAATTAATCTGTTGCTGAAAGCCGAGCCACTGTTTTCTATGGATTTTCCTTTTGCTATGCGATTTTTATGTTAACCGAGCAATTTGTTAACCGAGGTTCCACTGTGTTTCGTCTCTCTCCTCTGGCGCTCTGAAATAGTTCCACATGCACGCAAAGACAATGCTATTCCTTCTACCATAACAAAAATACTCAAGACCCTCCCAGCAACAAAACTGCATTAATACTCTAACTAGCCGTTTGCTTCCCTTTCGCGGGGCCAGCTCCTAAAATTCTTTACCAGACAATGAAACTGTGCGGAAAAGTTTCCCCACAAGTGTGTTGACACTTCCCTGGGGCTGACTAGATGGAAAAAAAGAGACCCCACACAAGCACAGCAAGGCCGGTCAAACAAACCGAAAGCTTGCCCACAAATGAGGATCTGTTGCAAGAAGGGAAAGTGGAGTACAAACAAAATAATGGAAAGCAGAGCCGGAAAGACTCTGGAAACGATGGTCCAGATGTGCTGCTTCTGCCAACTGATCCACAGGATCGGTGAGTGCCCATCAGGCTTAGGAAGACACCAGAGCCCCACTATTTAGGCTTACTATAAGCAGAGATCCAGCCCACAAAAGAAAGTAGACTTTTTCCTTAACATACCTCCTCTTTGGTTGAGAAAACGCCATAAGGCAGATTCTGGATGGGGAAATCGGACGTCTCTTCCACGTGGATAAAAGACATTCCTTTTGCAGGAGCAGCAGAAAGAGAGAAAAGGGGACTCCAGAAGCTGTCCAGATGTTTCCCGTGCAACAAAGGTCCCTCCCCTTTCACTCTCTACAAAAAACCAATGGGAGCTCTAGATTTCCAGGCCACCCCTTCCTACGAAAATTAAGACCAGGGTTCAGCATGACTCAGCTTCAGGCTTTCCTCTTGCATTGTCCTAAATTGTGATTAACCAGAGCCTGCCTGGAGAAAACTGGATTCAAGGTAAATGAGGCCGTAGGACCAGAGGAAGAAAATGTTGTGTTCTCTGGCCAGGCTATGCTGCTATGGTCACAGAGTAGACCAGAGTTCCTCAACTGTGTGGGCCTCCAGGTGTCCACGGGCCACAGTTACCAGGAGCCCAAGTCAACGCTAATTTTACTCTAGGGGACGGTGATCATCTCTTTTACAGCCAAAGAGCCAGCATTGCCTGTATGGAAGGCATGAGCTGATGCTGAAGCGCATGGAACGGTTACCTTTCCCACTAAAAATTTTATTTATATACTTGCAATTTTTTTTGCTTTCAATCTGCTAGGCTGGCAGGAGCTGGGACAGATGATGGGAGCTTACCCTGTCATGCAGCACTCGGATACTGAACTTTCAACCTTCCAGGTGTCATACTCCACGTCTATGGGCATTTAAAGCTTTTCTTTTGTCAGGTGCATATACACTAGCATACATAAACAACTACACACATACACCCGGTAGAAATTAACATGCCTAACCACGCTGGAATCTTGATTTTTTTTTTTAAAAAAAAATTAATTCTGAGCAAAAATGCTCCTTAATTCTGAGCAAAAATGCTCCTTAATTCTGAGCAAAAATGCTCCTTTTTAAGCGCCCTCCTTTTAACTTCTGTCTCTTGATATATTTCAAGCACCTCCCATTTTAACTTCTGTTCTCGTTGCTTTTCTATGCTGGTCTTGAACTGTAATAAAGATTTGATTTGTTATTGAAGGAAATGCAGATGTGGTCTTGAATCACTTGACGGTCCGAAATGCAGCTGTTAGGACGAACTAGTTGTTTTCTCATTCCACAAAGCAGGGATAAACCAACAATTGGGAAATGCACAACAATAGATTACGCCTGATATATACAGTACACCCTGAGGTTCAAGGGTGCTACAAATAATTTCCTCGGGAAGATGGGCGTCCATCATTGGAGCATTTAAAGATGGCAAATTGTCGGCGACAGAGTGGTTGAAATATTAAACACAAATTGGGATGAGATGAATGTTGGGATGATATCAGAAATTCCTTCCAATTCTGGAGTTCCTAGGATGTAACTATTTACATAGTTATAGCCATCTGATACCACTGTAAACTACTATTGGCTCCACTGGAGGGATGCTGGGATTTGTAGTTCCATGGCAAATGTAGCTTCCCACTTGAGTTTTCCTTTTGACAATTCTAAAACCGTAACCAAAGTACCAGAGAGCAATCCCCCACAAAGGACATTTCAGAGCTCTGAACCCAAGGGGAAGGCAAATTGGGCCACCCCAGCGTTTTGGACTACAGATCCCATAAGGCATTCTTAGTAAAGGTCAAGGTCTCCTTTGCTCGAAAGTCAGTCATATCTGACTCTAGGGGATGGTGATCATCTCTTTTACAGCCAAAGAACCAGCACTGCCTGTGTGGAAAGCATGAGCAGATGCCGAAGCGCATGGAACGGTTACCTTTCCCGCCAAAAGTGTTACCTATTTATCTACTTGCAATTTTTTGCTTTCATACTGGTAGGCTAGCAGGAGCTGGGACAGATGATGGGAGCTTACCCTGCCACACAGCATTCGGGTCCTGAACTGCTGATCTTCCAGGTGTCATACTCCACGTCTGTGGCCATTTAAAGCTTTTCTTTTCTCAGGTGCATATACACGGGCACACACAGAAACAACTACACAGATACACCCGGTAGAAAGTAACATGCCTAACCATGCTGGAATCTTGATTTTTTAATTTTTTTATTTTAATCAAAGTTAAAGACGTGAATGAACATAAATACAATACAGTTAAAACTTCATCATTCTTCATATTGGTGTAGATAAAGAACCCCAGAACAGAAATCCCAGAGAATACCTGCCAGTCAGCTACGAAGTGCAGACGATCCTTCAACATTCACACAGAAATGAAAAAAAAATCCAAAAATTAAATTTTGGGAGGAGACAGGAAAACCCCCAAACAGCACACAAACTTTAGAATCTCAGTGCACACGCACGCACAAACGCATTCCCTCTCTGACACATACACCCATGCACACTTATGCATTATGAATGATTCTTACATAAATAGGTAGTGAGTGCCAACAAGCTGTTATGCTAACATATGTATAAACCTTTGTTAATGGGGGAAAACAAAACAAAAAATGATGACAGAGAGGAAAAAAACAACCCCAAGCAGCTGTAATGATTAAAATACATTCAGTTACTGATTGCTATTTGTGCCATACAAGGTGTTATCAGAAATAAAATTTAAAAAAAAATCAAGAGAGGAACAGATGGAAAAGAAACAAAATCCGTGCGGCAAAGTAAAGAGCTATATACAAAAACAATAATAATAATGAAGAAGAAGAAAAAAGGGAAACGACTGAATCGAATGCATGCACGCGATATAGCTCTGTGTTTGCGTTATAAAATAAAATCCAACCCTCTGCACTCAAACTAAAATGGGGGAGAAAAATCATTTCTTTTAAAAAGGATAATAATACTTGTATAGCCATGGGTGGTCATTCAACTGGGCCAAAAGGGCGTCATAGTGAATTCTCAGAAAGTGTCAAAGTTAAAACTTTTAAAGTCTTTAGTTGTAGGAAGGGATTTTGGGGGTGGGGGAGGGCAGAGGAGGAAAACGGCGATGAATTAAGTATTTTAAGTCATACTCTAAAAAGCGGAAGGGGCTAGGCTCTGGCTTTCTCCGATGACATGCGTGGTCTGGGATACACATCCGAGGTGTCCCTTGGTGGCTAAAGGTATGGAAGAAGGGTGTGTGTGAATGTAAAGTTTGGGGCCGTGGGATGTGGGTGGGGAGTGGCAAACGGGGCTGCGTGTATGGGGAAGAAGCCGAAGTCAATTTTCATCTGCAGATGGTCAGAATTTTTAATATTCCAGCAAGAGTAGCAGTTCAAATCTTCTGGATCTTTTCCCCAACAACTACTGGATTTTCTTTTCTGATTTTCTCAGCTGCGTCGGCTTTGTAATTGTAGGAGCAACTGTGGACGTCCGAGTAGCGGTGGACACCGCAATAGACATTTCCGCACCTGCATTCAAACCCTGCAGAGGACGAGAAACAAGAGGGAAGGTAGATAGCGCTGGGTTAATGAATGGGGATGACCCTTCCTCATCGGGAGATGGTTCAGCGCTCAAAAAGGTCAAGATCTCCTTTGCTCGGAAGCAGGTCATATCCGACTCAAGGGTGCAGTGCTCATCTCTGTTTATAGCCCAAGAGTGTCTGCCATTTTCATGGTTATGTGGCGGGTTTACTTCCCCACTGAAGTGGTCCCTATTTATCTACTTGCAATTTGTTGCTTTCAAAACACTAGGTTGGCAGGAGCAGGGACAGATGATGGGTGCTCACTCCATCACAAAGCACTTGGGTCTTAAACTGCTGACTTGCATACTTTTTGGTCATCTAGCTCGGTCTCTTAACCACTAAGCCACCACAGCCCCCAAACAGAGATTCTCAGGGTTAATTATACGCAAGGTTTTACATGCTATTCAGAAGTCAGTTTGGTGGGTCAGAAGGGTCAAGCGTACAGTGTGGCACTGATTTATCCTCCCCTTCATTCATTCATTCATTCGATTTATATGCCACCCTACTCAGTGAAAACTGACTCAGGGCGGCTCACAACATACAATCAAATACAATCGAATCCCATCATACAATCAAATCCCATCTCTAACAGTAGATGTCTAACATCTGGACAACCTATTGTCTCTAGAATCAGTGGTTCCCAACAAGGGGGACACAGCCCACAGGGGGACTTCAATTCCCACAAGCCTAAGTCAGTACATTGGCTGATCAGTGCTTTGGGGAAATGACTTAGGCTTCTGGGAATTGAAGTCCAAACACCAGCATTTAGGAAACACTGCTCTAGATCAAGGGTGGCCAACCTTGGTGCTCCAGATGTTCTTGAACTTCAATTCTCAGAAGCCCAAGTCAGCAATCCTGCTAGGTTGGCAGGAGCTGGGACAGCCCTCAGGTCTTGAACTGCTGACCTGGCGACCTTCCAGTCATCAAGTTCAATGTTTTAACCACTAAGCCACATAGCTCATCATTTTTAAAAAAGCCTAAATACCAGGTATTATAATCCATTAATTTACAGGTAATTCGTAGCTCTCCAAATACTGTTGGACCCCAACTCTCATCAGCTAGCATACCCACAAGCCACAATAAGCAGCCCTTGCTAAGTTCTTGCCTAGGAGGAGGTCTGTGTTTCAGCTGGACAATGCAAAGATAAACCAAGCAACCAAAGACCTCCCCCCGCCATCTTTTCAACAGGCACAAAATTATCTGCCTTGATACTGATGAGCAATTTTGATTTTCTTCAAAGCACATATATACAGTGTTACCTTCTTGGGAGATCTTCAGTGGAATGGGGGGAAGAAATATTAACACTTAAAAGAGCTTAACGTTTGCAAAGTGTTATAAAGTATAAACACTACCTTTTCCGGCATTCAAGAAGCAATTAGAATTTGTTTCTATTCAAAGCCTTCTTAGCTATTCTTCCCCACTAAGGTATGTTTTGCTTAGGAGCTGATGTGTTATCTTCAATTTATCAACCAGTGTTTCTTTTGGGTTGCTTTGGTATAATTTTTTTTTGAGCTGGCGTTTGATATACTTTTTTTTTTGCCGGGGGGGGGAGGGAATTATGATTCTGCCATGTTTGTTGTGTTGCTTTTATTTGATGTTTGTATACTGAAAAGCCAAATTGAGTAGTGTCTGCAATAAGTCAAGAGGTATGCCAAACAACCAAGAAACCCAACCCAACTCTACCCTCCAGTCCACCCAACTCTACCCTCCAGCCCAGCCCAGCCCAGCCCAACCCAACCCAATTCTACCTTCCAGCCCAGCCCAGCCCAACCCAACTCTACCCTCCAACCCAACCCAGCCAAGCCCAACCCAACTCTACCCTCCAACCCAACCCAACCCAACCCAACTCTCCCCTCCAACCCAACTCAACCCAACCCAACTCTACCCTCCAACCCAACCCAACCCAACCCAACCAAACTCTACCCACCAACCCAGCCCAGCCCAACCCAACTCTACCTTCCAACCCAGCCCAACTCTACCCTCCAACCCAACCCAACCCAACTCTATCCTCCAACCCAACCCAACTCTACCTTCCAACCCAGCCCAACCCAACTCAACTCTACTCGCCAACCCAGCCCAACCCAACTCAACTCTACCCTCCAACCCAACGCAACTCTACCCTCCAACCCAGCCCAACCCAACCCAACCCTACCCTTCAACCCAACCCAACCCAACTCTACCCTCCAACCCAACCCAACCCTGCCCTCCAACCCAACCCACTGTACAGATGTGAATGTGCCTTTTATGTGATTTCTTGCACTTAAGGGCTGGACAAAAACTTGTTTTCCATGTTCCCACCCCCAATTACAAGCTGGGAGGGACCATGTCGTATAGCAGGAGCCTAAGGGTGGGGAGGGAGGGAATTGGCACATGCCTGTGACATTCACACAGGCCACTATTACACAGTCAATTTGTGGTCATAAACACTGTGTACTCTACAGTATTTAAAAACAAAAGTAACAGAAGAGTAAGCAGCTACCAGTACCTGTAATGGGCAGGTACTCTGCCATTCACCCCCCTCGCCACACAAAGGAACAGGGACCCCCTACTTGCCACCTCAAAAGGGGATGTGGAATTCCAGGGACCCCGTTTGAGCTTAGAAAACAACCAACTCAATACTACTACCACCATTTGGCTTGCCGTTTGGGCTTCCAACGAAACCAAAGGGACTTTATAAGAACTTACCGGTAAGGCCCACTTTTTTCCGGCACATGAAACACCGGGTTTTTTTCTGTTTCGGTTTGTCGAGGGATTTGTCTTGTTCTTCCAAGGAGGGTTCCGCGCTATCGGAGGTGGAAGCTAAGACGGGAAGGGGCAGCCAGGCCGGGAAAGAGGGAAGGAAAGGATACGACATAAGAAGTGAAACAAACAGGAAGTTTACTTTGTACGTTCATTATCTTTCACACCTGAGCTTCTCTTCCTTCTTCTAACACACAAACCCAGACATGTCCAGAACGTCCAACTCTCCCACTCAAAACATGCTAAAGCATCCCTCCATTTCTCTGTTGTCTTTCTTCTGGCCTTCTGACATCCCTGGCCTGCAATTCACATCCATCCTAGCCCAAGGGTGAAGGACGATGGGAGCCGGAGTCTGCCACGTCCCAGGAGGGCCAAATCTTTCCACGTATACCAATCATCTTCTTTAAACTCCCTGCTCAATGTGAGCGGGTATGGGGAAATTAACTTTCTCGGACCATAAATGGAAGAACTTTCACAATCAAGTCTGCTAGTGAACCCAGCGGTCGAAAGATTCTGGCAGTTGCCGTTTCAAATGGTACAGCTTCCCATCTCGGATCATGGGGCACAGGGAACATAATTAAGGTTCAGAAGGTAGCTAAAATTATTTTCATAGCCTCAGAATCTTGGGAGTTGGAAGGACCCTATGAGACTATTGAGTCCAACCTCTTGCTCAATGCAGGAATCCAAATCAAATCTGACAGATGGTTGCTTGGTTTTTTCTCAAATGCCTCAAATGCTAAAGTGTCCACCATCTTCTGAGGTCATGGTTTCCACTGTTGTACTGCTCTAACAATCAAAAGGGTTTTTCCCAATACCTTGCTTATATCTGACTTCTGGTAACTTGCACCCATAATTACATTTTATAAAATCTGGGATGATGGTGAACAGATCCTGCCCCCTCCTCTTTAGGACTACAGTATTTTCAAAGTATTTTATATCACAGCAAAGGGATGACTCCATAGCAGGCCTGTGTCGCTAACCCAGTCCTGGACACCTGAGCCCTGTTTGGGCTTTACTCACCTGATCTTCTCCAACACACAAGCAAGGAAGCCTCTAGCTCTATGATGGCCAACCTTGGCACTCCAGGTGTTCTTGTACTTCAATTCCTAGAAGTCCAAGTCAGCACTCCTGCTAATCAAGGGCTTCTGGGAACTGAAGTTCAAGAACACCTGGAGTGCCAAGGTTGGCCATCACTGCCCTAGTCTCTTGGCTGCTTTATGCAAAAAGCACCTGGTTTAGCCAGTCTGCCACAATCGAGAATCTGTGGGGAGTGTAAGAAGCGGAATTGTGCCCAGCAGAGTTAGAGGTAAGTCTGTTACTCCCTCAGATAGCTTTGGGGGCCGGATGGCCATTTTGCCCTGCCTGCCACACATGGCACTTCCTGGTGTGACTGAGGCGGTGAGGGGGCCACATGAAATGTTGTCACAGGCCGCATCTGGCCCCCAGGCTGTTGATTGAGAACCCCTGCCTTAGAGCACTCCCTGGGTGGCTTACAAGTTTATTAGCATTTTCCACCCAGAAGGATGGGAAAACTAAGTCCACCAGGATCGAACTCACAAAGTCAGCAGTATTGGCAGCAATACAGCAGTTTAACCACTGCACTACTAGGGCTCTTTATCTCACCAAACTACAAATCCCAGGACGGTCCCGCCATCCGTCAGCAAGACTGAACCCCCTCCTCTTAAACTATCCACCTTCCTGGAGTCAGCCATGAAAGACAACCTATTGATTTCAGGATCAAACGCCACCTGGCTGCCTTCAATGCCCAGAACATCTGCATCAGCAGAGAAGAAACTTTGGTTCTCCAGTTGTTGGGCCAACATTTCGAGAATGATGTGTTCGGCAATGGAAGGCGATCACTATCCCAACCCAGTCCTGTGTCTAGGTCAGGGATGGCAAACCTTGGCACTCCAGTTGTCCTTGAACTTCAATTCCCAGAAGCCCTGATCAGCAGGAGTCCTGACTTGAGCTTCTGGGAATTGAAGTCCAAGAACACCTGGAGTGCCAAGGTTAGCCATCACAGGTCTAGGTGATGCAGAAGAGACAGAGGCTACCTGAGCAGGTAATGACCAGCATCCTTCGGAAGAAGGTGTGCTGTTGTTACCAATTGATTTGAATCTCAAGAAGCCCTTCTCTTGGACTCAGTGCTCCTAACTGTACTACAGGTGACCAGAATGCTATTTACCTTGTGCAGCTGTTGTAAAGGCTAAAATTATTTCAACTGAGCAAAGCTTGCACAAAGAAATCAATATCAAGATGTAGCTGATCAGCTAATGATGCCGTCAAGGTATTGAGAAAGAAGTGTTAATAGGGGGCCATACAGTCCAGATGTTCTGCTGCTGTGTAACCCTGGCCAAGCAACCAGACCTGTGATGGGGAGGATGGGAGTCGTAGTACACCCACATCCAGAGGACCATATGTTCTCCAACCCACCCACCCCCCGTAAAACGTCTGCCCACCGAAGTGGTCCCTATTTATCTACTTGCAATTTCTTGCTTTCGAACTACTAGGTTGGCAGGAGCTGGGACAGAGACAGGAGCTCATTCCGTCCTGCAGTACTCAGGAATCAAACTGCTGACCTTCTGCCTCCCAGTCAGGATCTTAGCCACTAAACTTGAAAATCTTACAAACGTCTGTTAATTCAAATACCAGGCATTTGCCTTCGACGATGGTCCTCCAGTTGGCTGGGAAATATTATTTATAGCTTACCAGTTTAAGTATTCGGCTATGGAGCCTGAGATTGGAAGTTTAGTTCTTCAGTTTCCGAACAGAACAGCTAGGTTGGCAGGAGCTGGGACAGACAATGGTCGCTCACCCCATCGCATAGCACTCAGGTCTCGAATAGCTGACCTGCCAACCTTCTGGTCATCATCTTAAACACTAACCCACCACAACCCTAAGAGATACTCAGGGCTAGATCCAATTGCTACTCCCAACTAGAGTAGACACACCCAATCAAAAAGATGCACGCAAGGTCTTACATGCTATTTGGAAGTCAGTTTGGTGGGTCAAAGGGGTCGAGTGCACTGATTTTTCCTCCCCTTCCCATCTCTAATAGCAGATGTGCAACATCTGGACAATCCAATGGCTCTAGATGTGTTGGGTTACACTCCCTCCAGTCAAAAAGGCACTGGGTTCAAGACGACTGCTCCAAGACAGAAGCTAAATAGAAGCTCATAATGACAATTGCTTGCATTTCTTAGACCCAGTTCCAAAACTCCCAACCTGAACTCATGTTGCATGCGCTTAGTCAGGGGATTGTTCTGACACGACTTCTGACACGACTTTTCTGGGGTGGGAAGAGATGTGTGAAGAAGAACAACTGAAACATGAAGGAAAGGCTGGTTCACTACCTAGAGCAGCGTTTCTCAACTTTGGGCATCCAGGTGTTCTTGTGCTTAACTTACCTGAAGCCCAAGTCAACACACCTGCTGATCAGGGCTTCTGGGAACTGAAGTCCAAGAACATCTGTGGACTCAGGGTTGAGAACCTGTGACCTAGAGCAGTGATGGTGAACTTTGGCACACCAGCTGTTCTTGGACCTCAATTCCCAGAAGCCCAAGTCTCTGTGAATCCAAATGACTGGGTTTACTGCAACACTTCAGGTGTTCTTGGACTTCAATTCCCAGAAGCCCAAGTTACTTGAATCCACACGAATGGGTTTACTGTGTGGATGTGCAGTAAACCCATTTGTGTGTATCCACAGAGACTTGGGCTTCTGGGAATTGAAGACCAAGAACAGGAGTGCCAAGGTTCACCATCATGGACCTAGAGAACCCTGTGAAGACCACACTTAAGTCAGAATTGACTTAAAGTCACCTGATGAACATGAGTAGCAGCTAGTTCCAAACTCTGTGCCAGGAGCACAGGAGATGCCTGGGGGAACTCCACTTGGTTTGAGCCTACAAAGCCCATCAATCCTTGCCAGGATAAACAATGGTGAGGGAGGACAGTAGTCACCACCCACCAATGTTGGCAGGGGCTGGTAGCAACCCTCTCCAATCTGGCATCCATGCCACATGCGGGTCAACCCTTTCAATGGCTGGCAGAGGAACAATAAGTTTTGTAGTCCAGTACCTCTGGAAGAGGCCATGTTCAGGAAGGTTATCCTAGAGGAGCTGAAGCATGCCTTGAAAATTCAACTCAGAGATGAAAATGATTAACAGCAAAATTAACCATGTCAGCAGGAACAAGCATGTGGGGCTAAGAAACAGTCCTGCCTGTGAATCTGAAAAGCTGCTGCTTCCGGCCGGCCAGTGTTGACTATATTAGACAAGATAGACCTGTGCTCCAAGTTAGTAAGGTCACCCCCTGTTATACGCTGGCTCTGTTTCTGCAGTTCCAGTTATCTGCTGGTCTAAAAATATTCAATTAAAAAAATCTTTGAAATACCTATTTTTGTGGTGAATTACCAGAGCTGACCACTAGAGGCCACTGTCTCCAATGTAAAGTTTAGAAGGAACAGACTTTTTTTACAGCATCTATTTTGATAGTGCACATGTGGAATGAAGAAGGCAAATGTACCCTCCTGGTTTTTTTGACCAGGTAAGTGTACTAAAATATCGGGTTTGCTATTTTCTAGTTCTAGGTATCTGTGGGATATCTTGTAATATATCCCTGTGGATATTGGGGAGAGGATTGATCTGTGTAACACAATGCCTATGACCCTAGATACATAGGGATGAGATGCACCTCTGTGTTGGAGCTTGGGGAGTCCACCCAAAATAGACAATACTAAGCATGATGGACAGGAGAGATTCTTAAACTGAGGCTCTCTTTAACAGGTGGACTAGATATCCTCTGATATCCCGTGTAGCTTTGAAACTAGGATTTGAGTTGGGATAAGGCATGTGGCTTTGGAAAGGGGGTTCTGAACCATTCAGAGACATGGATTTAAAAAACTAAATGGACACAAGTCATTATTGACCCCACTGTGTTCAGAGAATAATTTCCCTCTAATTCCAGAATGAAGAGAGATATTTCTAGACTGAGTTAGTGATAGCAGGGAAAGAGACAGAAAGAGAGAGAGAGAACATGTCAAAAATACCCATAAGCAGCAAGAACAGCTATTAAAAGTAACAAGAACTTGGAAAGAGGAAGGGTGAATTTAATGCCAAACATTTTGCTGCAAGCTTCTCTCATTCTTTTCTGGGACAGCAGAAAGTGGAAAGATCGGAAGCTGCAAACGAAGAAATGTGAGTAGAATATATAAAAAAAGAGATTAGTAGAGCAGGTCATGATTAAAGACAGAAATACAGAAACATATGAACAAAAAGCATGCAGAAAAGACATCAGCTGTTAAGGTTAGAAGTAGCAGAAGAGGAAAGAGTCAAATATACCCACGTGGCCAAAACTCTCTTGTGAAAATTTGCGCGTTATAGGCCACCGCGCAAATGAATTTCACGCAAATGGCTGCGGTGTGCCAGAGTGTGTCGAGCTAAAATGTGCGGCAATCTAGCCCAGGGGATCTCAACCTTTTAAAGCCGCAGGCCAGACCACGCCTCCTCAGACAGCTGAGCGGTCTGTACTGGTGGTTCCGCACCCCGCTGCCGTAAAACACATCTGCGGGTGTCGTAAATGCATTTATGACAGCTGTGGGCGCATTTACGGCTGCCATAAATGCATCCGCTTCCAGTGGTGGTGGTGATGCGGGCCACCTGAAATGGAGCCGTGGGCTGGGTCCGACCCATGGGCTGTAGGTTGAGGACCCCTGATCTAGCCCATGTGAGGAAGAAAAATAATGAACTGCAGTCCGGTAGGAGGAACACATTTGCATATCAAGGAGACAACATCTGGGCCAAAGACTGCGCTGTGTGTGTGTGTCAGCGTGTGTGAGAGTGCGTAGGTACAAAGAGATAGATACTAAGTGTTTAAGAGTCCAATTCATTTCAACAGAGGAACTGAACACACATTATTAAATCCCCAACGTTGAAGGTAGTTGGATTGGATGGATGTCCTGGTGGCCTACCTACAAACTCCTGGTCTTTATGCCTTGCCTACTTTATAAATATGCATTTTCAAAACATTTGGAACATGGGGGATTAGTGACCTCCTCCCTCCCTGCCCAGATCAAGATTGGAGTCTTGCCCTTAATAAGAACAAGGTGAGGCCATAGGCAACCATCCATGAGATGTTGACTTGCAGCTCTCACCAGTCCTAGCCAAAGGGCAGGAACAAAAGAAGCTGAAAACACCACAGCATCATCTCCGTTTACAAGGAGCCAGCGCTGTCTGCAAACACAGACATTTCCACAGTCATGTGGCAGGCATGACTAGACACTGCTCAGAACACTGCTCTCTTTCCCAACAAAGTGGTTCCTATTTATCTACTTGCAATTTCTTGCTTTCGAACTGCTAGGTTGGCAGGAGCTGGGACAAACAATGGGAGTTTGCTCCGTCGTGCAGCACTTGAATTGCTGACCTGCCAACCTTCTGGTTGTCAAGCTCAGCTTCTTAACCACTAACCCACCCACTACACAAATTTATAGCAGGATGATACCCGTTTAAGGGTCAGAATCCTGAGATTGGTAATTGGGCAAACATCAGAAAATTAAGATTGGATACTAGATTTTTGTGACGAAGAAGTCTAAGTCCCTCACCAGACTACATCATGACTGTTAGAGTGGAATCAAACTGTCATAACTTGTGGTGTGAACACACTCCTAGCATGTCTTCACACCCTCTTTGGAGAAGACATTTCTGCTGATGGAATAGTGAGAGTCAGGGGATCAGACATGCATGTCTATGTGTAAAAGATGATGCTTAGACCAGGGATGGCCAACCTTGGTGCTCCAGATGTTCTTCAACTTCAATTCCCAGAAGCCCCAATCAGCACTCCTGCTGATCATGCCTTCTGGGATTTGAAGTCCAAGAACACCTGGAGCACCAAAGAAGCCTATCCCTAACTTAGACATTGCTATGTGTGAGATGGTGATGAAATGACAAATGCCACTTAGACACTTCCTGCACCCAACAGGTTGGCCAACTTGGTTCAAGGCATGCTCCAGCCCCCGCTCACAACACCCCAGTGTGTCCCAGCGCAGAGTTTTGGGAAACCACTGCTATAATCTTCTACGGGATTAAGAATGAAACCTACTTACCTACTGTGCTTAGTGTTACAGCTGCATCACACGTCTTCGTTTTCCCTCTCGAGCTTTCATCCGGGAAATTGGGACCCTCTACGTTATTTTCTATGCTTGCGTCATAATCGCATTCTGTTTCTGAGCCCCTGGCAGTGTCAGGTAAATCTGAGTTATCCATCGACAATTCCTCTCCAGTACTGTCTATTGAAATTGTCTCGGCAAGGTCCACTGATGTTGATTCTATTTGTTCAACGGGATATGCGTTTTAGGGCTTTGTTTTGATTTGCTTAATTTCACCATTTTTCCCCTTTCATACAAAACATGCTGCATTTTAAAGCTGCTCATGTTCATCTATACTAGGAGTCTGCAACCATGGTCCTCCAGATGTTCTTGCAATTCAATTTCCAGAAGCCAAGATCAGCAGGTGTGCTGACTTGGGCTCCTAGGAACTAAAGTCCAAGAACATCTGAAGCGCCAAGTTTGATGACCTTTAGTCTATACCAGTGGTCAGCAAACTTGGCTCTCCAGCTGTTCTTGGACTTCAGTTCCCAGAAGCCTTGATCAGCAGGAGTGCTGGCTTGGGCTTCTGGGAATTGAAGTCCAAGAACACCTGGAGAGCCAAGTTTGCAGACCCCTGGTCTATACTGTTAAACAGTCTCTCTTTCAGCCCCCAGTTAACTTCATCTGACAGCCACAACAACACCAAGTTTTACAACTTGGCAAACACATCGCAGAAACATCTGGATTTTTAAAAAGTGAGAAAGAACAGTTTAGCAAGGAATGAGGTTCTTCAATTTCCTCCATTAACCTTAGAAACAAAGAGCTGGAAAGGTGTTAGTAGTAGCAGAAGAAAAGGGTTAACAGAAAAATTAATGAATGTGGTCCATGCCACCTCAAATGATCCTAGCCTAGTGATGGCGAACCTTGGCACTCCAGCTGTTCTTGAACTTCAATTCCCAGAAGCCCTGATCAGCAGGAGTGGTGACTTGGGCTTCTGGTAATTGAGGTCCAAGAACACTTAGAGTGCCAACTTTGGCCACCACGGTCCTAGCCTAACTCTCTTTTCTTTACTGGATAGGATCAATACAGCTATGCTACCAACACAGGAATTTAGAAAAAAGATTATTCTAGTGCAGAGAGAAGAAAACAACAGCATAAATACTGAACAGCAACAGACTATTAGAGACATCATTTAATAAACAAGGTTATCACGACAGGTGACATTTTCTCGTTGTATTGTTAAGCACATATCAGGTTTTAGAGTAACCAATTCCAAATTGTCCAACCAGCATTGTTGTCGACTGCAACTCATTGGCATGAATTTGTTTAAGGTGGATCCCAGCTTGCCATGAAGTGACCTACACTCTATGATCTTGGAGCCATCTCCTGTGGCACACATGAAATGAGACATGGAGGATTTAACACCGGGCCTGCAAAGGGCTGCCGCAGCCTTGAGGATATGGACAAGGTGCGCCTTCACAGCCAGTCCATCTGGCATGGCCTCTTCCGCCTCCATGACCATTGGGAATCAGAGTTCCTCCTCCGCTCATTTTGCCGTTGGGCCCAAAGTGATGGTTTCCAGTGGCATCTGAGGGGAACCATCACCCCACCTAAAGGCGCTCATCTGCACATAGCCGTTGGCCGCTTTAGGGAGTCAGATTAGTTAACCACTGCCTGACACTCGGCGTTGAGTCTCTGGGTGTACAGTCTACTCCATTACCGTAGCGGGATGTTACGCCAACCAGCATAACAGTCTGGACGTTTTTGTGTTTTTCAGCTGAAAATTCCCAGAATTCCTCCCTGGGAGACGTAGTTCTTTGGGAGGAGGCCTCCACACTGCCTAATGAGCAGACGAAATATAACTCCCAGGGAACACTGCGATTGCTTAATTTTTTACCCACAAAAATAGGGCCAAAACGGTGCAGATGCAAAATGAAAGAAACCGTTTGAGGCAGAAGTATCTTTCAAGTATCTTTTACTGCAAGAATGTGAAGGAGTGAGGAAATAACATATGTATCATCAAAACTGTTCCGGTATTGCCAGTTTTTCAAAAGAATCTTTCTTCATCAGGATATAATCTTAAGTATTTTCCAAGAGTTTTTTTTACGCGTCTACTAGCTTCTAGGAGGAGTACATCCTATCATGATGAGTTTAAAGACGTTATATCTTGTGTTCAATCTGGATATGTGGGATGCAATTCCCTGAATTCTGTAAGAATTCAGGAGCACAGGTATAGAAGAGAGTACAACCCTACTGGATGTCTCTTTGTTCCAGGAAAGGGTGGTAGCACAATGGCACAGCCCACACTTGGCATGCAGACAGTCAAAGTTCAATCCCTGATATCACCAGTTAAGAACAGCCAGAGAGCAGGAGCCAGGGGAAACGCCACCAGAAACCACAGATGTGGCTACATGGATATAGGATCACAGAACCACTGGATCGGAAGAGGCCTTTAAGACCATCCAGTCCGACCTTCAGCTCAATGGAGGAATCCGAATCAAAGCAGATGATAGATGGTTGTCCAATTCTCTCTTGAATGACTCTAGCGTTGGAGTGTTCGCCACCTCTCAAGGCAGCTGGTTCCGCTGTCGTACTACTCTAACCCTTAAGACATTTTTCTTGATAATCAGCATTGAACCCTAGAGTTGGCTTTCGAACAAGGGCAAACTTTACCTCTACTCCTTTATTTGTCCTGCAGTCTGGGATGATCAAGAACAGATCCTTTCTTTCCTCTGTATCATTGCTCATCTCTGGACCTGCTCAAGTTCATTTTTCATCTTTCTTAAAGTGTGGGTCCCAGAATTGGACATAAATAAAGAGAACGCAAGCCTCATGCATTTGACCCAATTCTAGCTCAACCCAGAGTCATCAGCATGCTGTCTCTTAGAACATTAACAAATAGGCTTTGATGGACCACCCATTAAAGTCAGCAAAGGGCACCTCAACCAACAATGCTTTTGAAATCCAGAAGATTCCCCAGTAATTTCATGAGCATTTAACGTAGGAGCAGATCTCATGGACCACATGCTCAGAGGAAATATCCACAGGGCCAAAATCCAAGTGAATTCAGTGCGAGTCAATTAACTCCGGCCTCACTGGAGCAGTAAATCTCCAGTTGTGACTCCAATGTTTAAATGAGTTCTCTAAGATGCAGGGGCAAAGTTCAGGACCTGGGACAGCATCTGTAAAGTTCGGGCTTCAATACTTTTAATTGGGTTCTTATGGGTTTTAAGTTTTAGGCTGTGTTGTTGATTTTGACTTTGTGAGCCGCCCAGAGTCATTTTGAGTTGGGCAGTTATATAAATTGGACAAAATAAATAAATAAATAAAATATAGGTGGATCCTTGAACAATGTGAGCTGTCAGGGGCACCTTCTCTGTTTTTTTAATGCAAAGTTTAAATGAACTCTCTAAGATCTGAGGGCAAACTTCAGGACCTGAGATAGCAGCTGCAAAGTTCAGACTAAAATACACATCAATAGTTGAACAATAATGGGGATCAGGGACCCTGTCTCCGGGTTTTAATCCAATGTTTAAATGAGCTCTCCAAGATGTAGTGGCAAACTTCAAGACTGAGGATCGCTTCTACAAAGTTTGGACTAAAATACAAGCCAATCTTTGAAAATGGCGATACCGGCCCATGGGACAGTCAAAACCCTACATTCTTCTGGGTTAATCTGTGTATTTATCCATGGCTGTCATTTTCTCATCTTCTCGGGTGGCCGTCAGGCTATATCTGGAGTCTAGCCACATTAGCAACATCAGCTACAGTGGCCACCATAATGCTGTAGTAAGGGAAATCTATTTTCCCCCCTGGAATAAAACTCCATCTGTAAGCATAATCAGGAAGCTGACCTCCACGCTATTCCAGGGTCAAGTGCAGAGTGTATACAATCCACCTCCATGTTAAAATCCTCTTTTGTGTGTGTTTTAGAAATCCATTTTTTAGAATCCCTTCTCGAACACAAGCCACTGTTTTCACCATCCTCTCTCTGCTCGTAGGGCTGACAGGCCACAAAGAAGTCCCAGCATCGGTCAAGAAAAGTTCAGTTCTGCAGCTGATTTTACAGCAATTCCAAAATAAGGTTTGCCCAGATTAGAAATTCAAGACGGGGGGGGGGGGGGGGATGCAACCACACACTCAAAACAAAAGACCCAACTTACTTTTAAACAACAACAACAAATAAATCTATTGCAGTAATTCTTGCAATTATCTGTTTCTTTAAAATTGCATTTTACTTTAAAAATAAATAAATAAATCTATTGCAACAACAGGAGGAAGTTCTTGCGATTGCCAGCATTTTTGTTCTATCTTACTTTAAAGTAAACAAATAAATCTATTGTAGCATGAGAGGGAAACTTCTTGCGATTGTCTGGAATTTTGTTTATCTCACTTTAAAAATAAATAAACAAATCTATTATAGCAGGAAAAGGAAGTGCTTACGATTTTTTTAGTCCAATCTTACTTAGATACAGTAAATCTATTTTGCCAGAGAAGGAATTTCTTGTGACTGTCAGTTATTTTGTCCTATCGTACTTTAAATTAAATAAATAAATCCATTTTGCAAGGGAAGGAATTTTTGTTTTAAATAAATCTATTGCAGCAGGAAAAGGAATATCTTGTAATTGTCAGTATTTTGGGTCCCATCTTAAAATAAATAAATAAACCTATTGTAGGAAAAGGAAGGAATTTCTTGCGATTGCCAGTTTTCTTTCCCTCTTCTTGGCAGAAGCCTGCACAAGTTTATGCCGTAATAAACTTGATAGCCTTTTAAGATGCTTTTGGGATTCGCGTTCACCAACATAGCTGCCTCTTGAGATCTCCCTTTATGTATGGACAGGATGATGGAGAAAAGTTCCCTTTGACTTAGCTGCAGAGAAACACAGCATTGGCAAAGGTCTAATAAAACCTGCATCGTTAGGAGAGCAAACATGATGTAACTAATGGGTCTTAATCTAGTGAGGCAAGCAGCGAAGTTGGCGTTCCTGTGAAATAAACTGGATCCAAAATGTTGAAGTTTACCACCTTAATCTGGATGTTTAGTCTATGATGACTGTGGCAAATAATGAACCCATTTCCAGCGTAGGAATATGCAGCTACTGGTCAACGACGTTTGGCATTTGCTCCTTATTCACCTAACTTTGGTTGCGATCAAGTTCACCGTTGCTGAGACTAAACTATTTAACCCTTTCCAAAATACCTACAATATCACAAATAAGACAATCCTGATATACACTTCTTCTTCTCCTTCTCCTGGGTCTAGGCCAGATGTGAAGTTGCCAAAATGAAGGCACTTTTTGGTGAGTTCATTCCGCAGCTTCTTTCGCCTGATCCACTGTGAGAAAGATCAACCAGCAATACAAGGTTGCCGTTACCAGGGTGTTACACCCAGTTGTGGTTCAAAAATACCACAATCTTTGAGGAGGCTCTTACTGTGTATCCCCCCCCCCCCCTTGAGATGAACTGACATGCTTTCATTCCTTCCCAGCCAGAATTTGGAGATTCTCATAATTGCGAAGCACAATAAGATTGGAGGAAAACTCAGGAGAACATTGCATGGGACAGAGTCACATCTGCAGTGGAAGATAGCGTTGTTAGTGTCCAGCTTTGGACACCAATTCTGGGTCCTGTAGCATTCTCACAAGCAGCTTTGTTGTCGTTCACAGACAGCAAAAGGCCAAGCCCCAAAGGAAACCCACAAGAGCAGGGCGGAAACACGGTGACAACGTTCAACTAGTTGGTACACTAACCTTGTACGTCTTCTCTTTCGGGTCCTGTCTTCTCCATGATGTCTGTGCTTTCCACTTCGCATGTCGCGACCGATTCTGCTAAGAGCGAGGATGGACTTGACACAGGACTAAAAGATACCAAGAATAAGAAAGTTTTCCCCTCCGTTTTGAAAAGAGATTCGATCTTGTACCTAGCAAGGCACTGAGTATTTGGAAACACTACTTTTCAAGCTAGGGCGAAAAATACTCTGTTACAATCATTGTCATTATTTCCCCCCATGTGGCAAAGCGTTAAATTATTTGGTTATTAACATGTGTTGCTAATAAATTCCTTTTACATTTAAAGAATTTACTTTAAAATGCAGAAACCTCAGTTTCCCCGACAAAATAACAAGATCCAGTAGTAATAATTGCTATTTATTAATTACAGAAGTTATAATGTTGTCACTGTTTTATTTATTTATTTATCGAGGTTTATATTGCTGCCCACTCACTGTGGCGGCTCAGGGCAGCTTACAGACAATACAACCAATAAAATAATAATAGGGCATTATTATTATTATTATTATTATTATTATTATTATTATTATTATTATTATTATTATTATTATTATTATTATTATTATTATTATTATTATTATTATTGATAATAATGATATAGTAATTAACAACAACAATAGGTAAAGGTTTCCCTTGCTTGAAAGCCAGTCGTATCCAACTCTAGGGTTCAGTGCTCATCTGTTTAAAAGCCGAAGAGCCATAATAATAATAATAATAATAATAATAATAATAATAATAATAATAATAATAATAATAATAATAATATAAGGCCAGGGGTTTCCAACCTTTTCAAGCTGGGGGCCGGATCACGCTCTCTCAGTCAGCTTCAATGGCCAGACAGCCATTTTGCCCCTCATTTTACGGCAGAGTTTCCGGGGGGGGGGGACCACCCATCTGGCCCGCTCAGTGCAGAATAACCAGCTTACATATACCAGTGTTTGTGGATGGGTGGGAGACTTTACTTTTTTGAACCACAATTAAGAGGGATTTTATCCTTCTGGCCATCCAGGGAATTTACAGGTCAAGAAAGGCAAAGCGTTATGCTTTCGTGTGCATTTTTTTACCTCGGTTGCATAGGTGGTACAAACGTAGACTCTACTGTGGATGGCACTTCCTGGATGTTGCCTTCAGTGCATTGAACGGGTAAAGATTCAGTTAGGCTATTAACAGAAGTTGCTGGAAGAAAAGGAACTTGCATTAAGATCCATATTGGGAGGACGACAGTTACGCAGACAGAAGTCAAGGTCAAGGTCCCCGTTGCTTGAAAGCCAGTCATGTCCAACAGACATTTCCGTGGTCATGCGGCAGGCACAGCTAGGTGCCAGAGGGCACAGAACGCTGCTACCTTTCCTGCCAAAGTGGTACCTATTTGTCTACTTGCAATTTCTTGCTTTCGCCCTGCTAGCTTGGCAGGAGTGGGTACGGGGCTGAGTTTGGGTGAGTTTTTTGAGTATGTATTAGTTAAATTTTTAAAAAGGTGGGACCAGGTCAAGACTATGTGGGTTTTTGGAATTAGGGGGGCAATTCCACATATAGTAAAGGTAAATGTTTCCCTTGCTCGAAAGCCAGTCGTATCCAACTCTAGAGGTCAGTGCTCATCTGTTTCAAAGCCGAAGAGCCAGCGCTGTCTGCTTCTGCAGACGTATCCATGGTCATGTGGCAGGCATGACTAGACACCGGACCACACGGAACACTGTTACCTTCCCACCGAATTGGTCCCTATTTATCTACTTGCAATTCCTTGCTTTCGAACTGCTAGGTTGGCAAACCTCAAGTTAAGAATGGTTCGACTAAAAATAAATAAATCGAGATACATCCAATAATCTCAGGAAAAAAATCATGTTCGAGACACAAATTTTTAACAGGATTTTTTTTTTGTTTAGATACAAAATTCAATGCATTCCTATGGGAAATTCAAGATGAGAATTTTTTGAGATACCAACCTTGAGGAACAAATTAAATTCTTATGTAGAGGTTTGACTGTGATAATAATCATCATGTTGAAATACATACTATCCATCAAATACATAGTATGCATCAAGTGTGAACAAATAAATAAATAAATAAAATAGTTTGAGCTGTGGAGAGTCTATTTGTTGTTGATGGATTTAAAAAAAGAAATAAAATAAGTAAAAAAGAGCACAAAGCAATCTATGGGGCACACAGGATTTGATTTCTGCAACAATTACCAAGACTTTACCCCTCCTTTGAAGTTGTTGTTGCCTTCTACTGTCTTGAATGATCCAGCTTTGAACTGTCTTGGATGATCCAGCTTTGAACCATAAATGTAAGAGCAGAATGCGCATAGACATATCAAGTTCCTCCTTGGAATCAGGTGGGCTTTTGGCCATAGGTCTCGGGTTCTTTGGGAGGATGAGATGGGCCAGGAGACACCAAAGTATGGAAGGTAAGATGGCATCCACATTAATCCCCCCCCCCCCAGGTGGTTAAGAAGGTCAACCCAACTTGCTGGTCAAAGGTGAAGGACAGGACTGTACTCGCTTCAAACCCATCCTTCTGTGGTTCTGGATTTGCAGCGGATGCCGATATCAATGGCCACAAATATTAGGTAAAGGTAAAGGTCACCGTTGTTCAAAACCCAGTTGTATCCAACTCTAGTGTTCGGTGCTCATCTCTGTTTATAGCCAAAGAGCCAGCGCTGTCTGCGTCCGCAGATGTCTCCGTGGACATATGGCAGGCATGACTAGACGCCAGAGTGCATGGACCACTGTGACCTTTCCCACCCAAGTGGTCTCTGTTTATCCTCTTTGCCATTTCTTGCTATCGAGCTGCTAGGCTGGCAGGAACTGGAACAGAAATGAAAGCTCACTTTGTCATGCAGCGCTCAGGTCTCGAACTGTCGGCCTGCTGACCTTCCAGCCATTAAGTTCGCTAACCCACTGCAGTCCCATTGTAGGTTTTCAAGTTTAGTGGCTAAGATGTCCCAGCTCCTGCCAACCTAGCACTTCGAAAGCAAGAAATTGCAAGTAGATAAATAGGGACCACTTCGATGGGAAGGTAACAGCGCTCCATGCGCTCCGGTGTCTAGTCATGCCTGCCACATGACCATGGATACGTCTGCAGAAGCAGACAGCGCTGGCTCTTCGGCTTAGAAACAGAGATGAGCACTGACCCCTAGAGTCAAATACGACTGGCTTTCGAGCAAGGGGAAAAAACGTAGGAAAAACAATCCCCAACATGGTCCATACCCTCTCCCCGGCCTTCAACACTTACCTGATGGGCTAATTCTACCATTACTACCATTTTGCCGTTGGAGATGTTCTTTATAGCAGACCGAGCACATGCCGTTAGTCCGCGGGTTCCCGTAAAAGCCACATCCAGTGGAACATAGCATAGGCACTTGGCTTCGGTTTGTCTCTTGAGCCATAATCCTTTTCTAGCAACCTGAGAAACGAAAGGACAAGTTGACTGGCGGCTTCAGAAGAAGACACGACCCACTCCATCCAAGAGACGTTACCTGGATGTACAAACTCCCGGCTGATACAAGGCTAAATACAACTTAGCAAGCAAATTTTAGGATCTCATATATCCACCCCACACTGACAACAAAATAAATAAATAAATAAAGGTTGGTCAACACAGAAACGATGAGTCTAGGGAAGTGACTAGAAGGGATGAAATCAGGAATGAGGTTAGAAGGGAAAGGATTGGAACAGAACCCATCTTAAATTATATACGGCGACAACAAATTAAGTGGTTTGCCCATTTGGACAGACTGTCTTGGAATTGTATATCATACAAGACATACAGTCAAACCTCGCAAAATGAAAATATTTCGTTCTGCAAGGCTGCTCTCTATGTGAGTTTTTAGCTATGCACTTTTTTTCCGCATAACAAAAATTCCTATAGAAAAACTTGCATAACGAAAATTTCTATGGAGAAACTCACATGGCGAAAATTTTTCGCCATGTGAGTTTCTCCATAGAAATTTTTGTTTTGCAAGTTTTTCCATAAAATTTTTCCATAAAATTTTTCGCCATGTGACTTTTTCCCGTAAAAAATTTCGTTATGTGAGTTTTTCCATAGGGAAAGTCTGCTTCGCATAGGGAAAATATTCATCATGTGAGTCGGAGTGTCTAGAGATCATCTGCTCCTGCCAGCTGTAGGAAGCTGTATTGATTTGCATACTTGTCTGTCATGCTGATTAATCACTCTATGCCTCTGTATCTGGTGTATATAAGTTCATGTTTTGATGTCTCACTCCTACATCTGATGAAGTGGACTTGATCCACAAAAGCTCACATTAAAAAATATAGCAGTCAGTGTTTAAAGTGCTGCAGCGTTGTTGTTTTTCTGACATGCATAAAAAAAAATTACAAGAACACCAAATATTGCCGGCCCAAAACGTTTGGGCACCCCTGACGTAAAATGTACCAGGCTGTGTGTTGTAAAGGGGGTGAGATTCCTTCCATCTGAAGAATTTGGCAAAACCCCATGCCTTCCATATGACCACGGAAACATCCACAGATGCAAACTTCACTGGCTCTTTGGTTGTAAACAGAGATAAACGTATCCCTAGAGTTGGATACGACTGACTTTCAAGAAAGGGCGACCTTTACCTTTTTACCTATAATTTTAGAATAATTTTAAAATTGCAATGCTAGAAACACTGAGATTTTTTTGCAAGGGGTCTAATAGCTGGGAATTATAGTCCAAGGGGAAAAAAAACAAGCTTTTCCTCACCTCTAATAAGACTATGGAAGGCACTCACAAGTTGACATAGAAACTCTTCCCTCAAGGCGGAAAGTCTGAAAAAACGGTAGAGCGAGCGCAAGTGTGAATGACAACGAGTGAATCTTAAGGACAACAGATGCCGCGTACAGAAAGAGAAGAAGTCAACAACTCCAGTTGCCCAGAAAAACAGGAAGAGATGGCACGGAGGTGAAGAAAACACAGGACAACGGAGAAGAAGAAAAACCGGATTCAGGGCAAGTTAATCCAGAGAGCGATTATTCTCGGCGGCTAGGAGATGATCCTACACCCAGGATCATGACACCGGAGACATCTAGGCCGCTTTTTCAAACTGTGCCAGGATGCCACCCACCCACCCCTTTGATATTAACCTGTAATTAAGACTAGATCATGGAGAAGCGGAATAAGGTTCACATTGTCATTGGGACAGCCAAACTGCCCTGCAAAACTGCCCTGCAATTAAATTTTCACACCAGCTGTTGGGTGAAGAGATAAGGAAATGGAGATAAGAGAAGGTTACTGGACACACACACACACACACACACACACACACACACACACACACACACACACACACACACACACACACACACACACACACACACACACACACACACAACTTCAATACATGATAATAATAATAATAATTGAAGAACTGCAAAAGTGGAAGGGATCCTGTAGATCGGAGTCCCCAACCTTTTTTGTATCACGGACCAGTTTCATACTACATAATTTTTCCATGGCCCTGGCAAGTGGTGGGACTGGATGGTGCAAGCTTGAATGTGGGCAGTGCGATACCTTACTGCGCACAGTGTGATACCTTACTGCGCACAGGGAGGAGCCCTGCTGCAGCTCAAAAGCAAGGAGGATGGTACCCAGCCGCCTGCCAACCATAACGTTCGACTCCGGCAGCGAGGTACAGGAGCCCCACTGTAGTTAAGCAATGTGGAGGAGGGGGCCGGCCACCTGCCTATCTGCTGCGTCTGAAGTCAGTGCTCTCGTTTCATTCGCTGGGAAGACCTGGCGGAGCACATTGAGGGCAGAAGGCTGCCATCTGGGCTCCCCCACAGCCTGGTTTGGGACAGCCCGTGGCCCGGTACCGGCCCGCAGCCCGGTGGTTGGGGGAGCCCTGCTGTAGACCATAAAGTCAGATAGGAAACTGAAGAACTAAACTTCCAATCTCAGGCTACATAGCCGAATACTTAAACTGGTAAGCTATAAATAATATTTCCCGGCCACCTGGAGGATCATCGTCGAAGGCAAATGTCTGGTATTTGAATTAACAGACGTTTGTAAGATTTTCAAGTTTAGTGGCTAAGATGCTGCCTGAGAGGTGGAAGGTCACCAGTTCGATTCCTGAGTACTGCAGGACGGAATGAGCTCCCGTCTCTGTCCCAGCTCCTGCCAACCTAGCAGTTCGAAAGCAAGAAATGGCAAGTGGATAAATAGGGATCACTTGGGTTGCAGCACTCAGTATGACTTTAATTTTATAGATGGCTTAAAGGAAAACTAAAAAACAGCTCTTTCTCTCTCTCCTGAAACTGGTATAAGTCTGATCAAAAATCCTGTGGGCCTCTGCGTCTTTCTTTTTTCCAACCTCCCCTCAAATTGAATCTTGTATGACCTGGAAGATTAGTATTATATGGACCTGATGAGTAACACCCATGAGACAAAACAGTCTCAAATGAGACCTGACCATCAAACTTGTAATGAATGCAGAATCTCGCTGTGTGATCTTGGATTAGGTAATTGTCCTCAGCCTATACAACCTTGCAGGACTGTTGTGACAATATTTTAAAAAGAAGCAACTTCAAGCTTGTATTTATTCAACATGCTATTGACGGCAGAGATTTGGAGTGGAAGGTGTGAGTCTCCCATGACCCAGAACTCCCTGGACTGAAGGGGACTATGGGCACTGTAGTCCAAATGTAGAAGTTTTCACGCCACTTGCAAATGAGTCTTGTGGCGTCCGAAAGACTAACCGGGCTTCTTTGCAGAAAGTGAAGCCTATGACTTATAACAAGCAAACCTTCTCCTTACAAGCTTAGATTCAATTCATGGAGAGATCATCTGGACAGAACATTTTCCTCCTTATCGGAATCCACTGATTCTCTTATTCTGCTACATATAAAGATTGTTGTTTCTAAACTTCCTGCATCTTTTTTTTTTGAGGTCTCTTTAATCTCTTGGTTTATCTTTTGTAGTGGTTTGTACAAAGGTGGAGAAGTTTAGTGCAAGATCACTTCCTAACATCTGCCCACTTCAACAGATGCAACTGCCGTAGGATAACACAGATCCTATACGAAGAGATCTTAGGATATCAGAGGCCGGCTGTGGTGAGCTTGAAAATAGTAGAATGAGCTGTTTAGCTGGATGGATTTAACAAGAAACAGTGCAGAGTCCCGTACAATGAGGAAGGGATTGGCAGGGAGAGGAGCTGTGGCCTCCTTTACTTCTTTAATACGATGGATCGGATAACGCTAAAATGAACGTTATCCAGTGCAAATCTTCCCCCCAAATTTGTCGTCGTTATGCGGTTTTAGCGTTATCCGGTGCAATCGTTATCCGGGGTATTACTGTAATGGACAACACATAAGCAGTTCCGGGCAACCTAAAGGGCCAGATACGACAGATTGGTGAACAGAAAGTCTGCCGTGCAGCATATTTAGATAACAGAAGCACTCTCGGCTTGGTTGCTATTGAACTTCGGCAAGTAGCCAAGGACCGTATTGTTCTGAACCAACACTGGCGTTCAACACTTGCTTTCCAAAATCCTTTCTGTGTCCTTCAAACTCACCGGCTGTGGTTTTTTTTACATGAGTTTGCAAAATGTCCTTTTAAGCAATATTTTAGCCTATTTAATTCCACATTGGACCAGGCTGATCAGTCAATCAGTAAGAAAATAAATATATGCTTAGTGGTTAAGATGCTGAACTTAACCACTGGAAGGCCAGCTAGAGACCCGAGTGTGGCATGACAGAGTGAGCTCCCGTCAAGTGTCAACTGTCCCAGCTCCTGCCAACCAAGCAGTTCGAAAGCAAGAAACTGCAAGTAGATAAACAGATCTTCAGCAGGAAAAAATAACAGCGTTCTGTGCACTCTGGCATCTAGTCATGCCTGCCACGTGACCATGAAAACGTCTGCAGATGCAGACCGGGCTGGCTCTTTGGCTGTAAATGGAGAAGGGCACCAAATCCTAGAGATGGATATGACTGGCTTTCAAGCAAGGGCGACCTTACTTTATATGCTTCCAACTAAGAATATAAATAACAAAACAGCCTGAGTTTAAGTTTTATTTCTGAGTGTGACACTTGTGTTTCCAAATCTCGAGTACACCTGTTACAGCTTCCTAGGTTGCAGATGCCCATTAATGTGGTTGGCGACAGCTGCATTTAGTAGGATTAGACCCAGATCTTAGGTTTTTAATCTGCCTGTACACAGAGCCATCCGACTTTTAAAAATAATAGTACAGTATTTCTCTGCAAACAGCTTGATCAACTGCTTCTTACAGTACAGATATGCAGCAGTACAAGCATAGTTATGCCCAAAAGCTGCTAAAGCTTATTTGTAAATTATTTATTTTTCAAATGTATTTATCACTTTACAGCGTACAATCCCCCGTCTGCAAATACCAACTACTATTAAAAACACTGGAAGCAACTCATTGAAAAAGTAGTGCAAAGCTGTTCCGGAGGGTCAAGTGTAGAAAGAACAGCTGAATGACATTCAGAATATATTTGTTAAAGAAAGCAATCCTTTCCACTGACATAATTACAGTAATAATCAGGAATGCCACTCTGAAGATCATTCATATAGAGCAGGGGTGCCCAAACTACAGCCCAGGGACCAGATCCAGCCTATGATGCCAATATAAATATAAATAAATAAATAAATAAATAATAAATTCATCCGGGCCGGCGAAGCCCTCGTCACTCCCGGAAGCAAAACATGCCTATACGGACGCATTTTACTTCCGCTTCCGGGAGCGACGAGGGCTTTGCAGGCCGGGTGAATTGGCATCGGAGGGCTGGATCTGGCCCCCGGGCTACAGTGACCGGCCCACAGCCCAAATGGTTTGGGAACCCCTGATATAGAGGCATTGGGGTGCTTTTTTGTTTCTGGTTATGCTATTTCAATAGCGGATGCGGAAACGAGGTGTAAGCAAAATATGAGCCAACTGCTCGTGAAAGGAAAGCGCTATGTACAGTTCTAGAAATGAGAGGGGTGGTTGCTTATACACTGTCTGGCTTTTCAATGGCTTTCAGCAATGCTACATTATACTGAGGCACCTGACATGCCTACCAAAAGTAAGGTAAAGGTCGCTCTTGCTTGAAGGGCAGTCGTATCTGACTCTAGGGTTCAGTGCTCATCTCTGTTTACAGCCAAAGAGACAGCACTGTTTACGTCTGCAGAAATTTCCATGGACATAAGGCAGGCATGTCTAAACATAGAACGCTGTTTACCTTCCCACCAATGTGTTCCCTATTTATCTACTCGTAATTTCTTGCTTCCGAGCTGTTAGGTGGGCAGGAACTGGGACAAGGGACAGGAGCTTGCTCCGCTGTGCAGAACTTGGGTCTCAAACAGCTGACCTGCCAACCTTCCAGTCGTCAAGTTCAGCATCTTAACCACCAAGCCACCACAGTCCCTCAGGACACATTAGAGACAATGCCAAATTGTGATGCATGGTTTCCAGTGACTTATGAAAGAAGCCTCCTCCAAGATTACGCAAGCCTTCTGAAGGGTCCCAAAATTTAGATCTAAGGAATAATTCTGCTAAGGTGCTGAATAACCATTGTCTCTCTTAATTTTGCTGCATATAAAAGTTGTTATTTATTTATTTATTTATTCACACTTCTATGCCACCCTCCTCACAAATGACTCAGGGCGGCGAACAACAGTTAAAAACTGTTGGTTTTTCTCAACTTCCTGCACCTTCTTGGGTTTCCTAAACCCCTTGGACATATTTAACACATACACGTTACACCTCCCAAAAATGAAATTGCTTTTGCTTTTCATTTATCCTGGAGCACTGGTGGCGCAGTGGTTAAAGTCCTGTCCTGCAGCCAAAAAGGTTGAGACCGATCCTGATGAGGGCTCAAGGCTGACTCAGCCTCCCATCCTTCTGAGGTCGGTAAAATGAGTACCAAGCATGTTGGGCGCAAAATGCTAATTAACTTGTGAACCGCCCAGAGAACACACTAAGCTTTACGGGACCGTATAGAAGTGTGATTGCTTTGCTTTTATATTGTTTTGTACAAAGATGGAGTTTAGTGCACTTCCCTCGCATCAGCGCTAATTCATCTGTCAACCAAGCACATCGAAGCACCAAGGGTACATAAATCAACACATGTTGTAAAATGGGAGGGGATCGAACCAGAGGCATCAGATTAGGGCAAAAGGCATCGCCAAGCAAGCTCACACTGGAGGGAAAGTGTGCAAGAGACTTTTGAACTGAAGCAAAAAAGCAGTTTACTGACTGCTTTTTACTGTTATAGGCAAAAAGCTGTAAATCCCATGTTTTTGGGAACAAAGTGACATAAAAGAATTGCATATGCTTGGCCTAGAAAAGACACTTGTATCACAAATCAACCCAGCGTAATTTCTGACATGAGATTTATTTAGCAGCATACAGTATCTGTGTGAATGAGTGAGTGAGGGAGGGAGGAAATGAAAAGAAGGAAGAAGGAAATGAAAAGGAAGGAAATGAAAAGAAGGGAGGGAGGAGGGAAATGGAAGAAAGGAAGGAGGGAGGGAGGGAGGGAGGGAGGGAAGGAAGGAAGGAAGGAAGGAAGGAAGAAAGAAAGAAAGAAAGAAAGAAAGAAAGAAAGAAAGAAAGAAAGAAAGAAAGAAAGAAAGAAAGAAAGAAAGAAAGAAAGAAAGAAAGAAAGAAAGAAAGAAAGAAATACACTAGTAAGAGTGTGGTCTGGGGTTTGGCAAATCCAGTTTCTAATCCCTGAGTATTCAAGTACTGTACTGCATAAGTAATTATTACAGAATCAGGAAATATTCTATTTATACCAAAAGGACCTAGAAATCATGACCCATTTCTCTCATTTCCTATCTAATAAAAGAACATTCTCACTTCAACCCCTACTAGCTCTCGCTCCAGAGAAATAAACACACACATAAGTCTCTGTACTTAGGGTTTTATTATTATTTATTATTCTAATTTATTCTCCAGATTACAAACAACAGACTGCCATTAAAGACGGCAGTGCTGTGGAACTGTTTGTATTCTGCAGCAAATTGTGGGTTGTAACTTGCCTCTTAGGAAACCTAAGCACAGAGATGTTTCCCTATAACAGTATCTACATGAGAACCTGTGCCTGTATTTCCACGTTCATGCATAAACAAAAATAAATATAAAGAAACACTTATCTCAGAAAACGGCTACTTCTTTCCTTTCTTCCCATGAACGGTAAACCTAATGTTACCAAAACCCCTCATTGTAAAAGAAGGGAAATTTTCAATTTCATAAGATTCTTATCTGAATCCAAGGTGTTAGTATTAATGAAGAAGGCCCTTGGGTGATGGTTGTAACCATGTGAAATGTCCTTCTGACATACAGAGGAATGCCAAAACGTGTAGAGGTTGCTTTCTACCAACACAATGGTTGAGGTATAAAGTTTTGATTATGAGTGTTAATTCTAATTGGCGTGTCTGTTAGTCACGTGATGCAATCTTTACTGGGTTATTTTACTTTGTTTTAGGACAGTAAGGGACTGCGGTGGCTTAGTGGTTAAGACGCTGGACTTGATGACTGGAAAGTCGGCAGGTCAGCAGTTCAAGACCCGAGTGCTGAACAGCGAAGTGAGCTCCCATCCCTGCCCCAGCTCCTGCCTACCTAGCAGTTAGAAAGCAAGAAATGGCAGGGAGATAAATAGGGACCACTTCGGTAGGAAGGTAAACAGCATTCCGTATGCTTCACACACGTCTAGTCATGCTTGCTACATGTCCGCAGAAACATCTGGGGACACAGACAGCACTGGCTCTGGCTATAAACAGAGATGAGCACTGAACCCTAGAGTCAGATATGGCTGGCTTTCGAGCAAGGGCGACCTTTACCCTTTGGGACAATATTTTCTATGATGGTTTTAGTCATGCAAGATTGGCCACCATGAATGGTTGCAGCCAATTTTTTGTTGTTGTTCAGTCGCACAGTCGATTCCGACCCTTTGTGACCCCATGGACCACTGTCCGCCAGGCACTCCTGCCCTCCACCATCCTCCTCAACTCGCTCAGCTTTGTGCCGATTGCATCTACAATACCATCTAGCCATCTCATCTTTGGCCACCCCCTTCTTCTTTTGCCCTCCACCTTTCCCAGCATCAAGGCCTTCTCAAGTATAAGGAATAAATATACAGGGAACATAGTGAAGGCTCTTGAAGGCATTTAACAGCCACTTTCCGGTGAATAAGAAGGCATGCTATTTGGCAAGGAACCCTTTTCCGATGGGTTCATTCCCAAAGTCAAAGTTCCTGGACGGGTACAGTCCTCACAGGAAGGGTGGCCTAGAAACCTTAATAACTGCATGTCAAACCACTGGCTTGCAGAAAAAAGGGGTTGGACATTTTTAACAGGCACAGTTTAGCCTTTAATTCTGACCCCAAGGAAGAAATGGACATGTTTCCTATTTGGCTGTCACTTTCTACTTTGATTCTGAATTTAATCGAGAGTCTAAGAATAGAAAAGGGGGAAAGAAGGTGCTATTTTTAGACAGAACAGTTGGCTGTTAGACCGAAAGAGAAAGCAACTTTGCTGAATTTTCCGCAAGTTGGAGTTAGGAGGAGGAAGCTTCAGAATTTGGACCGTGATGTGTAAAGAAAAGTGAGGATCCCCCAGATAGTTGAGGCCACCCAAGAAGACTTTGATGAAAACTGGCTTCTCCTAAATCAAATTGGAGAACTTTTAAAAGCCGTTTGCCAGGACTGACTACGTGGACATCAACCAAATGTTCAGCAGGGCTGGAATGAAAGTTTGGAGCCCACGTACCGTTGCCTCAATCCAGAATCAGGAAAGCAGCCTAACAGTCAAGGACCAGCGCTCACGTGTTGTGACAAACTACCATCACCCTTGTTTAAACCAGGTTCTGTTGTGACAGCTGAATTTGCAACTAACTATGGTTTGTCCATGGCTGGTTTCGCCGAGCTTAAAACAAGAAATCAAAAAAAAAAAAAAAAGGCAGGACAAAAACAAATAAACAAATAAAAATTTCCCTATGGGAAATGTGTTTCACTGAACGAGCAACTCATTGATTGAGCAACATGCGTAGAACGCATGTTGCTCGTTCAGCGAGGTATCACTGTATATTAAAATTAACTGTTTTGACCGTTTTCCTTTTCCGACTTTAAGATCGGCACAGTACAGGGGGAAAACTATGCTACAGAACTGCTGTATCTTTAAATATTCACAAGCATACCAATAAAAGCTCTCTCTAAAGTAAAGCTTTTATTCTTTACTGTTTCAACCACATTAAACAAATTTTATTGAATTCTTCCAGCTTTTTAAACAAATCTCAGTTCAACGATTTTAGCTACTAGAGGGGAAACAGGATGTTCGTAGATCACATAAAATTACCTAGGCATTTTTATTTTGATTATCAAATATAGGTCTAATATGGTAAATCAGATTGCAACTTACGGACGCCGGACGTTCTCCCCTGCCGGCTGGGCGGGGAGAGCGAGGAACACCTGGGCTCCGGGCTGGCGGCTACAAAGAGACTCCTGCCTCGCCGCCGCCGCCGATTAAGGACGCCAGTCCCGCTACCACAGCCTCAGCTGAGCCACGGCCAGCCACTCCTCTAGTTAAATGTTTATTTACTAATTGAAATATTTATAAGGGATGAGGACTTTCCCTATTGTTTTGTACTGTTTATCCATGATTGTTTTTTGTATTTTTTATTGTACTGCATTTATATTTTTTATCATTTTTTATGAAGGTCTTGTCGACCACATCCATTGTATTATACTTGTTATATTGTATACTTGTTATATTGTATGTATATTATGTTCTATTTTGTAACATTGTTAGCCACTCTGGGTTGCTTCGGCAAGGAGAGCGGCATATAAATTTGAATTTAATAATAATAATAATAATAATAATAATAATAATAATAATAATAATAATAATAATAATAATAATAATAATAATAATAATAATAATAATAATAATAACTGGAGGCAATGGAAGGTTTCATGGAAAACCTGCACCACGGGAGATGTGAGCAGAGGAAACAGCTATCGGTTCACCCTGAACTTGCAACAATAAAGTCCACCTTCTTGTCATGTTGACCAGTCTTCACCCCTAAATCCATACCAGTCCAACACAATGCATCCCATTCCCCATATTAATCTATGACTTCTAGGTATATTTGAGAACTCACATTTAAATATGCAGTCATACCTCGCATAACGAATTTAATGCGTTCTGCGAGGTTGCTCGCTATGTGAAAAATTTGCTATGCGAGTCTGACTCGCATAATGAATTTTTCGCTATGCGAGTCGGACTTTTCCCTATAGAAAAACTCGCATAACGAGCGTTTCTATGGGGAAAACTCGCATAGTGAAAAAAAATCGCTATGCGAGTTTTCCCCATGGAAACGCTTGTTATGCGAGTTTTTCCATAGGGAAAAGTCCGACTAGCATAGCGAACATTTCGTTATGCGAGTCAGACCGCTTAGAGAAAAACTTGCTCGTTATGTGAGTTTTTCGCTAAGCGAAATGCTCGTTAAACGAGGTTTGACTGTACATTTTTTCCAGTGTCCTCTTAACATCCTCATCTCTGCGTTTCTCAGTGCACTTTCTGATGCAATTTGCACCTAGAGCAGTGGTTCCCAATGTGGGGCACGGGCCCCACAAGGGGACTTCACTTCCCAGAAGTCCATTGGCTGATCAGTGCTTCAGGGAATTGACTTAGGCTTCTGGGAATTGAAGTTCAAAAACCAAAGGTTGGGAAATACTGACCTAGAGGAACCTTGAAATATCCTGGCAGTTCAATAAGCTGCTAAGGGATAAACCAGTTCTGGTCTGGGCTGGTGGGTCAGTTTCCATCCAACGTGTTAGAGCTATACTCTGCAAAAGATTCCATGCTCTTTAAACACACCAACTGGACACCAGCTTTGTTCAATAAAAACAGAACACGCTTAAAAACAAAACACAGTGTTAAAAAAAAAAAGCCCGGCCTTCTGAGTGTGAAGTTCTAACATCAAAAACGAAGCAGCACATGTGTAAGTTTACAACAGCCTTCCGGCCGCACCTGAAAAGTCATCAAAAAAAAAAACCCCGGGATCTTTTTAGTGGTCTGTCACTGCTACTAGAACTCACAATATTACGGCTGTAAATCATGCCCTCAGCTTTATGGGGCTGCTATTAAGCCAACCCAAGAAGCGTCTACCTAGCAAAACAAACCCTTATTGCTAAGCATCGAGGTCAGAGTCCAAAGAAGGCACAGAAAGTCAACCCACCAGGTATTCTGTTTATTCCATGTATTTCTATCCCACCTTTACCGCAGCTTACATCCAGTCCTGAGACAGGCAATGCTGTAAAAAGGATGAATTTACTATCAAGCGGAGAGGACTGTGGTGGCTTAGTGGTTAAGATGCCGAACTTGAGGACTGGAAGGTCGGCAGATCAGCAGTTTTAGACCCGAGTCTAAATGGAGTGAGCTCCGGTTGTCTTTCCCAGCTCCTGCCAACCTAGCAGTTTCAAAAGTAAGAAACTTAAAGTAGGTTAATAGGTACTGCTTGAGCAGGAAAGGTCACAGTGTTCTGTGTGCTCCAACATCTAGTCATGCCTACCACATGATCATGGAAATGTCTGCAGGCACAGACAGTGCTGGCTCCTTGGCTATAAATGGAGATGAGTGTCAAACCTTAGAGTCAGATACGACTGGCTTTCAAATCCAGGTGGCCTTGACCTTTACTGTACTGTCATGTGGATTTCTTGCGGGATGCAGAGAATGTCCTGGACTACAGCATGTGCGACCAACAAAGAATAAACAAATAGAAAGTAAGAAGTCATGGAAAGCAGAAAATGAACATTGTTATTGTCCAATGAGAAAGAAACAAACGGGAGATTGTTACAGCTGATCATTCAAGATAGAATAAATGAGGGGAGGAGGAAAAAAATCCCACCTTCTTTGCATCGCGGGACTGCTGAGTACACTGGGTTTTGAGCTACCTTCCATCCAAGCCCTGACTAGACCCAAACCTACTTAACTGCAGAAGTTGGTTATGTTACAACCATTATCTGGAATGAAAACGGAGAAAGAGCTTTCCTATGCAGCTTTTACAAACTAAACGAAAGTCTTCCCGGACACAACTCCAAGAGACCCATTTACCTACCTCTGAAGCCTGAGAGCTACAATGCCTTGGGGGAGGACAAATCTATCACCCTAACACCACGATGGAGAACCTTGGCACTCCAAGTGTTCTTGGACTTCATTTCCCAGAAGCCCAAGTCCCTGTGAATCCACACAAATGAGTTTACTGTGCATACATGCAGTAAACCCATTTGTGTGGATTCACAGAGACTTGGGCTTCCGGGAATTGAAGTCCAAGAACACCTGGAGTGCCCAGGTTCGCCATCAGTGCCTTAACACATCACTCTGATGCTATCACCTAGAGCCAGGATTGGCCCATATCCCACCTTTTGTTTTACTGCAGTCTTAGAAAAGCAAATTGTTGAGAAGCAGAGTGGAAAAACAAGGACTTAAAACACACAGGGCCACCAGATGGAAGGGTCTTTAACAACAGCTAAAATAACATCAATAATAACACAATTAAACAGGTCAAATTTACAGGGAGGTGGACAACTGGACTGAACCTAACCAACTCTGGAAAACAAGTTTTGAAGTTGATTTCGCCTCCAAAAGAAGTCCTCCTCCTCCTCTTTCCTCTTCTTCTTCTTCTTGTGCTGTATCTGAATCTTGGCAATCCTCATGGTAATCAGCCATGAAGATTGTGCTGGGGACAACATAATGCAGTGACCTTCCATTAGCCTTTGGCATCACACCATGACACCCCCTAACCAGGTAATGGTGCGGGACAGAGGAACCCGCAGCCTCGAAGTCAATTTTGGTCTAATTCCGGCCACCTTTGTCCCTAGACCAGCTTGTGTAGGCTTCCTTCCCTGTCTTTTCCAAATCCCTGTTGACTTGACAGTGATATAAAGCAGGAGTGATGTAAGCACACCTGGAGAATCCACAGCTGGATTGGCCAACTGGTTCAAGTCTCTCCTCATATGCCAGATTTGGTTGGAACAACCTGACATCCAAGGAGACCCAAGAGCCACAATTCTGACAACTACGCCCAAATATACAGATAAAGGTTGCACTTGCTTGAAAGCCAGTCGTATCCGACTCTAGGGTTCAGTGCTCGTCTCTGTTTATAGCCAAAGAGCCAGTGCTGTCTGCATCGACCCATGTTTCCATGGACATGTGGCAGGCATGACTAGATCCCTGAATGCATGGATCACTGTTTACCTTCCCACTGAAGTGGTGCCTATTTATCTACTTGCAATTTCTTGCTTTTGAAGTGCCAGATTGGCAGGAGCTGGGACAGAGATGGGCACTCACTCCGTCATGCAGCACTCAGGTCTCAAACTGCCAACCTTCCAGTTGTCAAGTTCAGTGTCTTAACCACTAAGCCACCACAGTCCCATCATAAATGCACAACAGGGACCCAATTACACCACTTGTGAGTGCAACCAACTCATGCAATGCCACCACTAAGTGCTCAAAGCACTCCAGAAATGCCAGGCCTGAATAACCTTGTACACAAACAACAACATGTGATGCCATTTTAAGGCATCTGATAAACAATGTGCTTTGGCGCATGGCCAGGGCAAAGAAGATGGACAGAGAAAGAGACTCCTCCGACAGTCAAGAAAAACGGTGTGTCACATAAACACACAGAGATATCTCAGGGATGACACGTTGTGCAAGCATTTGTTGACACCGATGGCAACCAGACAGCAACAGGTCAAAGAGCTGTGCATGAATCTGCAGCACACCAGATTAGTCGGTGTGAGAAGGAAAGGATGATGCCAGCAGTTTGATGTTTCTACTCAGACTGCAGTGTGCAAAAGTCTGTTTTATTTTACTCGACACTCAGAACCCCGACTGGTGATTGAAGTAACTTTTCCAAAGTGCCTGGAAGTGTGCCAAGAGGAGGAAAAAAGTGGGCTTTTAGATGCAGAAAAATGTAGGTGAGCGATGGGACTTGGCAAGTGGGCAACTCAAACAAGGATGGAGTAACAGAGGCACTCCAGATGTGTTGCATAAAATTTTCACCAGGCTCAGCGGCAGATCCAAACATCTGGACTGCCCGCCCTCCTTTAAAGCGTGTTCAAAGCCCATCTTCACTGAATTTCTCATATTTGGGACGAAAATGGCTCCTAACGTGTTGACAACATGGTTAGCAAAAAACTAGAGAGATCTGTGTTTGGGTTCCATCCAGGTTTGAAAATCACCTGGATCCCAGAATCTGTGCAGCTAGGTGTTGTATTAAGACTAAGGAAGCTGAGCTTAAATATGCGTCAACCACAAAGCGGTGATTCTTGACCATTGAACACTTCTTGGGCAATCCTACCTCAATGGGGATGGGGCATACCAGCGGGTAAGGCATCTTCTCCAAAGCTTTCAACTCTAGGGGATTGGTGCTCCTCTCCATTCACAGCCAAAAAGCCAGCGCTGTCTGCAGAGGTTTTCAAGGTCATGTGGCGGGCATGACTAGATCTCAGGGGGAACAGAACACTATTACAACCAGAAGGTTGGCAGGTCAGCATTTCGAGACCCAAGTGCTGCGTGACGGGGCAAGATCCTGCCATACGTCCTAGCTCCTGCTAACCCAGCAGTCTGAAAGCCAGAAATTGCAAGTAGGTAAATAGGTACCGCTTTGGCAGAAAAGGTACTGCGTTCTGCCCACTCAAATGTCTACTCATGCCTGCCACACAACCACGGATGTGTCTACAGACTCATGAGAGTGCTGGTTCTTTGGCTGGAAATGGAGATGAGCATTGGCCCCTAGAAATCGGACACGACTGGCTTTAGAGCAAGGGAGACCTTTGCCTTTAAGATATATACCAGCCTGTCTAGCATTCTTCACATCAATACATAGTCCTCTATGGTGAGGTCCAGCACTGGATTAACTAAAAGTTCCAATGCACGGATTTGTGGTTTCGGATTCAAGAATTCTGCATCGTTGGGCCGAAACGCTGAAGAAACTAAGCTTGAATGAACTTCTCGGTCTCACTGATAACTCCGACGGGAGTTTATTGCTATTTTTCTCAATCTTGAATTACGGGCCACAAGTTTTTCTCCATGCCATATGACTCACCCTTCACGCCCACTGAGCTCTGAAAGTTAAGGTGGTGGAGTTCATGTTTTGCCATATCCGGCCTTATCTCCCCTGCCTCTGGCTACCAAGTGAAAATGATGAGGTGCCCATTCAAATGTAATCCGTATGGCAGCTGCAGTGCGCAGCGGTTCCAACATGGGTAAACTTTGGGAGGTGAATGGAGCTCAACTTGGCCAGGACAATTCGGCTCCGTTTGGCTCCTCGTCGCAACTTGCACAAAGTTAATGCAAAAGAGAGTTTTCGGCGAGTGGGCGGCAATATAAATCTGAACAAACAAACAAACAAATAAATAAATAAAAGAAGAGTTTTCAGCTCTTGGAAGGAGAGGACTAAGCAACAGAGTGACCCTTGATGCTCTCTTTAATAGTAATTTCATGTCAGAAATTATTCTGGGTTGAAAGGATTTTTGCCTGGAGAAACTCCGCTCAGGGAACGCCCAAACAAGGCTCCTTTTTATGTCCCCAAGAGCTGGGACAGAGACGGAGACTCAATCTGTCATGCAGGACCCGGGTCTCAAACTGCCGACTTGCCGACCTGCCAGCTAACAAGCTGAGCTTCTTAACCACCGAGCCACCGCAGCCCCTCTGAATGGATATGAGCCTCAAGTCCGCCGGCTCAGATCTAGAAAGAGCTTTATGGCAAGAACAAACATTCTTGAGAATACAAAAGGGCAAAACCAAATTAGAAGGTGGAGGAAGGAACTCACTGGACAAGGAACAACCTCCATCACTTGGAAGACCCTGAATAGGCTGAGGGCCAGAGTCCCTAAATGCAAGACCAACAAGCTGAAGTGGGGGCTGCTGGTGGACAACATCGGTGTGAATGTGGAGAGATACAGAATCCGGCTCATTTACTGGTCTGCCGATTACTGCCAGAATCATGCATGGATGAGGACTTAAACTTTGGACAACAAAAAAGCAAAGATAGTGGCTTTGTCCAGGATTTGATCAGGAGATGAAAGAAGAAGCCCTTCAGAGGCAGCGTTGAGCTAGTCCAGGAACGCATTTGTGTGTGTGTTTTGGCAAATGTGCCAAGGTTTCCAGCACACTCTTCTCCTAGTGTCACAAGCATGCCAACCCTGACATTCTAATCAGAACATAAAGTTCAAGATCTGAAGTACTTGTGAATCCATCAGCGAGACGGACAAAACCAAGACTGACGGATACAGAGGAGTTATATTTTTACCGTGATGCAAGAAGCCAACCAGCCACAATCTATGCTCCTGCATTTGGAAACTGGAGAAATTCAGGAAAAACAAGGTCAGCCAGGACTGCAGGTTCAACCAGCGGGTGAAACCTGATTTCTACCCTTTGCTACGCATCCACTTAAACAGAGGTTTTCCCCCTTCCTTTTTTGATCACACGAGTGCATACGAACGCCGACACAGGCACTAAACCCAGGAGTTCTCGACCTTTCTAGGCTGGGGGCCGAGTCACACGTCCTCAGACAGCTTCGGGGGCCAGAGAGCCATTTTGCCCTTCCTCCACCAGATGGCACTTCCGGGTGTGGTGGAGGCAATAGGGGACCCCATGAAATGACGCTGGGGCCTACAGGTTGAGAATCCCTGCCCTAACCTGGTTTGTGGTTCAAGCTAGCCACAAAAAGATTTCTGAACAGCAGTTCTGAATGTAAAGAAAACATGGTTTCACCCAATTCAACATTAATTTTCGGACATTTGTTAAGGAACTACAGTAATACCTCGGATAACGTTTACCTCGGATAACGCTAAAATCGCATAACATTAAGTAATCTGGGGAGGAGAATGGGATCGAATAACGTTAAGGTCCTATGGGATGGATCGGATAACAACCACTAAAGCCTGTGTGGTTACAATGTATCTCTATGGAGCTTTAACATTATCCGATGCATCCCATAGGATTTTAACATGCATCAGATAACACTAAATATCGGATAACACCAAGACTTGTGGAACCAAGTCTTAGCGTTATCCGAGGTATTACTGTACTACTCTTAAAGACCCAGATTTATTTATCTGTGTGTCTGTCTGGACCAGTGGTTCCCAACGTGGGGCCCAGGCCCCACAGAGGGGTGTCAATTCCCAGAAGTCCAGGTGGCCGGTCAGTGCTTTGGGGAATTGACGTAGGCTTCTGAGAATTGAAGTCCAAAATCCAAAGGTTGGTCTAGATGGATGGAAAGATGGATGGATGGACAGAGAGATCGGTAGATTGATAGATTCCTTAGGGACACGTGCTGGTAAGCAGCACTGCCAAAATGCAAAATTCTGAAAAGAAATCACATCTGAGTCTCCAGAGACCCAGTCTGTCTTTTACGCTGCACTAGCGCCCTGAATCTTTAGCGCTCTATTAATGAACTCCAAGTCATTTCATTCTCCAAGAAGTTCAATGCCAATTTCAAAGCCAGTGTCACTTTCCAAGCCACAACTTCCCAAAAGAGTGGGGAGGAGGGAGAAGGCGCCTTAAGACAGTGGTGGAGAACCTATGGCATGGATGCCAGAGGGGGCACTCACTGCCCTCTCTGTGGGCACACACACCATTGCCTTAGCACATACTTTGCCCTGCCCCTCTGCCCAGCAGCCCAATGGGAGCGCTTCCTCCCTACCTAGAGCACAAAGTTCACCCCGCCCCTCTGCTCAGCAGCCCAATGGGAGTGCTTCCTCTCTCCCTCCAGCACAAAGTTCGCCCTGCCCCTCTGTCCAGCAGCCCAATGGGAGGGCTTCCTGCCTCCCCTCTCTGAGGTAAGGCAGGCAGCTGACATGCGGCGTGAGGGTGCAGGCAGTCGGCAGCCAGTTAAGTGTGTAGGGAAGGAGAGTTTGGGCATCACTGCCTTAAGTCATCTCTATACAATTGAAGAACAGCAGCTATGCAAATTCCACCTAGAATTATAAATGAAAATCAGTGTATCGCCAAGAAATGCATGCTTTACAATATCTCACATTAATTAATTGGATTCTTTTTTGGGCCAAATAAACAAGGAATTCCTATTTTTGCTTAAAGCAGAGACAAATGGTTCAAAACGCCATGCTGTTTTAAATCCCTACCTCAACTTAATGCTATCCAAAACCACAGCCTGTCAGTGTAATGATAAGAAAGCCCATTATCCTACTACCATAGGACTCGTTCCACCTGACAGAGACATGCACCCATTCAGGAAGGCTTCATCAAACCTTGCACTGCTTCAGAATACATGTGGTTCTGCTCCAGGCTAGAGAAATCTATGACAGGTTTCCATCCCTGGTTGTTGATGCTTACAAACCAGCCAGATCAGGTAGGAAATAGCAATGTCGATTAGGTAGCAGTATGTAGCATTGCCAATAAAGAAATAAAGAACTGGAATTCTCCCACCAGCTCATGTTCTAGAGCAAGGGCCCCCCAAAGTACGGCCCGAGGGCCACGTCTGGCTCCCGACGCCAATTCACCTGGCCCACGCCGCTCCCGGAAGTGGAAGTAAAATGCACCCATGCGGGCACGTTTTACTTCCGCTTCCGGGAGTGACGAGGGTGGCATGGGGCTGGATCAGGCCCACAGGCCATAGTTTGGCCATCCCTGCTCTAAGCAGCCTAAAATCCAGTGATGTGGAGTCAGAGTCGGAGTCGAGGAGTCGGAGGAAATTTTGGGTACCTGGAGTCGGAGTCAGAAGTACACGAAACTGAGGAGTCGGAACATTTATCTACTGACTACACAGCCCTGCTAAAATCTATTCTATATCATCCTGTTCTTAATATTCAAAAAGTGAGATACTATTCATGTGGAGGAAGACTATAAGGGCACGAACCTGGTCTAAACGTTCTTGAATTGCCCCGCTGGGGCATGCGCTCTATATGAAAAAATACACCTTCTGTAACAAGTCATTACAGGCAGGAAAAATAGATCAAAGTTTGGGAGAAACAAGCAGAGGAAATCCCACGTTTAAGCACACATTTAAGCCCAGCCAAGAACATCTGGAGAGATTTCAAATTCTTCAGCTGTCTCTGCTCAGTCACGGACGTGACGTCCTCCGGAAAAATCTGTGCTAAGAGGGCAGCCGCTCTTTCGCTGGAGACGGGCCAAAGCTGGGAAGAACTTCTGTCCTGGCTTTACAAAGGGAAGTCACGTGCATGCAAATCTCACAAATGGGGACTTAAACCTGGAACGCCCCGTGCCTAACTTCAATTCCCAGAAGCCTAAGTCAGGACGTTGGCTGAGCAGTGCTTTGGGGAATTGACTGAGGCTTCTGGGAATTGAAAGTCCAGAAAACCAAAGGTTGGGGGAAACCGACATCAGCTGAAACTTGCAAACTTAACAAAGGTTGAGTTGTTCCACCCCAGCAGAGGAATTTCTAAACCTAATCCAGAGCCTCTCTCCTTTCAAACTGCAGGGGATGTCTGAAATCCACTGTTTCTAAAGTACGGAAGCACAGCAGTGGCTCAGTGGTTAAGACACTGAACTTGGCAACCAGAAGGTTGACAGGCCAACAGCTCAAGAACCGAAGCACCCTTTGGTGAGTTAATTCTGCAGTTCCTGTCACCTGACCTAGTGTGAGAAAGATTAGTCGGCAACACAAGGTTGCCGTTACCAGGGTACGCTTGACTGGGGTTCCAAACTAGCACAAACTTCAAGTAGGTTCTTTCTGTGTACCTAATGCTGCCAACCTAGCAGTTCAAAAGCAAGAAATTGCAAGTAGACAAATAGGTACCACTTACAGTGAGAAGGTAAACAGCGTTCCCTCGAGGCTGCCACGTGTCCACAGAAATGTCGGCAGATGCAGACTCTTTGGCTATAAACAGAGATGAGCATTGAACCCTAGAGTCGGATATGACTGGCTTTCAAGCAAGGGTGACCTAATGCTTAGCAGTCACCAGGAGTGTAAAAATGCCTAGGAAGGCCCCTCAGTAACAATCTATTGTTGAAATGGAGAAGGTTGACCATCAAAGTCTTTAGACCAGGGGTTCCCAAACTATGGCCAGAAGCAAGAGAGGAAATTGGTTGACCATCTGTCTATTATTTTGAATAGAAATAACTAAGGACGACCCTCAACATCCTCTGAATGGATATGAGCCTCAACTCAGATCCAGGAATAGGACCCTGAATAGGCTGAGGGTTGGAGTCCCTCAATGTAAGACCAACAGGCTCAGGTGAGAGTCTGTTGATGGACAACAACACACAGTGTGAATGTGGAGAGATACAGATTCCGGCCCATTTGCTTGTCTGTCAACTACTACTGAAAACATGTACCGATGAGCATTTAAGTTTGGCCAACGACAAAGCCAAGAAGGTGGCTTCATTTTGGCAGTTTAAAGTCTGGCCTAGACACCAAAGAAGAATTTTGAATAGCAAGCAGAACGTTTGTCCCTCTTTCTCTCTCTCTAAGAGATGGCCTCCAGCCATGCCGGAAAACTGGTATGTTTATCTTTCAGGGCAGACTGGCTTTTGCAAATAGGTTGAGCAGGGAACTCTGTCCTCTGCAGAGAAATTCCCCAGCAACTCCAAAGATATGGACCAAGCGAAATCCATCTACACAATGTCAAGAACCAACTTTATAGGGATGGCTCTTAGAAGAAGCAGCGAGAGAGAAACCAATAATAATAATTTTGCGTCAGAAATTATTCTGGGTTGAAAGGATTTTTGTGGAAGAAACTCCGCTCAGGGAACACCCAAATGAGTCTCCTTTCATGTCCCCAAAAGCTGGCACAGAGACAGGCGCTCAATCCGTCATGCAGTACCCGGGTCTCGAACTGCTCACTTGCCAGCCTTCCAGCAAACAAGGCGAGCTTCTGAGCCACTGCAGCCCCAGGGAAACCAATGTATCAAATCTTAGTGCTACAGTTGTCATGGCACAGCGGTACTGCAGCCCAAACTCTGCTCACAACCTGAGTTTGGTCCAATGGGCTCCAGGCTGACTCAACCTTCCATCCTTCCGAGGTTGGTAAAAGGAAGGTCTGGCATATTGGGGTCAAAAAAGGCTAGTTACCTTGTCAACTGCCCAGAGAGTACTCTAAGCTCTACGAAGTGGGATAACCCATTGTTACAACCAGAGGTGTGCAGATTTATGCAGCCGGACTACAACTCACATAATACTGGCAGTCACCGTTCAAACACAAATATTGGCACTATATAATCCAGATTTATAATCTGTTTCTTCTCTTGATTCTGGACTGGGAGACGGCTGGGTACTTCTTGTGGTCTACATACATTGATCCCTGATGGATGGATAAGGAATCATCAAAGTGATTCTGACTCAAAGAGTTTTTCAAACATAATGTAATCCAAAGTGGTAGTCCGTCTTTCTAGTGGCAAACCTGGAACCACCGTCCAGTTTACCCAAGATTACTCAAATGGCAATCATGCAATCCCATCAACCAGACATGCGCCAAGTGATTTTGGCCAGTCACTTTCTCTGAATCCAGACTTTCAACCCAGACATTTAAACTCTGTGTGATACCAGAAATATCAGGTTCATTGAGAGAACCTCCCTTCGTGTCTCCCTAAAACAAGACCTGATGTCTGTGGCACTTCTCCAAAATGCTTTGGGTGTTTTCTAAGTAATAAAAGAGCCTACGTTTATTAAATATTTCCTTGGCCGTACAGGTGGATTCATCTCATGCAGATACAAAGATTCTAGCTGTGGGCAGATTTCAAGTTGGTACTACCTTACTTTGTCTGTTTTTAATTTTGTCGTTGTTCAGACGCACAGTCGATTCCGACCCTTTGTGACCCTATGGACCACTGTCCACCAGGCACTTCTGTCCTCCACCCTCCTCCTCAGCTCGCTCAGCTCTGTGCCCATTGTCTCTACGATACCATCTAGCCATCTCATTTTTGGCCCCCTTTCTCTTTTGCCCTCCACTGTGCTGGAAAGAGATACACAAAGACTTAAGAAACAAGATGTCAAAGTCCTAGATACTCAACCTAAGAAGAAATTGTAGGCTTTGTAGCAATCAGCTTAAGAAAAAATTGTCATCAATACCTACACCCACAGCTGTAAGACTTTTAACACAAAATCCAGGCTTGGTTACCCTCCGGCATTTCCAGTCTTACCCACAAATTCTCACAGAGAGGAGTTTTGAAAGTATGACTACAATTAAGTAATTGATAATAACAAAACCTTGATGAATTATTACAGAACATAGAAAACATAGAGCTTTCTACCCAACCTGATCTACAATGCAAAACTTTAAGTCAGGGTGCCCAAACTTTTTGGGCCGGTGGTTCGACGGGTCGGTCACATGGTTCCTCCCACTGGAAGCGGAAGTAAAACACACCTAGCAATCTATTTTGCAACAGGATGGGATAGATTGTAAGCTGCCATCTTCTCTGCCCCCAACGGCAATTCATCCAGCCCACGGCACCCTCGTCGCTCCCAGAAGCGGAAGTAAAACGTGCCAATATGGGTGTGTTTTACTCCCGCTTCTGGGAGCGATGAGGGCGGCATGGGCAGGATGAATTGGCATCGGGGACTGGATCTGACTCACGGGCCACAGTTTAGGCATCCCTGCTTTAAGTCAAGAGATAGAGGTACATCTAAAGCAGTGCTTCTTAAACTTTGCTTCTTGAACTTCAATTCCCAGAAGCCTAAGTCAGTACACTTGCTGATCAGTGCTTTGGGGTATTGACTTAGGCTTCTGGGAATTGAAGTTCAAGAGCGAAAGGTTGAGAAACACTGACCTAGAGAGAAAATGATTAACATCCAGAATGTAAACACACACAAAGCCGAAACCCAACTGGTTAAAAGTCACACACCCATGAGATGCACAATGGACCTAGAAATCAAAGCCATCTCTACAGAGATTTAGGCTGAGCTGATCCCATATTTTCACACAAGGGTCTACTCTAACAAGGATGGGCAAAATCTAATGCTAGGGTCAAGCTGAGCCTTCCAAGGCCTGGATTTGCCGCCGCCGCCGCCGCCCCCGGTCTACCCTTGGCCATCTCCATTTCCGACACAAACCGAAAGTCAAATCACAATTCCTGGAAGACTCACTTTTAAAATAGATCATTGTTCCCCAAGCACAATTTGGTACCCCAAAACTCCGATCTTCTCCCCAAAACCGGAAGCAGGCTTTTACGGTTCTCTGGCATTCTTGTCAGTCTGTACAGTGCACAGAGAGACCTTGCTACAGGAAACGGGTCTGAGGAGGTACCAAGATAGCCCTATCCTTCTCTGGGGAAATTATATCTGAAAAATGGACAATTGGGCAGTTAGTTCTTCATGGAAATCAGGTACGTGCTGAGTACTATGATCTTCCTAACCTTCTTGTCTTAGAGCCGTGATGACGAACCTTGGCATGCCAAGTGTTGTTGGGATTTCAATTCCTAGAAGCCCAAGTTCCTGTGAAGCCACACTGTAAACCCATTTGTGTAGATTCACAGAGACTTAGGCTTCTGGGAACTGAAGTCGAAGAACACCTGGAATGCAAAGGTTCGCCATGACTGTCTTAAGAGTCTCTGAGACAAATCGATACGAACCCACACTATATTCTACCATTGATGAAATCGTGCGTGCCAAGAAAGACTTTGATCAGCATTAATACAATCTTCAACTTCTCTACCCCAGAATTATTTTTTTAAGCAAAAGTATTAAAGGCAAGTCACCTTCATTCTTCAGTACTACCAATGCCACCAGTCCCTAAGAAGTTAAAAAACAGATCAAGGAGATTTTAGGTGTCCTAGGCAGAGATTGGGAAGGAGGGAGATTAACTCAGTCAAGTTTTGTGCCCGGACACCTGGATCCCCTCCCTTTTGTTCTGCTTCCCTGCATAATTTTTTTTAACATCCTGCCAACACCAAAGAAGAAGAAAGCAAGCTCAAAAGGCATTGAAAAACAAAAGCCCAGCTACAAGTAAATATCCCTGGTTCGGCACTGCCTTCAAAGGTAAGGTGGAGGGAAAGAGGCTACGGTTAGGGTGTAAACAACAAAACAGAGAGCCTACCACCGAAAATCTGCAATATATATATATATTCCTGTTTGCTTCACCCCAGATTAACTTCACTTGAAGCTGGATTTCCGTGCAGCCTATGCTGAGTCCTGATGCTCCACCTTCTGAAAAGGATGACTGGCTGGCCCAGAGAAACTCCACCCTGCTTGCAAAGCTCATCATCCTAATTGGCAAAAGCTAATATCCATTATTTAAAGAACTTTTCCCCCCCTCTGGCTAGCAGGGTAGGTTAAGCAGGTTAAGACACCCTGAGCCAGCTGCCTTTCTTAAAGGGGACGCGGCCCAGGTGGAGGATGGGGGAAAGAGGGCAGCGTCCCCCAGATGTCAAACGTCTGTATCCGCTGAAAAGGCTGAATAAAGGAAGCCACGTCGGTTGGTTTCCCCAGCCGGGGAGATGGGAAGCAGCCCATTATTATGCCCATCCTCCAGGACGCTGCTTTCCTAAGGAAGGTTCCGAGTCACCTTGCAAAACACAGGCGTGAAAAAATAAACGAGGTCAGGCTATTATTAGGGACTTAAGTGTTTGGCAAACTTTGCAAAGAAGGGGGGGGGGACAGAAGCACCACTGCATTAAACTACATCTGCTCCTGCTTATATTCAGCCAACAGGAGTCGGCTGCAGAAAACGGTGAACCGCAGCTTTTCAATGGCACAAATCACTTCTTTCTAGATCTAGATGGTTATTTTAAAACTGGATTTCCTCCCCCTCCTCATCTGGTCAACAACGTAATTCTGAAAGCTATCCACACTGTGTGTCTTTAACCACCTCTGTATTGCATCCATCTACTAGTCATGCAGTGGCGGCGAGCCTTGGCACTCCAGGTGTTCTGGGACTTCAATTCCTAGAAGCCCAAGTCAGCACTCCTGGTGATGAGGGCTTCTGGGAACTGAAGTTCAAGAACATCTAGAGTGCCAAGGTTCGCCAACGCTGATACTAGCAGCTCAAGTGGTTAAGGCACTGACTGGAAGGCAGCAGGTCAGTTTGAGACCCAAGTACTGTATGACGGAGTGAACACCTGTCTCTGCCCCAGCTCCTGCCAACCAGTAAAGAAAGTTGGTAGTTCAAAAGCAAGAAATTGCAAGTAGATAAATAGGTACCACTTTGGTGGGAAGGTAAACAGCATTTTGTGCACTCCAGTGTCTAGGCATACCTGCCACATGTCCATGGAAATGTCTGCAGATGCAGACAACGTTGGCTCTTTGGCTGTAAACGGAGAGGAGCACTGAACCCTAGAGTCGGATATGACTGGCTTTTGAGCAAGGTAACCTTTACTAACCACTTGCAACTCAACAGGGCCACACTTCACTATAAATCTGAATAACAACCAGGGATCTTCTGCTATTGCCAATTGTAAAAAGCCACATTGTTTTGTAAACTTATCTGTTATGCTAGGCAACTATTGTGTGTCTCTGTTCTTGATGTGTATAATGCCATGAATGTGGACTTGATCCACAAAAGCACACATTAAATTACAGCAGTTAGTATTTAAGGTGTCACAATGTTTTTTTTGTCTTTTTGTTTGTTTGTTTACTCTCCAATATGCTTTCAAAACCTTTATCTATTCTTTGCGAAGGCTGGGAATAAACATTGTGCTATGTCATGGATTTAATTTTGGGAAGGAAAGTTGCTCATTTTAAACACAAAAGCACACCTTCTATTTTTAACATAAAGCACACTGTAAAACCCTATATAATTAGGGAGCTGATCCATGTGCTGGCATTCCTAATCACCATGTATGGGTGCGAAAACTGGACAGTAAAGAAAGTTGGCAGGATTTATTTATTTTTTGACTCATTTGAAATTATAGTGATGGAGGAGAGCTTTATGAATACCCTGGATTGCCAAAAAGAGACGAATGAGCAGATTTTAAAGCGCTGATTCCCAACCTTTGGTTTTGGACTTCAATTCCCAGAAGCCTGAGTCAATTCCCCAAAGCACTGATCAGCCAATGGACTGACTGAGGCTTCTGGGAATTGAAGTTCAAGAACCAACGGTTAAGAAACACTGTTTTAGATGTACCTCTTCTCTTGACTTAAAGCAGGGATGCCCAAACTGTGGCCTGTGGGCCAGATCCCCAAGTTGGGAGGCACTCAAGTAAGTCAAGCCTGAACTGTCAGGAGGCAAAAATTATAACCTTGAGGCTGTCCTACGTTGGGTACATCATGGGAAGGGAAGACTTAGTGCAAAAGGCAATAATGCTGGGAAAGGTTGAAAGGAACAGGGAAAGAGGAAGATGAAACATGAGACAGATTGACTCACTCAAGGAAGCCACAGGAGTTCTCAATTGCTGAACAGGGCAGTTGGAGATAAGACATTTTGGAGAATGTTGATTCATAAGTTAACTGGGCTTTCGTGCACTACACCTCATAGAACAGGAGTTCTTAACCTTTTTAAGCTGGGGGCCGGGTCACGCTTCCTCAGACAGCTTCGGTGGCTGGATGGCCATTTTGCCCTTCCTCTACCATATGGCACTTCCTGATGTGGTGGAGGCAGTGGGGCCCCCACATGAAATGGTGCCACAGGCCGCATCTGGCCCACAGGCCACAGGTTGAGAATCCATGATACAGAAGTGGTGTCTGCTAGACAGACAAATGAGCATGACAGATGTGGTTTGCTGCTGCATCTGCATGAAAAATCCAGAAAAGCATGGGACAAATTGCCTCCGTTTAGGTGCCTTTGTTCTACTAATTTGCCATTTGCCACTAGGTAGAGAAGTGGCTTAGTGGTTAAGATGCTGACCTCAACTGGAAGGTCAGCAGTTCAAGACCAGAGTGATGCATGACGAGAGTCCCAGTTCTTGCCAACCTAGCAGTTCAAAAGCAAGAAGTTGCAAGTAGATAAACAGGTACCGCTTCGGCAGTAAAGGCAACAGCATTCCACGCATCCCGGTGTCTAGTTATGCCTGCCACATGATCATGGAAACGTCTGCTGACCTTTACCTAGAGCATCTGGGCATCATGATAAAGTGAGCTCCCATTGTGACGACCTTCCTGTGGTCATGTGGCTGGCATGGCTACACGCCAGAGCACATGGAACGCTGTTACCTTCCCTACTGAAGTGGTACCTCTTTATCTAGTTGCCATTTCTTGCTTTCGAATCACTAGGTTGGCAGGAGCTGGTCCAGACAACAGGAACTCACTTTATCATGATGTCAGAAATCAAGAACCTTTTATTGAGAAGCTGCTTCCTCCCCAAATTTTTTTCGCAAAAAGCAGCTAGACCAAGGATTGAGGAAAATGCTTCGGAAAGGTTGGATCCCCCCCCCCCACATACCCCAATATCCTTCACTGTTGCTGCCAACAATGCCAGTCATGGAAGCATTGCCTCTCTTATTTGATCATTATAAGGAAGCAAACACTTTGCCAAGGCATGAACGAACATGCCTTTCTGGGTTCAAATGAGGCAAAGATGCCAGAAATTGGCAACTCAGCCACTCATCTGAGGCCCATAATTTAAAATAGAAGAGGTAGTGTATGACGAGCCAGCTGTAGGGCAAGGCCCGGAGATGTCTACCATGAGCTTTGGAAAGTAAGTTATGGGGTTGGGGTGAGATCACTGCAGATAGTGACTACAGACATGAAATATAAAGAGGCTTACTGTATATACATGAGTATAAGCTGATCCGAATATAAGCCGAGGTACCTAGTTTTGACCTTAAACCCCAGGAAAATAGATTGACCCAAGTATAAGCCGAAGGTGGGAAATAAAGCAGCTGCTAGCGAGTTTCAATAATCAAAATACATGAAAATATGGTATAATTAATTACATTGTTGGCGCATCTCAATCCGGCACGGTCTTGGGACTCTCATGGTCAATGACCCAAGTATAAGCCGTGTCACCCTTTTGGGGTTCATTTTGGAGGCTAAAAATCTCGGCTTATACTCGAGAAAATAAGGTAGTCTTTGGGAGGCAATCTATGGCAAACCTAGTCAAGGTAAAGGTTTCCCTTGCTCGAAAGCCAGTCGTATCCAACTCTAGGGTTCAGTGCTCATCTGTTTCAAAGCCGAAAAGCCAGCGTTGTCTGCTCCTGCAGACATTTCCATGGTCATGTGGCAGGCATAGCTAGACATCGGAGTGCAAACCTAGGCAGCCCAAGACAATGGTCTTTCCAGTAGCAATGGATGGCTGTGAGAGCCGGGCTGTAAGGAGTGCAGACAAATAGATGCCTTTGAATTGTGGTGCTGGAGGAGACTCCGGGCTGCAAAGAGATCAAATCAGTCCATCCTAAAGGAAATCAACCCTGTCCGCTCCTTGGAAGGACAGATACGGAAGCTGAAGCTCAAGGACTTTGGCCACCAAAAGAGAGGGCTCGCTGAAGAAGGTCCTGATGCTGGGAAAGATCGAAGGCAAATGGAGAAAGGGGAGCAGAGGATGAGGTGGTTAGATAGCATTGTTGACGTGGTGGGCATAGATCTGGGAAGAATGTGGAGGATGGGAGAGGACAGATGAGCCTGGCCAGCTATGGTCTGTGAGGTCGCAAAGGGTCAGACTCAATGGTGAGATTGAAACAACAACAGTCTCTCCCAAAATACTAGTCTTCGTAGGCTTGAGTCCAACAGAAAGACAGACACCATCCAGAGTGGGTGAGGTGTGGTTTGTTCTTTTTCAGTTTTTTGCTTTCTGGATCTTTTTGGTGGACTGTTTTGTGATTTTTTTCCTTTTCCTTTTGAATGGAATAGAGTCGGGTTGGAACTGTACAATCCAATATTCTTTTTCTTTTTTTATGATTAAGATGCTCCTGAGCGATTTTATGATACAGTTGGAAATAATTTGTACTTCTCCATCTTTTTTCCCATATATATTGTACAAGAATCTGATTACCGTCAAGCCTCACATAAAGAGCGCCTCGCTTAGAGAGTAACTCGCTTAAAGAGCAGAATTTTCTCTGAATGGTCGCTTCGCTTAACAAATAAAACCAACCAAAAACTCACTTAACAAATAAATCGGGGTTCACAATCCCTCCCCCCCTCATCAGAAGTCACAATCGGTCACTTCCAATGGTGTTTCGCTTAAAGAGCAAACTCGCCTAAAGAGCAATCCTGTGGAACGCATTATGCTCTTTAAGTGAGGCACCACTGTATATACATATACAATATTTACAATCAAAAAAACTACTAAACCAAATTGTGCGCACTTAATAGTCGAAGCCCACCTGAATGGCAAAATATAGAGTTTAAAGAAATGTAGTTAGACTTAACACACACATACCCTTTAAAAAACAACAATCCAAATTACTAATGGCTACATTAATTTTCAGTAAATGAAGTGGTAAAGAAAAGTTACTGTACTTTAAAAGGAACTTTGGCAGGGCATTTCAAGGTTTCCGTCGTTCCTTCTTTCTTGCCTAGTCCCTCAACACCACTAAGGTAATAATAATAATTTCATCTCAGACATTGTTCAGGGTTGAAAGGATTTTTGCTGGAGAAACTCCACTCAAATGAGGCTCCTTTCATGTCCTCAAGCTCGTTTCCCACCAAAGTGGTCCCCATTTATTTCCTTGCAATTTCTTGCTTACGAACTGCTAGGTTGGCAGGGACTGGGACAGAGATGGGCACTCAAACCGTTATGCGGTACCCGGGTCTCTAACTGTTGGCTTGCCGGCCTTCCAGCTAACAAGGCGAGCTTCTTAACCACAGAGCCCCCAAGAGAAAGGAAAGGATAGAGAAAGTAATGAGAAAGTAGTGATTCTGGAGTATTGTTACACCCAAGAGTTATCTGTGAAACAGTGTCACAAGTTACGTAGCCAAAATAGTTTTTTTCAAACTTTGCTGAAACTCTCTCACAACCCAACTCTTGCAAGAGCCCAGAGAGAAATCAAATCACTTGGGAGAATACAGAAGAGAATCACTCAAAGCATGGGAAACGGGGAGGCTGCAATGATAGAAAATGTGGAAAGCACACACTTATAAGCAGCCCCGTTATTCGTTAGCACCAACAAGTGTGACGTTGATTTGGTGCATCACAAGCAGACCCAACCAAGACAAAACAGAAATGGGGCTGAAGGAGGATGGAGCAAACAGCTAAGCCTTTTCTTGGCAACTATCGGGACCCCTACGTAGCAAGTTTGGCTTCATACCTGGGCAGCCCAGGTACACACATTAAGGATGCAAACGTCAAGGTTGCCCTTGCTCAAAGGTCAGTCATATCTGGGTCTAGGATTTGGTGCTCATCTCCATTTATAGCCAAAGAGCCAGCACTGTCAGCGTCTGCAGACATTTCCATGGTCATGTGGCAGGCATGACAAGACACAGAATGGTGTTACCTTTCCCACCTAAGCGGTACCTGTTTATCTGCTTGCAATGCCTTGCTTTCGAACTACTAGGTTGGCAGGAGTTGGGACAGACAACAGGCCCTCACCCCGCCATGCAGCACTCTGGTCTCGAACAGCAAGCATTCTGAGAACCCACAATTTGTAACAAAAAAAATATAAAACAAACAATTAGGGTAGAATTATGCTTTTCCTGGGACATGAAACCAACCAGCCCTTTAGAGGCTGTCTAGATGCCATCTACAGAGAATTCAAAGTATTCAGAAGGACCACTTGACCTCCGTAAGGCTAAACAGGTGTAATGATGCCCACACTATATGTATGAACCGGGGGGGGGGGCTTCAAGGGGAAAGAAAGAATGAATGAAAGAAAGAAAGAAAGAAAAACTCCAACCATTTGGAGAAGCGAACAGAAAGTTAACTTCTCTGAAAACATTTTCTTGATGGTCAGAGAATAAACTAAGAGCTCTGTTTTAGGTCAGGAAAATAGGAACCTGCTGACCTGCAACCATCCATAACCCAGGAATGTGTCCTTCTTGCCCCAGACAAGTTAAAGCCAATTTGACCTCCTTTTGCACACAAAAAGCCAGTCCCCTCATCTTTTTTTTTTTTTTTTGCAACTGGCGAAACATGCAAAACATTTAAGCCAAGTGACCAAACATTACAAAAGGCAGTGGCCCTTTTGCAACCAAAAGGGGAAAAAAGCTCCTAATAAAATTAAAAGTACAGTATAACGCAGACACTGCACGACATTTGACGGATGCTGAGGCCAAGACTTGCAAAGGTTACTTGTTCAGACTACATGTCCCAGCATCCCTTGCTGGCAGGGCGAATTCTGGGATCTGTGTTTTTAACAGGTCAATGTTCAAAAATTTTAAGGTGGGTATAACCTCCCCCCCCCCCAAAAAAAAAAATCACTTAGCCAGCCAGCTAACACACACACACCACTTGAGGTCAAAGCAGAAATGTTGAGGATCAAAATTCAGGGAACCCAAATTAGCTTAATGGGAAAACAGAGAGAAAGGGTGGACCTAGAAAATTCAATAATAATAATAATAATAATAATAATAATAATAATAATAATAATAATAATAATAATAATAATAATAATAATAATAATAATAATAATAATAATAATAATAATAATAATAATAATAATAATGTCAGAAATTATTCTGGATTGAGAGGATTTTTGTGGAAGAAACTCCGCTCAGGGAACGCCCAAATGAGACTCCTTTCATGTCCCCAAGAGCAGGGACAGGGACGAGCACCCAATCTGTCATGCAGTACCCGGATCTCAAAACTGTCGACTTGCCAGCCTTCCAGATAACAAGGCAGGCTTCTTAACCACTGAGCCACCGCAGTTAACACAACAGGACATCGGAGGTTGTCTTTCCCGCATAACTTCCATCCTTTCTGGACTAGACCAGGTTCCCACCACACGCTGATCGCTACAATTTCATTTTATGGCCATTGTTCTTTGGCCACCTGATTGATTCATAACCCTCCGGGTTAAAAGCAGGGGAGGAAAACATCAAACACACATTGCAAGTTCCTGCTTTATTTCTCAATAGTGCTGAATCCCCAGTGGGCTGCTGTTTCACACACACCATAACCCACTCTCAATCCAAACTTTACCCTATACAGTATATCAACTTTCCTTTCCTAGTCTTGAGTTTACTGCTTCTCAAGGGGGCCAGTGGGGGAAAAGTCATATCCTGTTTTTCCTAGGAAGCCTCCAATGTCCACTATAACCACAACTTGTCACAAAGACTGGGGCAATATTGTAAAGACAGGAACAATTTTGTAAAGACGTCCTCAAAGAAAGGAAGGACTCAAACCACATCTGGCCCATTTGCATGACCTCTGAGGGGCCCATACTCCTCCTTGCCTGGCATTTAAGACACACCACGTTAAAAACTATATTATTTCGCCTGCATTTAACACATCAGGATTCAAAACAGGAGGAAGAAGGGGCGTTTCATGCTTGACTGTTTCTCCTCCAAAATGGAATTTTCAACTCTAATTCCAGTCTTGAAAATTCTGGCGCTTCCAACTCTCTTGTCAATCTGGTGCAGGGATTCTCAACCTGCGGTCTGAATGCGGCCCGTGGTGCCATTTCACGTGGCCCACCACCGCCTCCACCACACCAGGAAGTGCCGTGTGGTGGAGGAAAGGCCAAATGACCGTCCGGCCCCCAAAGCTGTCTGAGGGAGCGTGACCCAATGGCCCCCCTGCTTAAAAAGGTTGAGAACTCGTGATCTGGTGCGTGCGACCAACCTTGTGGTGTAAACCTGTGATGAAACCCCTGTCCTTCCAGAACTACAGTTCCCAAAAGCCTTTGCGGCTGGTCCTGTTGATTAAGGGCTTCCTGGAGCCGAAGTCCATAATCTCTCAGGACAAATGTTCCTACCTCAATTGCAAAACTTTTAGTGGCCTTTCGAAACTGGCTTCTTTCTTTCCAGGAAAACGAAGTGAGAAAGTGCAAGAACGACCATAAGGCCATAACCTTCAACTTGTACTATTTAGTATCTCCTAATAATGCCCATTTTAGAAGTGAGCCTTCAGCAGCTCCAAGCTTTATTTTGCAGCCTTGATGCATTTATTTTACTCTGCATCCGGTGGCCTCTGATTGGATTTTCATTTTCTACTTTGTGGCCTCTGGTTTTATTTTATTTTTCAATTTGTAACCTCTCGGCTTGTTTCCTTTGTTTGGCTTTCAATTGGATTTTATGTTGCATTTCGGGGCCTCTTGTTTGATTTTACTTTTTGCATTTTGTAACCATTGGGCTCCTTTTATTTTGCAGTCAGTTTGACTTTCAGTTTAATGTTGCATTTCGGGGGAGCCTCTGGTTTTATTTTTGTATATTGCATTTTGTAACTTCTGACTTATTTTCTTGTGTGTCTCTTAATCCAGGAGTTCTCAACCTTTTTAAGCCCCGGGGGGTGGGTGGGCATTGGGTCACGCTCCCTCAGACAGCTTCGGGGCCTGGAGGGCCGTTTTGCCCTTCCTCCACCACACGGCACTTCCTGGTGTGGTGGGGGCAGTGGGAGCCACATGAAATGGCAATGTGGGCCACATACGGCCCACCGGTTGAGAATCCCTGTCTTAAATCTCTGGGGTTCATTTCATTTGGTGTTTTGTGGCCTCTCTAGGGTTCACTTCATTTTGCATTTCTTTAACCTCTGGGTGTATTTTATGTTGCATTTCTTTCCACCACCACCACCACCCCCCCCCCCATCTTCTAGGCCACCCTTGCTTTAAGCCTCCAATCCTATACCTACACCCACTTCATCCCTAGAACTGAGCCCCCCCCCCTTGAAGGCAACAGGCTTCTCATCCCACCCCTTAAATTCCTCCAGGGTGCTGGGGTACTACAAGCCCCATCATCCACTGCCACAATCAGGCCAGAGAAGGGGCTGGGGGTGCGGTGCGGAAAACGAGCCCTCCCCCCTCCCCCACGGCCACAGGCCCACAAGTCCCATCATCCCCGTCGCCTTACGCCAAACCGGCTGCGGGCGATGGGGTTTGTAGTCCGAGAGGAGAATGCCCCACCGCAGTTTCTCTCCTCCCACCCCCTCCCCACTTTATTTCATGGGGAAGAGAAATACAATAAAATAAGCTTTTAATGGAATATGTATAAGATAAAATGGGGGGTGGTGGAAAGATCACGGAAGAGCTGCCCGGACGGGACGGAGAGAGAGAGAGGGAAAGCGGGGGGCGGGAGACCCCCAAGGCGGAACAGCCTGGGGGCTCCTCTCGCGCACGCGCAGTCCTACCTGACCTGGCGTCGGGGAGGGGGGGGGAGAAACCTCGCGCCTGAGAGGTCGCCGCGTCTTTCGCCTCGAGTCTCCCCTCAAAGTTTCACCCCCGCCCCTCCCTTTCCCCTCTTAGCTCCGCCCCTTTCGCTTTCGTCATGAAGGGCGGGGGGAAAAGAAAGAACTGGACCCCCAAGCGGGCGTTGATTGGCGGAAGGTGCGACTGGAGGGCGGGACATGAGGAAGAGGAGGAGGCGGAGCTTTCTCTCAACTCTTCCTCTTTCCTTCCTTCCTATCGATTTCCGACGGGGGAAGGCGGTCGGGGACGGCGGCCGACGTGAACCAAAGCATTAAATGGGAAAGGGGGATTCATTTAAAGGGACCGCTACCATGTTTGCAAAGGGAAGAAAAAAAGTTACTTTTTGCAACTCCAGTTCCCAGAATTCCCAGCCTGCTCATCTTTTCTAACAAGTTGAGAAGTTCTCCCCTTTTTTTTGATTATTATTATTATTATTTTATAGTTGCAATCCTATATGGCTTCAACAGGGGAAAATTTAAAATAATTTAAAATTTTATTTTAAAATTGAAAACTAAAAGGTAATTGGCCTATTTTCTAAACAGAAAGCATTTTTTCTTCAGGATCTGCAGCACTTTCTTCCCGGGGCAAAACCATCATCATCATCATCATCAATATAAATCTGAACAAATAAATAAATAATCACCACCAGCAGCCATATGTTCTTGACCTGCAATTTACATCTGCTTTGGTCAGTGCAATTCCACCTCATACTCAGATATCTTTTTTTAAAGGTCTTAAATTTAAAAGAGAATTATTTGGAGCAGGCAGGGGTACCCAAACCTTTTGAGCTGTGGGCCGGTCACATGGTTCAGGGGGCTGGTTACTATGGCCCCGGGGCTGGGTCCGGCCCTGACGCCAATTCATCTGGCCTACAAAGCCCTCGTTGCTCCATATGGATGTGTTTTACTTCCGCTTCCGGGAGCGACAAGGACTTCGTGGGCCGGATGAATTGGCACCAGGGGCCGGATCCAGCGCCAGACCATAGTTTGGGGACCCCTGATTTAGAGAGACCCATCTCGGTGTGAAGATAAGCAACGTTCCGTGCATTCTGGTGTCTAGTCATGCCTGCCACATGTCCACAAAAACATCTGCAGAAGCAGACAGCGCTGGCTCTTTGGCTTTGAAACAGAGATGAGCACTGAACCCTAGGGTTGGATACGACTGGCTTTCGAACAAGGGAAACCTTTACCTTTAGGTAAGCAAAATAAAATTGGTGCCGAGTGAGTTTCACACATCTGCAAACAGGGAACTACTTCGTAAAGCGTTTATTAAGGGAAAGGCCATATTTAGTTATTCCATTCATACTGCACTTTTCCAATATTAAGGAGCACACAAGGTAGCTTACAATCTTCATAAAACAACAAGGATGCTTAAAACCAAACTTAGTCCTAAAAAATAAAATAAAACAACCTTTACCTTAAAGAGACTTAATTAGTTCTTCTGCATTTCTTGCACCCAAAGCTATACCAGCTTGCAGTTTTTAGGGATGTATTTTTAATTGTATTACATTATTTATTTATTGCATTTATATCCTGCCCATCTGGGATATTTTCCCACTCTGGGCGGCGTTCAACAAATGACATTTAAAAATCTTTACAACAATAAGAGATTAAGCATAAAAAACAAACAAACTGAATAAAATTAAAAGTAACAACAAAACAACAGGAATGCCCCTAAAAACGACACGTACTTGTGAGAGTATAAGTTAGTTTTACCTATAATTTGCCGCCAATTTTATTGTTACTGGTTAATTTTTATTTATTCATTTATTTATTTTTTATTCCGCCCAACTGGGATGTTTTCGCATTCTGGGCGGTGTACAACAATTAAAACCAGGAATATACATGTATGTTTTATTCAGATTTATTGTTGTAAGCTGCCCAGAGTGGGGGTTTCTTCCCAAGATGGGCGCTATATAAATGTATTGAATGAATAAACAAACATCTGGAAGGCCAGCAGTTAGACCCCACCTCTGGCTCTTCTACTTGTCTGCTCGGAGTGAAGCTTCCGTTTCATCAAGGATGGGATTTCAGCCCTCGTGGGTGATACTCTAATTAAATGCAATCCATTTCCGTGTCCCTAGTCAGCCCGTCATGCATGCAAAATATAGAAATGGGAGCATGTCACCTCTCCTGATTGATGAATACCTGTCTGAATTGATTGCTCATCAAAATAAAGATGATTAGACAGGTAACTAGTCATTTGCTTCGGTCTCACCCTCTGCCAAATCTGAAGCTCGTGACCTAGAAGAGACAGAAGCTTAGAAGTGTAGAGTTTATTTATTTAGCTAAAACATTTATGGCCCATATCTTAGGATTTCTCTCGACACCCGTTTGGGTAAAAGAGGAAGCAAAGAAGATCATAGGATTTCAAGATGCATTGCAAAGCTTTATAAAACAATTTTAAGTCATAACGATACTTAAAACAGTTCAAAATAAAACAGTTTAATGCAGAAAACGAAATCATTTAAAGCATTGCACTCACATCTCCAATGGCCACAATCCTCTGAAGGCTCTAATACAGCGGTTCCCAACCTATGGCCAGTGGGCCGGATTCAGCCCACAGCACCATTTCATGTGGCCCACCCCACCCCTTCCAAGGGCACTCAAGGAACAAAATGACCACTCCTTTGAAGCTGTTGGAACAAAATGGCATCATGCAGGCAGGGTAAAATGGCCATTCGGCCCTTGAAGCTGAGTGAGACTGTGACCCGGGCTCCGGCTTGAAAAGGTTGGGAATCCCGGCTCTAAGTGTGTTTTGACTTAGAAGGGTATTCGACAGTTGAGGTACTACCACCAATGAAGCAAAATATCACCGAAAGTTGAAAATGATCCCCAACTATCAAGTCAAAGAGTGTTTTGTGGTTTTGAGCAATCTTTAGCCTTAAAGCATATTAAAAAGAACATACACAGAAAATTATTCCAAATGCTCATCCAGCCAAGCCAGTAGATATATATAGTGTACAACCAGAGCAATATAGCTATGGAGAGAGCAATTTATGGGATCTGCAAGATCCAACTCCAGTCATCTTACAAACTGCAACATAAATTGCAGTTATTTCAATTCTCTTCCCATTTTCTCCCACCGCTCAACTGTCAGTCATGGAAGAAATTATTTTGTAAGGGAATGTGTAGGTGCAGTGAACTTGCTTTCAGACTTGGCAGAGGCTAGCTGATTGTTTTGTACCAATCATTAATAACTCTTATTCAAACCTCATTTCAAAATGCCACGTACACCTCCCCTCCCAGTTGAATTTTTTTTTTAGCATTCTATACATGCATAATTTCATATCTTGACCCAAGGCCAAATGGGCTGTTGATATTTGGTGGCCCCTTTGAGTTTAGAAAAGTTGGTAGGCAGTATTGTGACTTCTAGGTTGCCCTAACCACCAAAATTCTGGGGATAAAACGTCTACAGTGGGCAGCTCATATTACGGACCGGTTCGCACAGGGGGTAGTAATTTTTTTGGGTGGCCACCCAGGATGTTAGCAATTATTTTGTGTGGTCACGCCTCACTTTCCCACTTGCGCATATGCATTTCCAGCAATCAGTGTGCATGCCATAATTGATATATTGAGATGGATGTGCGGGGAGCCAAGCAGGGCATTTTCTGCTTGGAGTACGGCAGCGTCGGGAGGGGCAGAGAGGCAGCTACGGATGGTAAATCCCTTTCAGACATGCCGCTCTAGGATGCCAGGCTCAGGAAGAGCTTCGTGTGTGTGTGTGTGTGTGTGTGTGTGTGTGTGTGTGTGTGTGTGTGTGTGTGTGTGTGTGTGTGTGTGTGTGTGTGTGTGTGTGTGTGTGTGTGTGTGTGTGTGTGTGTGTTTTGTTTACTCTCTGATATGCTTGAAACACAGACTAACATGGGTACCATTTCAAAAGTCTTATTCTGTGCCAACATATCAGAGAGTAAACAAAACAAAAAGACAAAAACGTTGTGGCACCTTAAAGACTAACTGCTGTATTTTAATGTGAGCTTTTGTGGGTTGAGTCCACTAGCTCTTTGGCTGTAAACAGAGATGAGCACTGAACCCTAGAGTTGGTAACGACTGGCTTTCGAACAAGTGCAACCTTTACCTAATAACAGAAGATCCCTGATTGGTATTCAAATTTGCTGGGAGGTTTGGCACTGTTTGGTTGCAAGTGGTTAGTAAAGCTCTCCTTTGCTCAAAAGCCAGTCATATCTGACTCTAGGGTGCAGTGCTCATCTCCATTTACAACCAAAGAGCTAGTGTTGCCTGTGTTTGCAGATGTATACATGGCCATATGGCAGGCATGACTAGATCGCCCATGACATAGGCTCTGCCCACAATGTAGGCTCCGCCCACGGTGTGGTAACGAAAATTCTTGCTGCCCACCACTGGACCAATCCCCATCAAAATGGAAAGTTGGTGTGGCATGGTGGCTAGAACCCCAGACTACAACTACTAAAGAGTCCTGGGTTCAAATCCCTGCTCAGGGAACAGAAAACCCACCAGGACGTGACAACAATTTCACATGCTTGGAAATCCCCCTGGAGCAGCTGTAAGTCAGGAGCAAAATGGTGGCCACATAAAATTGATGCATCAAAAATGGAACAGGGCAACGCACTTACCGATCGTACGCCAACCATCCACAGCGCACGCTAGGCTGGAACCGTTTCAGTTAAACACACAGGAAACATTGAGGAGAGGCATTGGATGGGTGAAGGTGGTGCTGTCTGTCCTTAACATCCCACCTGGTGAAATGTTTACCCAGTACGGGGAAATTCTAACGCTAACAGCTGCCACCATGCGTCAGGCATCGGAGAACCTCAGATGGTGGACGTTTTCTCTCTTTCCTCCATGCTCATCCCCTCTCTTCATCTTCCTTTGCCTTCTGCTTTTCAGGTTCCTTTTGCTCCTTTCTGCTGCCCTGCACATCAGCTTCCTCTTAAGCAGCCAGGCTGTGATGTAACCATGAGCATTGTGACACTGGAGTGCCGTCACTCCTTTCTATCCTATCGATGGCCTTCTCCTTTTCTCTCTCCTCTGGCCAAGAGCAAACTCAGTGGTATGAAGAGCCATAGATGTGGGCTAGCTTTTCTTTACCTTGTAAATTTTGGGTGGGCTTTTCTTCTTCTTGACTGCAGTGGGTTAGTGGTTAAGATGGTCAACTTGATGACTGGAAGGTCAGCAGGTCGGCAGTTCAAGACCCAAGTGCTGCATGACAGAGTGGTTTCCCGCCTCTGTCCCAACTCCTGCCAACATACCAGTTCGAAAGCAAGAAACTGCAAGTAGATAAATAGGGACCACTTCGGTGGGAAAGTAAACAGTGTTCTGTTCACTCTGGTGTCTAGTCATGCCTGCCACATGTCCACAGAAACATCTGCAGACGCAGGCAGTGCTGGCTCTTTGGCTATAAACAGAGATGAGCACTGAACCCTAGAGTTGGATACGACTGGCTTTCGAGCAATGGATGTGGTGCGTCTGTGTGTATTTAATACTTTTACCTATATTGACGTACTACCACAGTTCCTAAAAAGGCCTGGCTTGGGGTTTTTAAGCAAAGTCTTGGAGTTACCTCATCAATAAGCTACACCTGTGCTGTTCCAATTGCTGAACCCTTAAGGAGGTACAGCTGTTTTACATTTACATTAAGGCATACTATCCTAGAGAACTGGTTAGGCAAAGACTTGGTACCTAACTTCTTTAACTGTTGAAAAGCTGAAAAGTGCCAAAATGAAGCCATCTTGTGGTGAGTTCATTCTGTAGTTCCTTCCATCTGACCTAGTGTGAGAAAGATTAGCCAGAATAAGCTTTAAGCTCTGGTTTAAAAGCTCTGGTTGCTTTGTGTGTGGGGTGGGTGGGTGTTTGGGTGTATTTTAATGGATTTTTATTTTATTTATTTATTTATTTAATTTACGGGTTTGTGTTGTGGGTGGGTGGGTGGGTTGAGGGGTGTGTGTGTGTGTGTGTGTGTGCTTATTTTATTTTTATTATTAATTTTTCTTTGGCCCCGCCCACATCATGATGTCATGACATTGGCTCCACCCACGATGTCATGATGTTAGCTCCGCCCACACTGTGATGACATCATGGTGGGGTAGTAAAATTGTTGACATCCCACCACTGTGGCAGTGGACACGGAGATGAGCACTGAACCCTAGAGTCAGACACGACTAGCTTTTGAACAAGGGAGACCTTTACTCTTTATAGTCTGATTCTTAGCAACATAACAACCGCTAGCCTTCCAGCTAAGAAGGCGAGCTTCTTAACCCCTCAGGGGCCACTGCAGCCCTTTCCCTCAGTGACTAAGCCTAGGGATCAAAATTGATAGGATCTGATTGGCTTTGGTGTGAACATTCCGTCAACATCCATTGGTCCCTTTGAACCCTGCTGGCTGAATCTGATTGGCTGGTGTGTCCTTGGCTGGAGACTATTTAAGGAGGGCAGCCTGTTCTTCCTGGGCCATTTTGAAAGAGCTGAGGAAGAGAGAGGAGCGAGAAGAGAGGAAGGCTGTGGAAGAGAAGCTGAGGAGAGAAGCTGAGGAGAGAAGCTGAGGTATCACTATATGTAGAGCTGAGAATCACTGAAGAGAAGAGCAGGAAGATTCCTCTGAGGAAGCTGGAGAAGCAGCCAAGGGAGAAGCCAGCCATTGGAACAAGTGGCAGTGATCCTGAGGTGGACCAAAGGGAAGACTGACGAAGCCTAGAAAAAGGCGGGAAAAGCTAGCAAGGCAGAAAAACTCATTCGAACTCTCCAAGCCACTCTGGGTTTGAGAAATTAGTGAGAGAAACAAGTTTCTCAGTGTAGTGCCTCAGAAGCCACCTATACATTGAGTGGTTTTGACTAGTTTAAACCTTGTTTAACCTGATTCATGGTAAGACCAGTAAATGATGTGAGGAGAGTGGCCTCAAGTGTTGGTTTCCGGCACTTGGAGCTCTTCAAGGGAGGCGCTTTAAAGCTAAACCAAGGCCTAGCTGTTGGATTACCATTTTCCCCCACACATAATTTTAGCATAATGGGACTACATTCCTGGTGGCCTATGGAACTTCTCCCCACAGGCTAAGCCTATTTAAAACATTGGAAGGTATAAATTGCAAAATAAGTGATACCCTTAGTTAAACCGTAAGTCAAAAAGTGCTGATGTGAGTTTGAACTTGATGGCTCAAGGTTGATTCATCCATCAGGTTGGTGAAATGAGTCTCCAGCATATTGTGAAACATTAAGTTAGCTTTTAAACTGCTGAATCTGCTGAGGCAGTATTTAAGTAAAAGTTGCTATAATGTAGGTTTTCATAGCCACTGTATATTCAAGTAAAACTGATCTGAATGGTGGGAAAGCAGATTATATACATACCTGTATACTGGTTTCACAGACAAGGCCCTCTATAAGGCCCAAGCTCCCCCACAGGCCAACCAAATTTAAAACCATTCATGTTGAAAGATAAGGAAAATAAAGGTTGGCTGACAAGGCCCTATAAGGTCTGAGTGTGTCTTATGTGGAGAGCAATCTTAACTTAAGGCTAATTGATATGAGAACCTTTTCAAGGAATTGTGATTAAAACCAAGGAATGGATGTTTAATTGTGCAAGTGGCCAGAGCTTAATCATGGCCTGAATTAATATGGCTTTCCAGGAGGTCTTTTTTTTAAAATACTGACTTCATTTTTAGTGTTTCCAAGGCTTGGGGTCTCAGTAATTGAATATCCCAAGGTCAAGCCTGGAAAATTGAATCTTGGCCTGCAAGCCACCCATTTAAGGTGTTGCCACAGTCAGAGTTTATGGCCTGGGGGGGGGGGGTATTCTCATATAGCGCATTAATTCACCTCAGAGTGGCAACATAGAGCTGAAATCACTATAATAAAGAGCTGGAATCACTGAAGAAAGCAAGATCTGATCAAGTCTTAGCACTGCCTTGAAGAGACCAGTGCTAAGAACAGAAGACAGCAAATTAGATGTGGACCAAAGGGAAGACTGATGAAGTCCAGAATGAGGTCATCCCTATCTAGGTAGGAAGCCAGCAAGACAGAAATAGTTACCTGAATTCGCCAAGCCACTGTCGGTTTGTGGGATTGGTGGGGGGGGGGGGGAATCAGTAACAGTATATCTCTCTTAATACCTAAGCAGGGTAAAGGAAGGGAGGGGGGAAAGTGGAGGCCATGGATGAAGAGTGTAGCAGGGAGCTGGGATAGCTAAGGTAGAGCTGAAATCACTATAATAAGCTGAAATCACTGAAGAAAGCAACATCTGATCAAGTCCTTAGCACTGCCTTGAAGAGGCCAGGGGTAAGAACAGAAGACGGCAAATTGGACGCGGACCAAAGGGAAGACTGATGAAGTCCAGAAGCCAGTAAGACAAATCTTACCTGAACTTGCCAAGCCACTCTGGGATTGGTGAGAAAAAGAGCGAAAGCCATAGTAGTGTGTAACGGGGAGCTGAGATTGCTCTAATATAGAGCTGAAACCTCTAAGCTATAGAACTGAAATAACTGAAGAAAGCAACATCTCATTAAATCTTTGACACTGCCTTGAAGAGGCCAGTCAGATCAGAAGACAGCAAAGTAGAGGTGTGTGTGTGCTTATTTTTATTTTATTTTTTATTTTTCTTTGGCCCTGCCCATGATGTCATGACATCATGATGTTAGCTCCGCCCACACTGATGACATCACGGTGGGGTAGTAAATTTTTTGACATCTCACCACTGGTCGTCTCCCATGGGATTCAAACAGCCATTGTTGTTCATTAGGCACCATGCGTATAACAACAGGATGCCTCAAACCTACACCAGTTGAGAAAATGTACCCTCTTGTTGGTATTGCTCTGCCTAAAATCAGGAGAGAAGTAACAGCCAGCCCTGAAAGAACTAAGCAAGAGAAGGACCCTTGACACCTTCTGAAGGGATATGAGCAGTGGTGGTCTCCAAAAAATTTTAATACACACTGTGGGCATGGTATGGTGGGCATGGCCAGGGAAAAAGTCCTGCATTGCACCCAAATTAGGACTACTTTATTTCAAAACTTGGATGGGCCGGGCCAGCCAGATTTTCTGCTACCGGCTCTGGCAAACTGGTATGAACCTGCTGATGCTCACCACTGGATATGAGTCTCAAGTCCACCGACTCAGATCCAGGAAGAGCTTTATGGCAAGAACAAGCATTCTTGAGGGTACACAAGACCAAAACCAAATTAGACGATGGAGGAAGGAACTCACTGGGAAAGGAACATCATTAAAAGCAGATATACTCTGTTTCCCCGAATATAGGACTCCTCGTATAGTAAGGCACCCCCTATTTTCCCCCACTTCGGAAATATAAGCCCCCCCCCAAAAAAATAATAATAATAATAATAAGGCACTCACCTAAATCTTGCCCTGGCAATCCACTGTATCAGCAATAAATGTGTACTGTATTCTTCAGCATGGAAAAATAAGACATCCCCTGAAAATAAGACCTTGTGCATATTTTGGAGTTTTAAAAAATATAAGATAGTGTCTTATATTCAGGGAAACACAGTAGCTGAAGCTCTCAGCCTCCCCTACATCACTTGGAGAACACTGAATAGGCTGAGGGTTGGAGTCCCTAAATGCAAGACCAACATGTTCAAGTGGGGACTGCTGGTGGACAACAACACGCAGTGTGAATTTGGAAAGACACAGAGTCTGGCCCATTTGCTGGTCTGCCGATTGCTGCCAGAATCACGCACCAATGAGGACTTGCGTTTGGGCAACAACAAAGCAAAGAAAGTGGCTTCATTTTGGCAGTCCAGGGCCTGATCAGGACACGAAAGAAGGCGGCAAACCGTTTGAGCACATGGTGCCCTGGGATGCAGAATAGCTAGAAGTTGACACATCATTTAAGTCCAATGTACATTAATCTAATAGAATGTTTCCCTCCCTTGTTTCCTTAGTGGAGTCTTCAGTCTATGCACCAGCGGTTTTCTGATTTTACCAGCAATGGAAGTTAGATTACTTTGTCAGTATTTTACCCTCTGTTGAGCACAGTCTACAGGTGGTTAAAGAAACTGCTGCAGTGGAAGCTGGCAATTTTGATGTCACGAAAGAAGGTTATGTGTATCCACCCTGGGTTTTACTCTGAACTTCAGAAGAACTTAACAAGCTGACAGCTTCCTCCTCCTCTCTTCCAGGACATACAAAAGCACTGGCACAAAATGTGTTTGGATGGAAACATACAAGGCCACTTTTGGCAGTACATATATATATATTTTAGAAACATCATGTTAGATTTCATTTTTGAGAAACTTCTCCACTGACCTGCAAACTTACACATTTCTGCTAGGTGGCAGTACTGCACAAAACTTGGCTACACAATAGCTGCCAGCAACACAACCTGTTCAGCTTTAAAACATCTGCCTTTAACGTAAAATCACAGACAACCTGTGTTGAGGTGTAAACAGCTATTCTTGGGTTCACGTCAACTCCCAAGAATCCAGTGTTTGATGACAGGCATCAGTCTTAAAACATGAACATTTCATTTATTTATTTATTTAAAGGATAGGGAAAGATTTTTGCACATCCTTTGAGCATGACAAGGGAGAAATGTTCTGCACTGTTTACAAGTTGCTTTCTGAACTGTTCAGGATTAAGCAGCAGGGAAAAACAGCAGAGGCGTAGCTACCGCCGTAGCAGCCGTATCAATTATACGGGGGCCCCGGGCTGCGGGGCCCCCCAACGGCAAAAAATAAAAATAAAAAAGAGCAAAAATTTACTGTGCATGCGCAGAAACTCAATCTGATGCATTGCGCATGCGTCAGATTGAGTTTCTGCGGATGCGCACTTTATTGGAGCCATTTTTGGCTCCAATTTAAAAAAATAAAATTTCGGAGTCGGAGCCGCAGCTTCTCGGAGCGGCTCCGATGGTGGCCCTCAGAGGAGGGCACCTCCCCTGGGGCCGCCCAGAGTCCCATGGGCAGGTTGAGGCCTGCCCGGGCTGTCCGCTGCCGCCGAACCCCCATGGCCTGGGGACACCTGGCAGAGTGCGCCACCGCCTCCTCTGGAGGATGCGCTGCTGCCCGTCCTTCGTCCGCAGCGGGTCCGGAGAAGCTCAGCCCACTCGCGAGCAGCGGCACCGGGCGGGGAAGGCGGGAGCGCGCCCGCCGGGTCGGGACCGCGCACTTTGCCCCCTTCCCCGGCCGGCTGCCGGGCTCTCCGCCTTCTTCCCTGCCCGCTCACGCGCCTCCTGCCTCCCGGGAGCGCGGCTGCCTCGGAGCCCGGCGCTGTCGGAGGGCACCGCGGTTGGGCTCGGCGGGGCGGGAAGGCGCGCCTCGGAGCCCGGGGCAGAGAGCGAGGATGGAGCCGGGAGGGTAAGTGAGGGTTTTGTGTTTCGGGTGGGTGGGTGGTTTATGTGTGTGTTGGGTGGGTGGGTGGATTTTTAATAAATTTTTATTTTATTTCTTTATTTATTTTAATTATTTAAGTTATTTACGGGTTTGTGTTGTGGTTGTTTGGGTGGGTGGGTGGGTTGAGGTGTGTGTGTGTTTGTTTGTTTATTTTAATTCTATTCTATTTTATTTATTTATTTATTTTATTTTTATTTTTATTTTATTTTTATTTTTGGCCCCGCCCACGATGTCATGACGTCATGACGTTGGCTCCCCCCCCGACGTCATGATGTCATGACGTTAGCTCCGCCCCGCATATAAAGGGCCCCCAAACAATTTTTATACGGGGCCCCGCCAAGGTAAGCTACGCTTCTGAAAAACAGCAAAGCATTTAAAGCAGAATTTGGAAAAAGTTACTATTTCTTCCACACCAGAGAGTCAACAAAAGACAAAAATGTTGTGGCACCTTAAAGACTAACTCCAGTATTTTAGCTTTCATGGATCAAGTCCACTTGGACAGACATAGGGAGTGAGACTTCATGACATTAATGGGTTGGCATCACAGACACCTCTTTAGAATTAATAATAGCAAAAGATCAGTGGGGCTATTTACAACTAGAATAACAGAAGGTATATGCTAGATCCGGAGATCTATGCGCGGGAATGAGGACGCGGGAAGCCAATGTAGTTGAACCGAACAGCACGTCTGTTTATTGTGAGGACAGCCTAACAACAACAACAACGGCCGGGGAGGCAGGACTTTAAATACCCTGCTTGACCCAGCCCACTGACCAATAGGAAGCGGCGATTTTCCCGCCGCTGAACTTTTGAATATCCAACACCCCTTCCCCCCAGAATGCACTGCAACCTTATTTACATACATAATCAGCCAGATGATGGGGGCGTGTGCGAACCCTACTGGACCTGCGCAGTTCAGTCGGCGCTGGGGCATCTAGCGGAGCGGACCTGTCTCTCCCGCTCTGCCCCGTTCTGGTAGGGGCCTGTTCCGGATTTCCTGTGGTGGCTTCAACGGTGACCGGGGTTGGACCTGCTTCCCCAGGTAAGTTTACCGGCACCGGGCCTGAGCTAGAGGGGGTGTTGTAGGGCTGAACCGGGTCGGTGACCGGTTCAACTAGTACTGGTGTGTCTGGTTCAGGGATGAATGGCCCCTCCGAATTGAAGTCGTTCTGCGTGTCGGGACTCGTCCGCCTCCTGAGCTGGTCGATACGGCGTTTCCATATTCGGCCATCAGCGAGGTGGACCTTGTAAGTGTAGGGGCCCAGCATGTCACCTATGGTACCCTCCTCCCATGGCGGGCCCGCTGCAAAATTCCTGGCGTAGACAGGTGTGTCTATGGGGAAAGTGCGGCCTCACGTGTGTCCCTCTTGGAATTTGTCTGGGGAGTACCGTGGGTGTAGGCGGTCCAGTTGGCAGCGGAGCCTCCTGCCCATCAGGAGCTCCGAGGGAGCCTTTCCTGTGGCAGCACAGGAAAGATTATGCTGGGCTAACAGGAAGGTGTCTATTCTTTCCTGCCAGTCCCCAGCCTGCCCAAGGCTTCCTTCGTGCTGCGCACGAACCTCTCTGCTTGCCCGTTCCCTTGTGCCCTGAACGGGGAGGTGAGTGCGTGCCTGGTTCCTAGGGAAGCCAGGTACTGCTCGAATTCCGTGGCCGTGAACTGTGGGCCATTATCCGAGACCAGGGTGTCGGGAATGCCGTGTGTGGCGAACAGCTGCCTGAGCTCTAGGATGATTGCCCTGGCAGAGGTGCTTCTCAAGAGTCTCACCTCTAGCCACTTTGAGTAGGCATCCACGACAATGAGGAATATTTGGCCGTGGAAGGGGCCAGCTAGGTCGATGTGGAGCCTCTGCCACGGACCCGAGGGTTGTTCCCACTCCCTGACTGGTGCCGCCGGGGGATTTGGCTGGGACAATTGACAGGGTGCGCACTTGCTTACCCACTCTTCTATGTCCTTGTCAATCCGGGGCCACCCACGTAGCTCCTTGCCAAGCCTTTCATCTTAACCACCCCTGGATGGCTGGTATGTAGCGTTTCCAGCACTGCCATGCGCAATTTCTTGGGAATTACCACCCGATCTCCCCACAACAAACATCCCCACACACAGCACAAGTCTTCCCGCTTGTCGAAAAATGTTTTGGACTCCCCTTCCCCCTTTACCGGCCAACCGCGCTGAATCCAACTGGAGACAGTCCGGAGCTCGGTGTCTTTTGCTGTAGCCCTGGCAACTTCAGCCGAGGAGATAGGAGCAGAATCCAAAACGTCCAGCAAAAGGACCGACGCCTCCCCCCGCTCTGCGCCGTCCTGGTCAGGGAGGGGGCACCTGCTCAAGGCATCCGCGTTGTCCATGTGCTTCCCGGGGCGAAAAGTCAGCGTGTAGGAGTACCCTGACAAAAATAGGGCCCAGCGTTGCATGCGGGGGGACAGTGCAGACGGCGTAGGGCGGTCCCCCGCCAAGAGTCCAAGTAGGGGTTTGTGGTCAGTGACGAGCTCAAAATCCCATCCGTAGAGGTAGTCGTGGAACTTTCTTACCCCTGCCACAGCTGCTAACGCCTCCTTGTCTATCTGTCCGTAGTTCCGTTCTGTCGGAGACATTGTCCTAGAGTAGTAGGCGATGGGTGCCTCAAGCCCGTTGGGCAGCCGGTGGGCGAGGACTGCGCCAACTCCGTAGGGTGAGGCGTCGCAGGCGAGGACGAGCGGCAGGGTGGCGTTATACTGGATCAGGAAGCTGTCCTGAGATAGGAGATTTTTTACAGTCTTAAACGCCGCCTCTTGTTCGGGACCCCACTTCCAACCTGTTTTGGCCGCTAGAAGTCTATGCAGCGGCTCGGCAGCGGTGGCTTTGCCCTTGAGGAATGCCGCGTAGAAATTTAAGAGACCCAGGAAAGCCTGTAACTCTTGCTTGTTTTTCGGGGCCGGGGCGTTCCGTATCGCCTTTACCTTGCCCTCGGTCGGGTGTATGCCATTCCGGTCTATGCGGAAGCCCAAAAAGTCTACAGAGGGTACCCCCAACAAACACTTGTCCCGTTTTACCCTCAACCCGGCAGCCCTGAACTTCGCAAGGACAGCCGCGACTCTGTCCTTGAGTTGCCCCGGGTCCTCCGCGATGATCAGGACGTCATCAAAATAGGGTACCACCCAGTGATGGGATGTTACCGGTTCTGAACGGATCCACAGAACCGTTATAAGGATTTCCGGAGGGGTCTCCGGGAGGGTAATATCGGTTTTGAGGCGTCCGGATCGGACGCCTCACCGGCAGAAAAAAAAAAAATTTAATTTGAGCCAAAATGGCTCCAATTCAGTGCGCATTAAGAGCCGAAAGAAACCCGCCGAAAAGAGGGTCCTCCCGAACGAAGCCCTTCCCTCACACGGAGAGCAAAGCAAGCCGTCCGACCCGGAGGCGGCGCGACTCAGGTCCCCCCTCAGGAGCGCCACGCGGGTTTCCCGCCGCGCACCCAACCTGGGTGCCAAAAAACCTGAGGCGCGCCAGAGTCCAGAGGCTCCTCTGGGGCACTGCAGCGAAAACGGGAGGCTGTTCTCTCTCTTCCCCCCCCCACGACCCTCTCCCCCACTCCGCCCAGAGTCCGTCACACACACACACACACACACACTCGCTCCGTGCTGTAGGAACCTCCTCTGAGCCGCCGCCGCCCCCGGACCCCTTCGTGGCTGGCAATGGTTTGCCTCGTAGAGATCTTATGGGAGGGAGGGAGGACGAGCGGCGCCCTCCGCATCGCTATTCCGAGGCAGCCCTCGCCAAGAGCCAATCAGGTGGGGGGTGGGGTGGGGGCTTGCGCGGTGCCAGTCCGGACAAAAACAGGACTCAGGTGGCAAAGACACACGCGCGGCCCGCCTGGACCCCTTCCTCATCCTCTGCCGCCCGTCCTTACCAAGACAAGACGGCTCTTTTAGGGGGCAATCGCTGGACCCTGCAGGCTTTTCATCGCTCGCCCCCCCCCCAGGCAGAAGGCGCTCCCTCCCCTGCTGAATAGTGGGCACCCCCCCCCCTGCCAGCCCGCCGCCAGAAGTTCGAAAAAGGTAAAGATCGCGGCTCGACTGCGGGGGTTAGCTGGGATCCCGAGGGTTCCCCCCATCCTCGCCTAATCCCCGCAGAGCCGTCCGCGTGCACGCCCGAGGATTCAAAAGGGTAGGAATACCCTTTCGAATCCTCGGGCGTGCGCGTGGGCAGCTCTGCGGGGGTTAGGCGACGATGGGGAAAACCCTCGGGATCCCAGCTAACCCCCGCAGTCGAGCCGCGATCTTTACCTTTTTCGAACTTCTGGCGGCGGGCTGGCAGGGGGGGGGTGCCCACCCACCCACCCAGCCAGCTTGCCGTCAGACTGGGCGCTCGTCGGGGGGGGGGGGTGGCGCCATAGCGGGGAGCCCCTGGCTGCTGGCTGGGTGGCTGGGGGGGAGGAGGTGGGCAGCGCGCGCGTGCAGGGTCGGGGCCGCCCATGGAGCGTTGCGGCCGGGAGCGTGGGCCGCCCGGCTAGGCGCGGCGCCGGGCACCAAGGCTGGGGGCCAGCCCCAACGGTCCCCATTGTAAGTGGGGTTTGTGTTTGGGGTGGGTGGGTGTTTGGGTGTATTTTTATTTAATTATTATTTTATTTATTTTATTAACGGTTTTGTGGGGGGGGGTTGAGGGGTGTGTGTGTGTGTGTTTTATTTTTATTTTATTTATTTTATTTTTGGCCCCGCCTACAACGTCATGATGTCATGACGTTGGCTCCACCCATGACGTCATGACGTTAGCTCCGCCCCCACTGTGATGACGTCAGGGTGGGGTATAAAAATTTTTATCATCCCATCACTGGTACCACCCCTGGGAGGCCGTGGAGGAGTCTCTCCATAGTGCTTTGGAAAAGTCCTGGCGCTATGCTGACCCCAAATTGTAAACGGGTACATTTGAACGCTCCCCGGTGGGTCACTATGGTCTGCGCCTCGGCCGTGGCATTGTCCACCGGTAGCTGCTGGTAAGCTTGTTATTATTATTATTATTATTATTATTATTATTATTATTATTATTATTATTATTATTATTATTATTATTATTATTATTATTATTATTATTATTATTATTATTATTATTATTATTATTATTCAATTTATATGCCGCCCTACTCGGTGCAACCGACTCAGGGCGGCTCACAAAACTCACAAATATAACATTCAACACTATAATCAATTAATAAAACATTTCAGCAACACTTCAAATAATACAAAATCAAAATCAAAAACATATCAGAAATCCCCAATCCCCAATCACAGTTACAGTTCAAAATCCCCAGAGTCCCCAATCATAATTACAAATTACAAATTACACAATATCAGGTCATCATAAAAGCACAGCTGTCGGCATTCTTCTGCTCTGGGCCAAGATGGCGAGGCCAAAATGGCGAGGCCTGGAGTGAGGGTGCGAGCGTCCTCTCGCCAGCAGGAGCGTCCTCTCGCTACCTGCCACCGACGGTCTTTGATGGTGAAGACTGGAGGGGGCGGGAACGTCCTCTGGGCAGCCACAGCTGTCAGCATTCTTCTGCTCCGGGCCGAGATGGCAAGGCCAAAATGGCGAGGCCCGGAGTGAGGGTGCAAGCGTCCTCTCGCTACCTGCCACCGACGTTCTTTTAATGGTGATAGCTTGGCAAAAATCTTTCCGGGGCCTAACGAGTGTAGCAAGTGATCGATGACGGGAACCGGGTAGGGGCTTGGTTGCAGGGCCTTGTTAATGGTGCATTTGTAGTCCGCACAAATCCGCACCGATCCGTCCGGCTTTATGGGGGTCACTATGGGGGTCTCCCACCTGGCATGGTCAACCGGAACGAGTATTCCCTGGGCTACCAGCTTGTCCAGTTCCCTTTCCACCCTGGGCTTTAGGGCCAAGGGAATCCTCCTAGCTTTAAGGCGGATCGGGGCAACCCTTGGGTCTAGTGAGAAGGAGATAGGTGACCCCACATACCTGCACAGTTCCTCCCTGAAGACTTCCTGGAATTCCGCCATCAGGTCCTCCCGCAGCGAGGTCTCACTGGCAGTGGCGTCGCGCAGAGTTCAGCCGCCGGGGGCGAAGAACAAACTCGCTCCCCCCCCAGCTCGCCGCTGCCGCCGCCCCCCCAGGACCCAGGCAGAAGGTGGCCCTCCTGCTGACGAGCGGCACGCGCGCGTGCCGCACACCTCCGCCCGCCAGCCCACCCAGCTAGCCGCCAGGGGCGCCACCCACCCCCGACGAGCGCCCCGCGCGCGCACACACACACACACACCAACCCTTCTTGCACTGCAGCTAAAACGTTGCGAGTTCGATCCTGGCGGGATACCAGATTGCCTAAGCCAGGGGTTTGCAAACTTGGCTCTCCAGGTGTTCTTGGACTTCAATTCCCAGAAGCCCAAGTCAGCACTCCTGCTGATCAAGGCTTCTGGGAACTGAAGTCCAAGAACAGCTGGAGAGCCAAGTTTGCTGACCACTGGGCCATTCATCCTTCCGAGGCCGGTTAAATGAGTACCCAATGGGACGGAGGCGAGCAGGGCTCACCAGCAAAAGGGCTGCCCTCCGCCTGGGAAGTCCTGCACGCGCGCGCGCCCGCTTCCCACCTCCTCCCGCCCAGCCAGCCGCCAGGGGCTCCGCGCCACGGCGCCACCCACCCCCGACGAGCGCCCCCTCTGACGGCAAGCTGGGTGGATGGCTGGGCGGGCAGAGGTGGGCAGCGTGCGCGCGTGCGTGCAGGACTTCCCAGGCGGAGGGCGGCCCTTTTGCTGGCGAGCGTTGCTCGCCTCCGTCCCATTGGGTACTCATTTAACCGGCCTCGGAAGGATGAATGGCTTAGGCAATCTGGTATCCCGCCAGGATCGAACTTGCAACGGAGGCGGAGTCAGGGGCAGGCGGCGAAGAGCCCCCGACGGCCAGCCAGGTGGACGGAGGCGAGCAGCGCTCGCCAGCAAAAGGGCCGCCCTCCGCCTGGGAAGTCCTGTTTCCTAACCCCAGGCAGAGGGAGGCCAAAGTGGTGGGGACATTTTGCCGCCCCCTGAAAGCCGCTGCCCGGGGCATCCGCCCCCCCCGCCCCCCACGCTACGCCACTGCTCACTGGGCTGTTCGATAGTTGAACTGTGGATGCCCGCGATGGTCAGCCCCAGGGCCGGAAACCAGTTCGTTCCCAGGAGAGTTGGAACTTTTCCGTGGACTACGGTGATCGGCAGGGTCGATTCCTTCTCTCCATACTTGACGTGGACCCATTTCTGGCCTGCGACGGGGAGGAATTTGCCTTGGCAATCCTTCACACGGAGTCGTTGGGGAATCAGGTCAGCCTCTCTGAGGGAGGGGAAGGCTTGCTTCATCCACCTCCAGGATATGAGGGACACGGCGGCCCCCGAGTCGACCTCCATCCGGCACTCCTTTCTGTCGATCCGGACCGTTGTGTGGAACTTCCGTCCCTTCTCTGTGTTAGCATGGCTAATGGTGATGGCGTGTGCCTCGGCATCTTCGAATCTGGTGCCATTGTTTGCTTGGCGCCTGTGATTCGTCTGGTGATTGGTGGCCACCTTGGTCGGCGGGAGATTTTGAATCTGCCGGTCAGTTTGGTTTCCGGTTTGTTTCGTGCGGCAGGCCCTCGCAATATGCCCCCGTTTGTCGCAATGGCGGCAAATTGCATCTCTGAAGCGACAATGTGCCCGTTGATGGGGCCCCCCGCAGCTGGCACAACGGTGACCGCTCTTGCCCTGGCTTGCCCCGTCAGTCGTGCATACCTCCGCTTCCTCGTCGTCCTCCTCCTCGGGGACGGTATCCTCGTGGTGGACGGTGGCTGGGCGCTGCGCCGACGGGGCCCGGTGGAGAGAGGATGCGGCCGAAGAAGAGACCTCATAGGCTCTCGCCTCATCTAACACGGTGGCCAGAGTTAATTCTCTTCGGGCTAAGAGGCGCCTTCTGAGTTTGGTGTCCAGGACCCCTCGGATGATCTGTTTGATCAGGGCATCTTTGAGGTTTGGCCCAAATGCAGCCGGAATGGGTGCTGCTCGCAGGGCTGCTACAAACTCACTTATGGGCTCCCCAACCCTCTGGTAACGGTCTCGGAAGTGGATCCGAAAGACGAATTTCGAGGGGGCCGAAGAGAAGTGTTCCTTGAGGGTGGACTGCAAGGTCTGCCACGAAACCTGCATGATGGGCGTCGGAGCCACCAGGGCTTGGGCCACCTCGTAGACCTTCGAACCACAATGGGTGAGGAAGAACGCCTTCTTCCTCCCCTCTGAAATTTCTCCCAGTTCAGCGGCTAGGAGGGAGAATTTGAAGCGGTCCAGGTAGCTCTCCCACTTCTCGTCCTTCGGCTGGAAAGGTGGCGGGGGAGTGTAGGTAGCCATGGCGTTGTGCCGATTCAGCTGGCTCGATGTGTCCTTGCGGTTCTGGCTCGATCCTCAAATCCCACCTTCGTCGCCAGTGCTAGATCCAGAGATCTATGCGCGGGAATGAGGACGCGGGAAGCCAATGTAGTTGAACCGAACAGCACGTCTGTTTATTGTGAGGACAGCCTAACAACAACAACAACGGCCGGGGAGGCAGGACTTTAAATACCCTGCTTGACCCAGCCCACTGACGCTGAACTTTTGAATATCCAACAGTATATTTATTTAATCAAATTTATATGCCGCCCTCCTCAAAAAGACCAAGGGCGGCAAACAAAGCTTTAAAAGACACATAAAACAGAGTATAAAATGAAGATTAAAATATTAATCTAATTAATAGTATTCTAAGCGGAATTAAAAGATTAAAAATTCATACATTGAGAGGGAGGGATCAGATGAGCCAACAACCCGAAGATCCCAGATTGGGGTTCAATTTTTTTTTACCGTGAACTTTGTTTCTCTTGAGTTATAAAAAGTCGATTGATGTATGCAAGATAAACATTCTGGCATTAAAGGTAAAGGTTTCCCTTGCTCGGAAGCCAGTTGTATCACTCATCCCTGTTTACAGCCCAAGAGCTAGTGCTGTCTGCATTAAAGTAAAATGCACCTATGCATGTGCAGAATGCTGCCTTAAATGGACCCATGGCTGTTGTAAACGTGTTCAGTAGGTTTCTGTGCCTACGCAGGTGCGGTTTACTTCCAGGAGTAGTGAGGACCGGATGAATTGGTGTTAGGGACCAGATCTGGCCCACAGGCCATAGTTTGGGCACCCCTGGTCTACTCCATTACCATAGCAGGATATCTGGCCAGACAGATGGTTTGCATTGCGCGCCAGTGATTTCTCCCCCTCTCTCTTTCTCACCAGTTACGGAACTGATGAAATGTTTTAGGAAGTCTGCTGCAAACTTCCTTCCTCCTGCCCTCGGCCTCAAACTTTCACTTTTGGTCAAAGGTTACAACTCAAACAGAATGGGGACCTACGTAGATTCTCACCATGTCACAGCCTTGGCTGGAAATTTGGCTGGTGATGAAATGAAAAAATCCCAAACTCCCCCCCCCCCCCAGTTCAAATGACCCTGACTAACCAAAGCCAGAGTTATTTCATTTCTTCGCCAACGAGGGCAGCTTTTTCAGCACCACCGTTGAGGTCAAAGTCTACTGTTTGCTCTCTGCGGCTTATTCATGGATCGCTCTGACTTCCTTTACATTTACACACTGGTCCAGGATTACTTGAAACATATCAGCCGAAAGGAAGAAACTGACTTTGAGATTCCTCCAAGCAAAGTGGCCGGAGTCCTTCGCAAAGTCGCGTCTGCACTTCAGGATGAGGTTGAAAGCAACCTGAAATTATCTTTGGACTCACTTCAGGTCAACTCGGTGGAAGAGGCCGGCCGAGTGTTCAGCCAGGTGATGGAAAGTGAGTTTGCAGATGGAAACATGAACTGGGGACGCATTTTGACAATATTCGTGTTTGGAGGGATCCTGGCTAAAAAGCTGAGAGAACAGGGTGTTCTTTGGACGGACAAAAATCTGGAGCAGATTTCTCTTTTCGTCACAGATTATATTGTTAAAACCAAGGCAAAATGGATCCATGAAAATGGAGGTTGGGTAAGTTTTCATCCCACACTTCCCTTCAAATAAGTCCAGGATGAATTTCTTCAGGTTAGCGAGAGATTTAATTGAAAGAAAAATAAAAACCCATTTAGCTAAGACGCTGACTGGGAGGCGGAAGGTCAGCAGTTCGATTCCTGAGTACTGTAGGATGGAATGAGCTCCCGTCTTTGTCCCAGCTCCTGCCAACCTAGCAGTTCGAAAGCAAGAAATTGCAAGTAGATTAATGACCACTTTGGAGGGATGGTAACAGTGTTCCATGCACTCCGGTGTCTAGGCATGCCTGACATGACCATAGAAATGTCTGCAGAAGCAGACAGTGCTGGCTCTTTGGCTTTGAAACAGAGATGAGCACTGAAACCTAGAGTCGGATACGACTGGCTTTCGAGCAAGGGAAACCTAATCCATATGAACTGTCATTCTTTTTCTTTCTCTAGCTTTTATTCTTGATGCTTTTTATTTTTATTTAACCTTTTGGCAGTTAAATATGTGCTTATATTATTGTTCTTTTATATCTATACTTAGGGGCTTTAATTTTTATTTATTTTTGCTATTTTCTCTAATACCTTTCTGACAGTTTTGACTAACTTGTATATGTTGAACATGTCCCCCACCCTATCCACGGGTTATATATGAATGGAAGGTCGGCAGGTCAGCAGTTTGAGACCTGCGTGCTGCATGATGGAGTGAGTTCCCGTCTCTGTCCCAGCTCCTGCCAACCTAGCAGTGCAAAAGCAAGAAATTACAAGTAGATAAATATGTGTGGATTCGACAGGAAAGGTACACACTGTTCAGTGCACTCCGCTATCTAGTCATGCCTGCCACATGACCACGGAAATGTCTGCAGAAGCAGACAGCGCTGGCTCTTTGGCTGTAAATTACAATGAGGACTGAACCTTAGTGTCGGATACGACTGCCATTCGAGCAAGGGCAGCCTTGTCTTTACCTATTACAGTTGCCAACTTTATTTTCTGATGGGCTCCTCATCTTTAATAGCTGAAGAGCAGGCAGGTAAACACAGGCAATACTTGGGCCCATCAATTTTGCCCAGGAGAGGAATGAAAGTATTGTTCTTCATGTTTTTAATACAAACGCAGCAAAATGTACATTCCCCCCTCATGAATTCGGTGGAAAGTACAGGGGATTTTTTTTAAAAAAAGAAAAACTAATTAAAGTAAAAATATGCATCTCATTGTTACACTGAACTTTCCATCCGTGGGTGTATCTTTCGGGGAAGTCACATACTGTACATAAAAGTGTAATGGCATTTTCCTGAAGACTTTTGGTCTTTCCATCACATTTCTAAGAAGCAGTTTATATCACAGTTTCACTGCAGTTTCATGGCCTTTTGCTCATTTTCAGTCTCGGACTCTGAAACTGAAATTAGGGGCTTTTTAAAACTATACTTTTTATAGGCAGATACCAGCTCTATCAGATTTCTATTTTATCCCCAAAGGAACTTCTAATGTATTTTTTATTGCTGCTGTTGCAGCAGCCACTATATTGAGAACGAATGTCAAAAAAAGACATTTAGGCCAGGGACCCGAGATAGATCAATCATCAAGGCAAAAAACATATTTCTTAAAACATTTTCCTTCCAGGCAGTCAAATCTTTCAGTGCTCCATGTTTGAGAAAGCAAACTGGCCAACCAAACGGTACTGTTTCCATCCACCAGCTACAAAGCACAAGCAGGCCAATTACGGTAGCAAAATGCCGCTTGTGTTAGAATAAACAGCCCATTTTCTCTTTATTTCTTAATTGAAAATCTTCCGTAAACACCTTCACCAACCCGGAAAGGTGTACAGTTGAAACTTTCTTAAACCACAGATTCAAAATGATTTTTAAAGCCATTCTCAGACTGAAGGCCAGAGAGAATAATATAGTTATGAACCATCCGTTAGACGTTGACTAAGGATGGAGACCTTCTGACTACACACTCTGAAAGTATTTCCCCATCAAGATCCTTTACCGGAGCATCATCTGATGCTGAGATTGCTGACTGGAAGGTCGGAGTTCGATTCCTGGGTACTGCATGATGGAATGAGCTCCCATCTCTGTCCCAGTTCCTGCCAACCTAGCAGTTTGAAAGCAAGAAATTGCAAGTAGATAAATAGGGACCACTTCGGTGGGAAGGTAAAGAGTGTTCTGTGCACTCCTGTGTCTAGGCATGCCTGCCACCTGTCCACGGAAATGTCTGCAGAGGCAAACAACACTGGCTCTTTGGCTGTAAACAGGGATGAGCACTGAACCCCAGAGTCGGATACAACTGGCTTTTGAGCAAGGGTGACCTTTCTCTGTCTTGGGAAGCCGTTGTTCCTAGCTTCTTTGTTTGAGGGGTCACTCCATAGGACCATGAATGAAGATTTGAGATGTGTGGGAATAACAGCAACAATAAATGTCATAATACCAGGTTGTTACCTTAGATGGGCCTTGGCGGTTAGCGGTTAAGACTTCGTGGTTAAGATGCTGAGCTTGACTACTGGAAGATCCTCTGTTCGAGACCTGAGTACTGCATAAAGAAAGTGAGCTCCCATCTCTGCCCCATCTCCTGCCAATTTAGCTGTTTGAAAGCAAGACATTGCAAGTAGACAAACAGGCACTGCTTTGAAGGGAAAGGTAACAGGGTTCCCTGCACTTTGGCATCTAGTCATACCCGTCATAAAACCATAGAAACATCTGCAGATGCAGACAGAGCTGCCTCTTTGGCTTGAAATAGAGATGAGAACTGTCCCTTAGAGTCAGACACAACTGGCTTTAGAGAAAGCTTGTCTTTGGTGCCAACTGTGGATGTGCTGTCTTAGGTAGCTACTTCACCTTGCCTAAAGATAGGGCCGGCACTGAGTCGACAATATTCCTGAGATCATAAAACAACACCCTAATGAAAATTTTATGTCTTTTTCTTCTCCCTGCCTCCAGGATGATGGCTTTGTCCCCAAATTTGAAGATAAGAGTCCCTGGCTGTCCTGGCACAACGTGAAGGCCAAGCTTGACTCCGTATTCTCTTTCTTCAGTCAATATTACTGAAAAAGATGTTGTTCCTGAATGCAAAATGCTTCCACGAGGTCTTATGTTCAGTTGGCTTCAAGAAAAGCCAGATTGCCCTGCTGTGTCAAAACCAGCACCTTCTCTTTTAAAACATTTCAGATGTTATTTATACGCTATTTATTTGTACAGTTGTTTTGTCTCACATTAAAACTGTAGCTGTTACCCATCTCGGTTGGCACGACGCTGTGCCAAATGAGTTTCTATCAGGTTTTATTATGGATCGTATTAAATCTTTCCAAAGAATTGCCATGCTCTAGTCCGTGATAACCTCTTCCCGCTTGTGGGTCAAATGGCTGGTGGGGTGTGTGTGCGATACAGCACAAGTAGATGTGAGAGGTTAAAGGTCTAAAGGTCAAGGTCTCCCTTGCTCAGAAAGCCAGTTGTATCTGACTTGAAGGGGACAGTGCTCATCTCCATTTTGTCCCTTGCAAAAACTTGTATTTCAAAAATAATCCAGGAGGTAAATATCCAGTCTGTGTGGAAAAACACAACCGCCAAGGAGCTAATGAATAACTGGACACACTTAGTATTTTTGGTAATATTTAAAGACCCTTTGAATTGGAAGAGCCGGCCAGACTTTTCCAGCTTTTAAATAAGAGATCTGCAGCTAAGCCCTTTTTAAACTTTTAACATTCATCCTTAAGAACTGGGCTTATATATAGAAAGTCTGGGCAATCAGTTAAATGGTCTATCGAGACAAACATGGCTCTCCTGGATTAACAAACCTGATGTCTGTATTGCATTTTAAGAATAAAGCATTCCTCTCCTACCAAACCTTTGACACAGTTTAAACCAATGTTTCCTAATGTGGAGGCCACACCCCAAGGGGGACGGATGGATTCAAAGCCCAGAGGTCAATACATTGGTTGGTCAGCACTTGGGGGGATTGATGACCACCTCCTCCTCCTCCTCCTCCTCCTCCTCCTCCTCCTCCTCCTCCTCCTCCTCCTCCTTCTTCTTCTTCTTCTTCTTCTTCTTCTTCTTCTTCTTCTTCTTCTGTATTTGAATCCAAATAAAGGCTGTCCTCATGGCAATCAGCCATGAAGATTGTCCTGAGAATATAATGCGCTGAGATACAGGCCTTTCATCTGCCTTCTGCATCAAAGCGTTCAGCAAGTCACTTTCTGGTCCTGAGCCCTTTTGACACGCAAAGTCCTCCTCAGCCCCAGGCCAGGATGGATGAAGCTGCCGCCCTCCATCAAGAGGGATTCAAGTGGGATTTAATCCATTTGGGGACCATCGCCCAGAATTGACTTAGGCTTCTAGGAATGGAAGTCCAAAAACCAAAAGTTGCACAACACAGGTTTAAACCAACTCTAGGTACCCTTTCCAGGTTCCCTTGCTGAGGTCTACATTTCAAAACACAAATTTACTTAGTCCCCCTCTATGAAATGGTATTCTGCAAGAGACTACGTTTGGGTTAGCGGTTCAGAGACTGAGCTTGAAGACCGGAAGGTTCAAGACCTGAGTGCTGCATGACAGAGTGAGCTCCTGTCCCAGCTCCTGACAACCTTGCAGTTCCAAAGCAAAAAATCGCAAGTAGATAAATAAGTACCACTTCAGTGGGAAGCAATCCGGTGCTTAGTCATGCCTGTCACATGTCCATGGAAACATCTGCAGATGCAGACAGCACTGTGTCTTAGGCTATAAACAGAGAGTTGGATACGACTGGCTTTCGAGCAAGGATGCCCTATATTGTACTTACTTTTATTTCAGTAGATAGTACTGTATATACTCGAGTATAAGCCTAGTTTTTCAGTCCCAAAAATGAGCCCCAAGAGGGGGAAACGGCTTATACTCGGGTCAATGACCACGAGGGTCCCAAGACCACATTGGATGGAGATGCACCAAAAAACCCTCCAGATGTTCTTCTACTTCAACACCCTTCAACTTGCAGCTAGTGTGGTCAAAACAATCAGTGATGGGCAGAAAGAAGTTTTACATCTGGAGGTCCACCAGCTGCCATAAAAGACCTGCTGCGTGTATTTTGAGATGAAGTATGGAAAGTCTATGCAACTGAGTGAAGGGGTGGGTATGACCCTGCAGATACGGCTGGATGATAGCCAGTATCACTCCACAGATTAGATAGCAGCTTGGACTCCGATTTCCAAAAGCCCAGTTCGATATATCTGCTAATCAGGACTTCTGGAAATCAAAGTTCAAGAAAATCTAGTGACCCAAGACTAGGGGCTCAAAAACAACTCACTTTACATGTTGCTTTTTCTATATTCCCCCTGGTCGCTCACTGGTTAAACTGCTGTACTGCAGCCAAAATGTTGTGCGTTTGATCCTGACAGGAACCCAGGATGTCTCTGCCTTCCACCCTTCCGAGGTCAGTAAAGTGGGGGGCAAAATGCTCATTAACTTGTGATCTGCCCAGAGAGTGCCCTAAATGCTACAGGGCAGTATAGAAGTGCAATTACTACTGCTTATGTGATTAAAGGTAAAGGTCACCCTTGCTCGAAAGCCAGCCGTATCTGACTCTAGCGTTCAGTGCTCATCTCTGTTTTATAGCCGAAAAGCCAGCGCTGTCTGCGTTTTGCAGACGTTCCCGTGGACATGTGGCAGTCATGCCTAGACACTGAAGTGCACGGAATGCTGTTTACCATCCCACCGATTTCTTGCTTTCGAATTGCTAGGTTGGCAGGAGCTGGGACAGAGACAGGAGCTCGTTCCACCATGCAGTACTCAGGTTTTGAACTTCTGGCCTTCCACCTTCCAGTCAGCGTCTTAACCACTTGAGCCACTGCAGCCCCACTTACATGGTTAGAAGGGGGTAAACTGATTTGGGTAACCAGTCCTTGCATACCACAAACAGGATTGGTGCATACCACAAACAGGATGGTTCATTATCACTGTGGAACAGGAACGACCTTGTCCACAAGACAGACTGTCTGCTGTGCATTTAGGACAACAGAGCAGAACTATTAGGCAAGATTGAGGAGGTGAAAGATAAAGAGTTTTGAAACAGAAGTGGAGCAAAGAAGTCAGCACGAAACGAACTGTGGGACAGATGTGTGCAATAGCATAACGTCAACGGGCGAGATCTCAGTGAACCGAAATGTTTCTGTTACTTTGCCACCACTGCTGGATCACTGATCTTCTAGACAATATTTATGAACCTGTTGTTCGGTGCAGCAGAGTGCCAAGGTGGAAACAGAGATCATCCAAGCCAGGCTTCTGATCAGTCAGGGGTCTGCAATGGCTCAGTGGTTAAGACGCTCACCTTGTTAGCTGGAAGGCTGGCAAGCTGGCAGTTCGAGACCCGAGTACTGCACGACAGTTTGAGGGCCCATCTCTGCCCCAGCTCCTGCCAAACTAGCAGTTCGAAAGCAAGAAATTGCAAGTAGATAAATAGGGACCACTTGGGTGAGAAAAGATCTTGGGGACGTGAAAGGAGCCTCATGCAGGGATTCCCAAGCAGAGTTTCTCCAGCACAAATCCTTTCAACCCAGAAATCACCTATGTGTGCTTCTGACCTGGTTAAAAAAAGGTCAGGGAAGATTTAGCAAAACAGGGTCTAACCGGGAAGATTAACTCACTGTCTTGTGACAGATTTAAGACAAACAGATTCTATGTACACATCATTCCCATTCCTCCCCCATTGGCTTACAACCCAGTTTTTCAGATGATTTATGCCAGCCTCTTATCTTTTACCGTTGGGGTGGTAGAGAGAAGCTTGGCTTGAGAACATTCTACATCCCGTTTTTTGGTCTAGGGATTGAAAACAACTGTCTTCCCCATTATAGGAGTTAAGTGTGAGCCTGCCAGATGTGCTTGGGATCTGGGCATTGAAGACCAACATCTGGAAAGCCTTATCTTGGTTTCCAGATGCTTTATGAGGGCTAGAATACAAGGGGCTGGAATGCAGGCCTGTTTTTCAAATATGTACACAAAATACAGACATCTTGGAACTGAACATACACAACTGTGGATAATTTTCTGCTTTTGCATCTTGTGGGCAGGAGGAGTGACCCTATGTTCTGAAGCTCCAGATGTTCGGGGCATCTCCAGATGTTTTAGGTTACATCTCAAATCCGGTTCACTGTATAGCAACAGCCTATTCGGAGTCCTTTAGATGGAATGAGCACTGGCATACTTGACATTACGTTGAAATTGACCAGACAGTAAACTAACGATGACTTTTCCGTCCAGCGGTTGTCCAAAAACGTCGGTCCAAACGTCCTGTGGAATGGGTACACCTTTCTTCTTCATTATCAAGAGTCCTGGTGGCGCAGCGGTTAAACCGCTGTACTGCAGCCAGAGCGTTCCGAGTTCGATCCTGACTAGGGCTCAAGATTGAGTAGCTCCCCCCCTTCCGAGGTAGGTAAAATGAGCGCCCAGCATGTCGGGGGCAAAACGCTGTGAACTTCCCAGAGAGGGCACTAAGCGCCATGGGGCAGTATGGAACTATTGTTTGGTAACGAATCGAGTGCTTTGTTTGTTTGCTTTTGCAAAGCCGCGTCCAGGGACTTCCTGGCCAGCCCAGCCCCCCTCCCCGCCTCCTCTTCTTCCTCCTCCTCCTCTTCCTCCCGGTCCTCGTAGCCATGGCCAGCCTGCCGGCCGCTAAGCAAGCCCTCCGCGCCGAGCTGCGCCGCCGTCTCCGCGCCCTGAGCGAAGGCGAGAAGCGGCGCCAGTCCCGACAGCTGACCAGCCAGGTGTGGCGGGGGGGGGAGATCGTCCCAGGGCAGCAGGGGCCATGCATGCGCCCCCTCCTTCCCCTGCGCGTCCCGATCCCCTTTACTTAGAGTGCCCCCTCCCCAACCAACTCACCGCCCCCCCGAGGGTCCACTCTAGAAGGGTCCCCTGTGGCTCCCCAATCCCTCCCTCTCCTTCGCGCCCTCGTGCGCCCTCGTGCGCCTTTACGCACGCCTTGGAGAAGAGAATTTGGAGGGGGGGGGAGCTAAGTCCCGCCTCCTTGCTTGCAGGGGGGGGGGGATTCCCCGTCCCCACCCACACAGGCTAAGAAGGGAGTCCCCCTTCCTTGGCTCTCTCGCCCCCTCCTTTCCTTTCCTTCCCTCCTTCTCCAAATTTGACTTTGGGGGATTTTCTTCTCGGGGAAGGAAGGAGGAGGAGGTTGTCGGTCAAAAGAGGAAGTGTGTGTGGCCTCCCTGGAGGAAGTGACGTTAATAATATGAGAAGTATGACTTTTTTTGGCGGCGGGGGGAGAAAAAAAAGATTTACCATATAGCCCCTTCTCTCCTAAGTTCCCCAAATAAATGCGCCTGAGGTCCTGGTCAGAGGCGGGGTGGGGCTTCATCCGGTGGGATGCTGGGCTCAGCCGCTGTTGAGGTTCAGGGGTTGCAGCAGGCACCTGGGTCCGTGGTGGCCCCCTTGGGCGCAGGACGGATCGCAGGATCCTTAGTGGAGTGGGGGATCCTGTCATTGAATGGGGGACCAAACTACTCAGACTCTCTGTAAAAGGAGGAGGGAGACAATGAATAAAGGGAAATGTATGGATCTGTTGAGTGGTCAGTAATTGATCTGTTTCAATACTCTGTCCTTCACTCTTCCTCTATCAGTTCTTCCTCCTCCTCCTCCTCTTCTTCTTCAAGTGCCATATCCGATTCTGAATGTTGGCAAACATCATAGCCTTCAGCCATGAAAATTGTCCTGGGAACCATATAATGCAGTGGCCTTTCATCTGCCTTCTGCATCGCAGCTTGACATCCATAGTACCTCTGATCCAGTTCCACGAATCACTTTCTGGTCCTGAGCCCTTTTGGCACACAAGTCCTCATCTGCCCCAGGCCAGTAGGGATGAAGCTGCTGTCCTCCATCAAGATGGATTCAAGTTACTTTTAATCCAATTGAGAACAATCACATTTCATTGTGGACATCAGCCATTCCTTGTAGATTTTTTTCCTTGGCTACTGGCCGATGGAGGCATTTCACTTTGATATCCTTCTTACACTGGGATGACCAGATGCCCATCTGTGCAACCTCATAGGTCTGATGCCGAACCTTGGCATTGCAGGTGTTCTTGGACTTCAGTTCCCAGAAGCCCAAGTCTCTGTGAATTCGCATAAATGGGTTTACTGTAGCCCATTTGTGTGAATTCACAGAAACTTGGGCTTCTGGGAATTGAATTCCAAGAACACCTGGAATGCCAAGGAATGCCATCACGGTCATAGGTTATTCTATCTGTAGGGAAGCAGTCTGGAGCTGCCAAACACATCCCTTATTAAACTTCTTATGAGTTTCAAGAACCTGCAGTCTTAAAGAGAGATGAAAATATGGTGAAAACATTTATGTGCTAAAATATTGGGGAATCAAAAGAAATGAAGGGGCAGGAAGGAGCAGTTTATCTGGATGCCTTTGTCTAGATCTCCATTTTCCAAAGTTCTTAATTGGAAACTGGAGTTTGACCTTCTCATTTGTGTTTAATTAGTCACTGTACAGCTTAATATTTGCTACGGTGGTTAAAGTCCTGTTTCCCTTGTTTTATTTTGCAAACTTGGGTGCTTTTCCCCCCAGTCTGATTCACCGTGCGGCCACTGGCATGTGTCTTCCAACTTTAAATAAAACCATTTTCTTTGGGGGCCCGTGATGAGAAAAGATACAGCAACTGCTGTGTATCAATACATATTTAATGCAAAAATATTGGACAGTTTTAAACAGAACCTGCTTTCGATTGGGGTTGGATTGGGAGAGAAGAGTTTGGATGGCTAGTAAGTTGCTCAGTATGGCAAGTGAATAATAATAATTTTGTGTCAGAAATTCTGGGTGGAAAGGATTTTTGTTAGAGGAACTCTGCTCAGGGGACACTCAAATGAGGCTCCTGTCAGGTCCCCCAAGATCTTTTAACACAGAAGGGGGCCCCTATTTGCAATTTCTTGCTTCTGAACGGCTAGACTGGCAGGAGCTGGGACAGAGATGGGTGCTCAAACTGTCATGCAGTACCCTGGTCTGCTGACCTGCCAACCTCCCGGATGTCAAGTTCAGTATCTTAACCACTCAGCCACCACAGTCCCATGCAGATAACCCCAATGCCTTTTGGGAAAGCGAGGCATTAAAACAAATGAGCGTCTCCCCACTTCATAGGCTCTGTGTGCAACTTTTCCCCCTGAACCTAGGTGATCCAGCACGGCCGGTATCAGGCCTCTCAGCGCATTGCAGTGTTCCTGAGCATGTCGGACGAAGTCCAGACAGCAGAAATCATTAAGGACATCTTTCAGCGTGGCAAAGAGTGCTTCATTCCACGGTATCGGCCCCAGAGCAGCCACATGGATATGGTGAAGCTGGCTTCCTACGAAGAAATCGCCTCACTCCCGCTGACATCTTGGAACATCCATCAGCCGGCGGAGGATGAGACGAGAGATGAGGCTTTGTCATCAACAGGTGAGCATTGGCGCTATTTGGTCTGAGGGGGCCGCATGTGTAACTTTGAAACAGAAAAGGAAAAGGAATCGTCCATTAAAATAGGGAACAGGTTTGCATGTATGGGTTTAAGTGTGTCCCAAAACCCTCAAATAGGTGTGGCAAGTTAGACATCCATTAGGTCAGGGCCGCCCTTGCTCGAAAGCCACTTGTATCAGACTCTAGGGTCTGGTGCTCATCTTTGTTTGCTGCCAAATAACCAGCAGTGTCTGCATCTGCAGATGTTTGTTTGTTTGTTTGTTTAGATTTATTATCCCACCCCAATCAGGCGAATCTGACACTAGGAGGCTTACAGAAAAAGAAAAAAAGGTTTTATTTTATTTATTTATGATACATTATGAGTACAAAACAAACTAAACAATCCCGCTATACCCCTACAAATTCAGAAATTGAAACCCGCTCACAGTGCCTACTCACAGTGCCTCAATGCTGATCATCAAGTGGTGGTTAACTAACTTGAGGACTAACGGTCTAGGGTGCCAAAGTCCACAGGGAAGGGTAATGGTCCCCAAGTGGATTAAATCCCACTTGAATCCCTCTTGATGGAGGGCAGCAGCTTCATCCATCCTGGCCTGGGGCTGATGATGAGGACTTTGCATGCCAGAAGGGCTCAGGACCAGAAAGTGACTCATGAAACTGGATCAGTGGTCTGGATGTCACGCTAAGGTGCGGAAGGCAAATGGAAAATCAATGGTTGATGAGGACAGCCAATATAAATCTAAATAAATAAATAAATATCTGGAATTGGATACGGCACTTAAAGAAGAAGACTCCTATGTATGTGCGCACAGGTTGTTGTTCGGTCGCACAGTCAATTCCGACTCTTTGCGATGACCCCATTGACCACTGTCCACCAGGCACTTCTGTCCTCCACCATCTTCCTCAATCCGCCCAGCTCTGTGCCCATTGTATCTACAATACCATCCAGCCATCTCATTCTTGGCTGCCCCCTTCTTCTTTTGCCCTCCACCTTTCCCAGCATCAAGGCTTTCACAAGTGAATCCTCTCTTCTCATTTGATGTCCAAAGTACTTTAATTTCATCTTCAATATTTGTCCTTCCAAGGAACAATCAGGGTTGATTTCTTCTAAGACCGACCTATTTGTTCTCCTCGCTGTCCAGGGGACTCTCAAAACTCTCCTCCAACACCACATCTCAAAGGCATCTATTCTTCTGCACAGGGTAGAATGTCTGCTGACCACATCTTCCTGGTTCTATCTGGCCCACATCCAAATTTGTTTGTCCTCAATTCCTTTGCTTCCCAGAAGTTTGCAGATTTTGGTAACTGCATCAAAACCAAAATGAAACTAAATTCTCACTTCAACTATTCTGACACTGTGGTTTGATTCATCCAGGATTAGTTCAGACCAAGTAATTTAACTGATTGTAGTTGAAACTAACTGTGGTTTGTCAAGTTGGGACATAATGAGGAACTGGGCTTAGTCAAAGGCCTAAAAAAAACCCTACCATTCATCGTGGTATTTTATTTGAATAAAGGAGAGAAAAAGAAGGCCACTCCACATTTCCTCACAGGCTTCCCTATGTAACACAAAAACTGAACTTTAACATTATACCCATATCTTTTCTGTGTGGATTTTGATCTGACTCTGTCCAGAATTTGTGTTTCTAAAAAAAGTGTTCTTGCGCCTAGAAATGTAAATGCAACCGCCGTATGCTTGGAAGCGCAAAGGGAAGGCTTTATTTATGAAATTTAGATATTTTTAAATATGTTTAAAATGGTTTTTAATCTTAATCAGTGTTAAACTGTTTTTTCAAAATTTAGTTCTGTATAATAATTTAATTTGTTATCATTAGTAAAGGTCAAGGTCACCCTTGCTCAAAAGCCAGTCGTATCCGACTCTAGGGTTCAGTGCTCATCTCTGCTTATAGCCAAAGAGCCAGCGCTGTCTGCATCTGCAGATGTTTCCGTGGACATGTGGCAGGCATGACTAGACACCGGAGTGAACAGAACACTGTTTACCTTCCCACCAAAGTGGTCCCTTTTTATCTACTTGCAGTGTCTTGCTTTCGAACTGCTGGGTTGGGAGGAGCTGGGGCAGAGACGGGAGCTCACTCCATAATGCCGTACCCGGGAATCGAACTCCGACCTTCGAGCTCAACATCTTTTTTTATATATAAAATTTTTATTTCATAAAAGACAATAACAACAAAAACAACAACAAAAAATCAACATTTTACATCCACACAAAAACTAACATTTACACCCGTGCTGTACAATGGAATTTGTAACTATAATTTTAAATAATAATAATAATAATAATTTTCCCTCTTATTTTCTTCAATTTCTCCAAAATTTACTCATTTCAGGGTTTGGCTGAATATCCTTTTTGTTTGTCAAAGCATAATTAACAGAAAGTACTCCAAATTTCCCCAAAACCTTTTTTTTACATATACTGTATATCCTTTTTTTATATTCTGTTCCATGGTTAATTTCTCGTTAGTTCAACATTTTAACCACTCGAACCACTGCTTGTTATCATTATACAGTTCTAATTGTTGTGAGCTGCCTTAGGTTCCCATATGGGGAGAAAGGTACGTACCTACCTACCTACCAACCACCTACCAACCGACCAACTACCTACCTACGTACCAGTCAGCCAGCCAGCCATTCACACAGGCATAACTGCCAGGCAGTGAAGCAAGCCTAGTCGTTACAACGTGCTGAGTTCATACCAGACTTCCTGTTGATTCTGTGTAAAATGGATCAATCTTAAATGTTGCACGGCGAGAGGCAGATCTGTGTAAACCAGTGGGATGTGCTTCTGGAAAACCTTTCTTATGAACAGCAGATGTCACCATCCCAGAGATTTCATTGTGTGACAGAGAGAGCGATGCTTCTTCCTCCACTGGTGTAATTAAATTCCTCCTCAGCCATGGCACTCACGTAGGGGAGAAATCGGGCATTCCCCCAGGAGATTTGAAGGCAGCCGGGTTAGCAGCCCACAGCCGTTTTTATTAGGACAATTGCTTAGAGGTGTTTAAAAGAAGCACTTAAATGCCAGAACGTAGGGGTGGGTTGGTGGGGTACCACAAGAGGCTGATAAGACTACAAATGGCAAAGGTAGAAAGCAGAGCCATTTGTTAAAACCGAGTGATAACCAGGCTTTGTACAGAATACATTAAAACACCGGATAACGATTGGATTGGATAACACTAAAATCACATAATGTTAAGTAATCTGGGGAGGAGAATTGAATCGAATAACGTTAAGGTCCTATGGGATGGATCGGATAACAACCGCTAAAGCCTGTGCAGTTACAATGTATCTCTATGGAGCTTTAATGTTATCCGATCCATCCCATAGGATTTTAACATGGATCGGATAACACTAAAAATCGGATAACACCAAGACTTGTGGAACCAAGTTTTAGCGTTATCTGATGTTTTACTGTACTTTTCTTCACTTCATATAATAAACTTTAGGCTGGTGTTTTTTTCATTTTCCTATCGACTGTGCGACTCAACAACAAAATGTATATTTTCTTTTTTGCAATTAAGGGGCTGAAGAACCACGGAGGTATTCAGAAACCAACCAACCAAAACCATCAAAATTATGACAGTAGAGCAGAGGTGCCCAAACTATGGCCCAGGAGCCAGATCTGGCCCCTGACACCAATTTATCCGGCCTGCTCCACCCTTCCTGCTACAGGACACAGAAGTAAAATGTGCTCATACAATTGCTGCACTAGAGGGCACTTAAACACTTAAAGAGTATTAGAGGGATTACTTAACACTGTTAGAAACACCTTCAAATCAAATCAAAAACAGTTAAAAACACCTTTAAAACACACATAAAATAATGATATCCAATTGCTCGTCTCAGTGGCTTAGTGGTGAAGATGGTGAGCTTGATGACCGGAAGGTTGGCAGGTCACCAGTTTAAGACCCAAGTGCTGTGTGATGAAGTCATATATCTGACTCTATAGTATTTGGGGGGACCCCCCCCCCGGGCCAAGCTTGGAAGCTAAAATGTTGAATAAATTGGTTTTCAAGAAGCATATGACAGTCTGGCACAATTATTCTGCTGTGGCAATAGAGTAAACTCTACTGCCAGTGACTGAGCACTGATCAATAAGTGGCAGTTAACTAGACAAACTTGAGGTCTAACGGCCTTGGGTGGTGAAGTCCACAGGGAAGGGTGATGGTCCCCAAGTGGATTAAATCTCACTTGAAACCATCTTGATGGAGGGCAGCAGCTTCATCCATCCTGGCCTGGGGCTGATGGTGAGGACTTTGCCTGCCAAAAGGGCTCAGGACCAGAAAGGGACTCGCAGAACTGGATCAGTGGGACTATGGGTGTCACACTGTGACGCGGAAGGCAGATGGAAGGCCACTGCATTATATTCTCAGAACATTCTTGATGGCCATGAGGATAGCCAATATTCGGAATTGAATACGCCACTTGAAGGAGGAGGAGGAGGAGAATAATTTTGTGTCAGAAATTATTCTGGGTTGAAAGGATTTTTGCTGTAGGAACTCCAATCAGGGGACGCCCGAATGAGGCTCCTTTCGTGACTCCAGGATCTTTTCCTACCAAAGTGGTCCTCTACTTGCAATTTCTTGCTTTCAAACTGCTAGGTTGGCAGGAGCTGGGACAGAGACGGGAGCTCATTCCGTCCTGCAGTACAGTACTTGGGAATCAAACTGCTGACTTGCCGGCCTTCCAGCTAACAAGGTGAGCTTCTTAATCATTGAGGAGGAGGAGGAGGAGGAGAAGAAGAAGAAGAAGAGGATGATGATGATTTTAAATCATTAGCCAGAGTGAGCACTGTTTCTCCATTCAGACAAATCTTTGTCCATTGGTCTTTTATTATTTATTTGTTAATCACATTTATATCCCACCCTCATCAAAAGACTCAGGGCGACTTACAAGACTAAAAACACAATTATGGTGGGAATGAGTTCGTTCTTCTCAGCCCTCTTCCTGCACAACCATCACAACTTTAAGGGAAAGAGTCTGGGACATCGAAATCCGCCCTGGCAAGAGGGCTGACCTGTATTTTATTCTGTTTTCTTTCGATCCTTTAAGCGGCAGTCGAAACAGACCAACCTGTAGTGATCACGCTACAGCTGTATGCAGCTCAACCGGTGTTTCTTCTACACAAGAAGGGGGTGGAGAGAGAAATCTTGATGATTATTAAATGCAAAAAACTGGGTTTTCCTCTTATTGATTGCATAATAAATCAACTGTAAAAATAATTAGTCCGGTGAGAATCTTGGGAAGGGAAGGCGCGTCTGCTTCTCTGCACTCCTGCTTTGTAGCTTGGAAAACAAAAGAGAGACTCAAGCAGAGGGAAGGATCCAGGCTAGTTTCGAGGACTTAAAAACCACACACAGAAAAGCAGAAATGGTTCTAAAAATGCCCTTGCCAGCAGACATGAAGAGAGAGAGAGAGAGAGAGAAGGAGGATGGGGGTGGAGGGAAACGTTTTCCAAGCCAGGTCATGCTCTCTCAGGCAGCTTTGAGGGCCAGATGGTGCCGGGGGCCGGATCCGGCCTGCCGGCCTTAGGTTGGGAACCCCTGCTATAAAGGAAAAATGGCTGTTTATCACAGTGCGCTGGCTTTCTAGCAGTGATGGGATGTAACAGGTTCTCACCAGTTCTCTAGAACCGGTAATAACTTTTCCCAGTGTCCCGGAGAACCGGTAGCAGCTTTTGGGGGGAACCACCTTCAGGGCTTACCTTTTCACTGGTTCCCCCCCCCCACTGTGCATGTGCTCCAAGCACTTGGTGTGCATGCACGCCTACAGTGCATGGTGCATATGCACGGCTTCCTTGCTGTCCTCCCAAGCGGGGAGGAGGAAGAGAAGCTGCTAGCCTAAAGCACCATTGGTTTGTGTTGGGTGAGTGGGTGGGTGGGTGGGTTGAGGAGTGTGTGTGTCCTTATTTTTATTTTATTATTTTATTTTATTATTTTATTTTTATTTTATTTTCTTTGGCCCCACCCATGACATCATGATGTCAGCTCCGCCCACACTGTGATGACATCATGGTGGGGTAGTAAAATTTTTGACATCCCACCACTGCTTTCTAGGTATCTGTAAGCTTTATATGTGCTCAAAATATGGGAAGAAAATAGGACTTAACTTTAGTATGAGTAAAGGTAAAGTTTCCCTTGCTTGAAAGCCAGTCGAATCTGACTCTAGGGTTTAGTGCTCATCTCTGTTTCAAAGCCGAAGTGCCAGTGTTGTCTACTTCTGCAGACATTACCGTGGTCATGTGGCAGGCATGAATAGACACCGGAGCGCACAGAACGCTGTTACCTTCCCACCGAAGTGGTCCCTATTTATCTACAGTACTTGCAATTTCTTGCTTTCGAACTGCTAGGTTGGCAGGAGCTGGGACAGAGACGGGAGCTCATTCCGTCCTGCAGCACTCGGGAATCGAACTGCTGACCTTCCGTCTCCCAGTCAGCATCTTAGCCATTTGAGCATCTGAAAGTCTACCAGAGGTCTTGTAAATTATAGCAATTACCAACGACACTTCTGTACCACCCCATCACGCTTAATACATTCTCTGGGCAGTTCACAAGTTAATCAGCAATTTGGCCCCAACATGTTTTTCCTCTTTTTACTGACCTCAGAAGGATGGAAGGCTGAGTCAACCATGAGCTGTGGTCAGGATCGAACTCTTATGGTCAAGTTGTTGGCTGCAGTACAGCACTTTAACCACTGCGCCAGCAGGGCCCTGAACTCATCAGTTCTATTTGCATGATTTATAGAAGCAAATTTTCGGTTTTGATCTTCCTTTTTTTTAAAAAAAGGGCATCATTTTAATTTACTGATGATGCCGGTGTAATGTGCTGTAGCAGGCATCGTTGTCAGAATAGATGTCTTCTGCAGACTCAATTCCTTGGTTCTTCTAAGCCAGTTTGAGGACGGTCGACCCAAAAAGGGGTTTAGGGGAGAAGGAAACGTGTCTGGCTACATTTTGCCAGGAATCCCACTTCTGACAGCTTTCAAAGGTCCAGATCATTCTGTGAGATTCGTTTTTTTAAATAGAGCAATAAATAAAATTAATATACAGTATATATAGTTAAATTAGTTTGAAAGAAAGGAAGGAAGGAAGGAAAGAAAGAAAGAAAGAAAGAAAAAGAAAGAAAGAAGGAAAGAAAGATCACAGCATGTAAAAATCCTGTCTCCTCCTTTTTGTTGTTGTCGTCAGCTCATATCTGAGACTGCAGTTGCTTAGTGGTTAAGACACTGAACTTGATGGCTGGAAGATCAGCAGGTCAGAAGTTCAAGACCTGAGTGCGGCATGGCAGAGTGAGCTCCCGTCTCTGGCCCAGCTCCTGCCAACTTAGCAGTTTGAAAGCAAGAAATTGCAAGTAGATAAATAGGTACCACTTCTGTGGGAAAGTGAACAACGTTCCATGCACTCTGGCATCTAGGCATGCCTGCCACGTGTCCATGGAAATATCTGCAGACGCAGGCAATACTGGCTCTTTAGCTATAAACAGAGACGAGCACTGAACAATAGAGTCGGATATGACTGGCTTTTGAGCAAGGGGAACCTTTAACTTTACCTAATATTTGGGAAAGGTACAGAGACTCAGACATAGATACACTCTACCCATCTTAGATAAACAGAAAACTTGAGGTTTACTTGACGCTGATTTTTACGGGATTTCCCCCACCTTTATCATCCACAGAGGGACTTGATCTTATCCTTGTGCCGGGCCTCGGTTTCGACAAAACTGGCAACCGACTGGGAAGAGGCAAGGGGTACTACGATGCCTATCTTAACAGGTGTGCTCAACACCCCAAAGGAAAGCCTTACACGATTGCCTTAGCATTCAAGGAACAAATGTGCGAATTCGTCCCCGTGTCCGAAAATGATGTGAAAGTTGATGAAATCCTCCTTGAAGAGGAGGAACGCCAACTCTGACCAACAGCCGCGATAACTAGCGTTGATAAACGAACAAATTGTATATGTGTCTGTGTGTGTTTAACCAATTTCTGAGTCACCGTTGCGTTGGTTCACACGTGTCCGTTCATCACCATCGCTCATTCTTCTGAGCCCCATGAATGAGCAGCTGGAATGGGTGAGGGGGCGATCATGGGGCGCCTCAAATCAACAGAGACATCTCCATTCAATTTGTCACGAGTATGGTTTTCTTCATGCAATGATCGATCATATTTTTATTTTGTAGATCTACGCATCTAGGAAATAAAGTTATCAATCTGATATGAAGGAAGGCTTGATTATATATTTCTCCCTCACAGGTAAAAGTAGAGGATGCTCTTCCTCAAAAGCTAGTCGTATCCGACTCTAGGCTTATCTCTATAACTGAAGAGCCAGTGCTTGTGTGCATCTACAGATGTTTCTGTGGTCATGTGGCAGGCATGACTAGACACCGGAGTGTACGGAACACTGTTTACCTTTTCACCAAAGCAGTGCCTATTTATCTACTTGCAATTTCTTGCAGTTTTGATTTGCTAGGTTGGCGGGAGCTGGGACAGAGACGGGAGCTCACTCTGTCATGCAGCGCTCGGGTATCGAACACCAGCGTTCCAGTCTTCAATCTTAGCCACTAAGCCTCTGCAGCCCCTTTTTTTCCTCCTCATAGAAACATACTATTTTTCGGTTCCTGTTGCATAAACTCAGCAAGATCTCAATGGATCCTCCTTCTTCCATGCCTAGATCAGACTTCAAACTGCCAAAACGAACTCACACTTTGGTGAATTCATTCTGCAGTTCCTTTCACCTGACCTAGTGTGAGAAAGATTAGCTAGCCCAACAAGGCTGCTGTCGGCCAGGGTGCGCCCGATTGCGGTGCAAAAATGCCGCAATCGTTGAGGGGGCTCCCCATTTCAATGGATGTTGTGCTTTCTTTAGAAACGTTTGGCTCCCACATTAACTTATCTGAAGAAAGTCCCCGCAGAGCCGTGAAATGTGGAGTGATGGGTACACTTAAAACATTTAACCACAAAAATGTCTGTTTCCATTTGGCTGAAGTGCTAAGAGCTCAAGTCGCCAAAAGCATCTGATGGGAATCTTTGGTTCTGGACCAAAAGTCTGAAAAGTACTTCGAGACGTATCTCAACTGGGCAGTGGGAAAACTGTATTCATGCAGCCATAAAGTCAGTCAAGGTCAAGGTCTCCCCTCACTCGAAAGCTAGTTGCGTCTCACTCTTTGGGAGAACACTCATCTCCATTTGAAGCCAAAGCGCCAGTGCTGTCGGGATCTGCAGATGTTTCATTGTAAGAAATAAGGGTGGTTAAGAAGCTCGTCTTGTTAGCTGGAAGGCCGGCAAGTCAGCAGTTCGAGACCCGGATACTGTGTGACAGATTGAGCACCCATCTCTGCCCCAGCTCTTGGGGACATGAAAGGAGCCTCATTTGGGTGTTCCCTGAGCGGAGTTTCTCCCGCAAAAAAATCCTTTCAACCCAGAATAATTTCTGACACGAAATTATTATTATTATTGTAAGAAATTGCAAGTAGATAAATAGGTGCCATTTTGGTGGGAAAGGTAACAATGTTTCGTGTCCCTCTAGTCATGCCATGGCTCAAGTGGCTAAGACGCTGACTGGGAGGGGGAGGTCAGCAGTTCGATTCCCAAGTACTGCAGGACAGAATGAGCTGCCGTCTTTGTCCCAGCTCCTGCCAACCGAGCAGTTCGAAAGCAAGACATTGCAAGTAGACAAATAGGGACCACTTCGGTGGAAAGGTAACAGTGTTCCGTGCGCTCCGGTGTCTAGGCATGCCTGCCACATGACCACTTAACATTTGCAGACAGACAGCACTGCCTCTTGGGTTGTAAACGGAGATAGGCACCGAACCGTAGAGTCAGATCCAACTGGTTTTTGAGCAAGGAAGACCTTCACCTTTACTATGTGGAACGTGGGATGGAGGTCCTTGCATGAAGAAGACCCTGGTCTAGTATGGATAACCCCAAGCATTGGCATCAGCTGCTGATTCTGGAGAACTTGGACTCCAAGACTCTTCATGAATAAGGATAAGAAGCCTTAATATTGTTGATTGATTCCATGGGTGGATGAGTATTGAGACTCATCCATCCATGCAGAAGAAGATGTGAAACTTGGGTTACTGCCAGCTTGCTCAGCAGATGCTGTTAACAGTAGTGATGATGCTCGTGGCAGCGGCGACGGTGAAATCTTCACACCCAAAAGCGTTCTTTTACTCCAAAGTCCAACTGCCTGCGGAACTATTTCTGCTTATTATTGCTCAGCCTGCAATGCAGGTTGATAATTATTTCGACAGACATGTCACAAAGGCCTGAATGCAGCCTTCAGTATTGCCGAGATCGCCTCGAGTAATTGCTCTGATTAACAAGGAGCTAATTAGAATGCATTAGGCATTCTAGACATAGATTTCACATTTCTCCCCTTCCCCTCCTTTTTATAATTTGCATTTTTCCAGGAAGGGAAGAATGGGGTTTATTTTTATACAACTGGCCGAGAATTCCCTAAGGACACGTGTCGTAATTAATGGCACTTTTGCTCTTCTTAAGAACAAACAGCAGCTTTTCCTTAAACCCATTAAATTAATCCATCAATTAGAGACATTAATTCATATTTTTTTTTAAAAGGCATGGTTCAGAAATTTGTACACATGGACACAGAAATAAATTTTACACAACATGTTTTCCATGGCAATAATGTATGTTATTTCTATTATCCTTGCTGTGGGAGTTATTTGTGAAATCCCTGATCTGACATACACAGAAGAAAATAAAAGGTAGTAGACCAGTTTATTATTTATTTATATTTATTTATAATTCATATTTATATATTATCCTATGTATTCTTTAGAATGACCTGCTTTTAAGTTAGAAACACTAATCTGCACACTTCTGATTATGATAACTATGGATAACTGACTCCACAGATAACAGCGAACTCAATATTTTAAATTGCAGACAGTGGCCTCTAGTGTCCAGATCTGGTAGTGCACCCTAAACATATATACAGTATTTCAGGGGTGTTTTATTGAATAATTTTAGACCTTTAAATCAGGGGTCCCCATCCACCGGGCCACAGGCTGGTGCCGGGCCACATGCTGTGCTGAACCACGGAGGTGGGGGGGGGGGTGGGAGCCCCGATGGTAGCCTTCTGCCCTCAACATGCTCAAAGCTGGGTCTGCCCGGTGAACAGAGCGAGAGCACAGGCTTCAGACACAGCAGATAGACAGGTGGCCAGGCTCCTGCTCCACCCGGAAGTGGAAGTAAAACGCGCCCACACATGCGCAGAATGGTACATGGGTCATTTATGGCAGTGTTTTGCACATGTGCAGGTGCATTTTACTTCCACTTCCAGGAGCAGTGAGGGTGATGTGGGGCAGATGAATTAGCATCAGGGGCCTGATCCGGCCCCTGGGCCATAGGTTGGGAACCCCTGAATTAGAGGCTACTTCATCTTGGCTGGGGCTAGTCACCCAGCTAGAACAAAACACTATTTTGTTCCAATCTTTCTAGAACTTTCTTACATACTGCCTGCTAAGTGTGCAGATTTTCCTGTTGCTTCCCAGCACTCATTTCTCTCCCTATCAGTTCCAATCAATTGTAAGCCCCCATTTTTAAATTGCCAACCATCTTGAGTGCTTCGAAAAAATCCCATATTCTAACATAAGGGGAAAAAATATGAAGTACTGTACTATATAATAAATAAGTTATAGACAAATCCCTAATTCAAAGGTAAGTGGCATTATTATTCATTGCCTCTGTGTCCTGTTCTCCTCCTCGGGGCTTCAATGATAATAATAACAGTAATTAAAATATCGTATTTTATCCTCGTATGGAACAAAATTACGACTTGTTCCTCGAGGGAAAAAGAGTCATGTGGATGAAGGTTTGTAAGGTTTTCTGGAGTTAATTATCCTGCTGCGTTGTTCCTAAAGACCCTCTTTCTTCAATTCAGCGTCACCCTTTCTTCAGAAGGGAATCTGATTTAATAATTTAACCACTTCTCTGCCTTTAGCAACAGAGAATCGGATACAGCTGAGGTTATATTTTGGGTGACATTCTCAAAATACAGCCTTCTTAAGAATGAAAGAAAGCATGGATCTGAGCTGAAAACATGTCCATTACTAATAAAAACAATCTTTGAATTGGAAACAGTATGTAAGAGGTTTGAGAGAACATTGCAAATGTGCCTGGCCCTGGGGGAAAAACCATCAGATAACAATGGCATCATGTATTTCTAAATATGCAAGTAGGCAACAAGTAGAAATGAGTAGCCAAAGCATCAATCAATCAATCAATCAATCAATCAATCAATCAATCAATCAATCAATCAATCTATCTATCTATCTATCTATCTATCTATCTATCTATCTATCTATCTACTATTCTGAACCATCATTCTATCTATCTATCTATCTATCTATCTATCTATCTATCTATCTATCTATCTATCTATCTATCTATCTGAAACCAGGAACTATCTATCTATCTATCTATCTATCTATCTATCTATCTATCTATCTATCTATCTATCTATCTATCTATCTATCTATCTATCTATCTATCTATCTATCTATCTATCTACTATTCTGAACCATCTATCTATCTATCTATCCACCCACCCACCCACCCACCATATTGTGTGTGCAAAAACAACTTAAGTCTGGCAACACAATGACCTGCGATGTCATATTTTTGTGGGGTGCATTTTGCCTGGATTCCCTTATGCCCAAATTGTATGCATTTGAGAAAGGGGTTGGGTAGCTCATTTTGATCAAAGGACCCAATGATTAATGCATCAGGCAATATAACAAGGATGAGAAGAATCAAGGAGTGGCAATGATTAACAGAAGAACTGGATTAATGAGCTACTGGTACCAGCTGCTTTCCAAACATTATTTGGAATAAGCTATACCAGGGTTCCTCAATTTGGCTCTCAAGGTGTTCTTGGACTTCAATTCCCAGAAGCCCAAGTCAGTACACCAAGTCAGGGCTTCTGGGTATTGAAGTCCATGAACTTCTGGAGAGCCAAGTTTCAGGAACTCTGAGCAATAAAATAGCAACTTCTACTACTGGATTCTTCTTCTTGTTGTTTTTCTGTCGTATCCGGATCCAAATATTGGCGATCCTCATGGCGATCAGCCATGAAGACTATCCTGAGAATGCAATGCAATGGCCTTTCGTCTGCCTTCTGCATCACAGCATGACGCCCGTACCGCTGATCCAGTTCCACAAATCACTTTCTGGTCCTGAGCCCTTTTGGCACACAAAGTCCTCCTCAGCCCCAGGCCAGGATGGGTGAAGCTGTTGCCCTTCATCAAGATGGATTCAAGTGGGATTTAATCCACTTGGGGGCCATCACCCTTCCCTGTGGACTTCACCATCCTAGACCGCTTATTCTCAGGGTGGTCAGGTTAGTTTACCACCGCCTGACACTTGGTGTTGAGTCGCTGGCAGTAGGGTCTACTTTATTACCATAGTAGACTACTGGATTCAGGCTAAAAAAAACCAAAACCCTGCAATTTATTCCCTAATCCACATCTACCGATGATGATGTAAACTAGCTTATTACATAATGTCATGCTGTCCTTCCAACATTTACTATTACTGTACACTCCTAAAATTCCTTTTAGAGAATAATCAACCAAGATTCTCCAAATGCCATCCCACCCTTTGCAGAAACGTATGAGGGTTTCTGGAAACCAATATCTTTCACCATCCAAAGAAGAAGGCTTTCAGGTGGTTCCGTCCCCTTCCCAAATGCTGCCATCTGCTAGAAAGGCAGCAGACTGATCGGTATTCAGTGCCTGGTTTCTATTATATAACAAATCAAAGAGAAAGAAATGCCTATCCAGTCCCCCCCCCCCTTCTTTTTGCCTCCTCTACAGTTTTCCACTGTGCACTGAATGTCAATGGTGGCTTGTTTTATTGGTGGATTAAATAAGAAAGGGTCACTCAGTGAGGTCTTTCTACTCCCGGTTAATATGGGTGGGGAAAACTCAATGTATAATTTTCATTTCCTTTCCGTTCACAGCGGAAGGCCATTAGCCTGGAAGTCACCCACCCACAGGGTCACAGAAGACACAATTATTCACAAGAGAAGTGCTGCTTCCCAAAAATACTTCCCCTAAAATCTACTTCTGCATAAGTATCTCTGCCTTTTCTTTTACACTTACTGTATCTTTTTTTCTGGTTTACTTTTCTCCTTGTTGAAAGTTCCTCTTTGTTTGCCAGTGTTTCCATGATACATGACAGGAACAGACGGATCCAGATGTTGATGGAACACAGCTTTTTGCAATGTTCTATTTTTGTACCAAAGTCTCCACAATCCCCTAGGGACTGCATTGGCTCAAGTAGTTAAGATGCTGAACTCGTGGACTGGAAGGTCAGAGTTCGATTCTGCCTCTGTCCCAAGCAGTTCAAAAGCCAGAAATTGCAAGTAGATAAATAGGGACCGCTTCGGTGGGAAGGTAAACAGTGTTCCATGCACTCCAGTGTTGAGGCATGCCTGCCACATGTCCATGGAAACGTCTGCAGATGCAGACAATGCTGGCTCCTTGGCTATAAACAAAGATGAGCACTGAACCCTAGAGTCGGATACGACTGACTTTCGAGCAAGGGTGATCTTTACTTCCCATAATCCCCTAACTAGGCCATTCATACTTGGAAGCCAATTGTGTTCCACTCTAGGGGCTGGTGCTGATCTCCATTTACAGCCAAAGAGCCAGCACTGCCTGCGTCTGCAGATGTTTCCATGATCATGTGGCAAGCATGAGCAGAGTTGGGATGCGTGGAATGCTGTTACCTTTCCCACCAAAGTGGTACCTCTTTATCCACTTGCAATTTCTTCCTTTCCAATGCTAGGTTGGCAGGAGCTGGGACAGATGGCAGGAGCTCACTTTGCCATGCAGCACTTGGGTCTCGGAGTGCTGATGTACCAACCTTCTGGTTGTCAAATCCAGTATCTTACCTGCTAAGTCACTGTAGCCTTATAAGGATGTCCATAGACTTCTTGGAAATCAGGGGCCCTTAAGCACCACGTCAATGATCAGCAGCCAAGGATCAACAAGAACATTCCTACTCCAGTTGTCGTCTTCTCCACTAGTTTAAGATTGGAGTTTGGAAAGCTTTCTTTCTGAGCTGAATTCCCAGGATCCCAATGCCCGCTCGATACAGATTCAGCAATGTTAGCTGAACAAAACCACTCTCCAGTTTCTAATCTCTCTCTCTTTTCCCCTGCTGAGTAGCTAACCTGAGTAAAAAAAAACTCAGCTTCTTCCATCACCCACGCGGCGTTTGAGCAAGAGGTTCTCTCTTCCACATCAAGGGATCCACTGTATTGATTCCCGAAGATGAAAAATAAATTTAAGACAGAAAAACCTCGCATGGGTATATATAGAAAATCAATACTATTTTAAGTGATTGAGTGGGGCTATTAATTCCAATGGCAAGAGTCAAGGTAGAATCTTTTGCCCCATCATGCTTCGGTGTCCGGCCTTTATTGTCATTAAAGTTAGTACTGTACTGTATTGGCAAAAACACTGACCTTCCCACGCCGGCTTGTTTGAACTTAAATTACAATTAGAATGGTTTTTAAGTGATAGGTTGGGTTTTGCAGTCTGTGTGGAAGACAAAGAAATAAGGCTCTTTCCATAGCTACTGTCTCTGAGCAGTACGCAGTCAGAGATATTGGTTAACGATTTTTCCTGTGTTGCTGCTGAGTGTGATTATTACGAGTGTTATTCTTCCTACAACAAAAGTTGCTTTTTGGAGTAATAATAATAATTTCATGTCAGAGATTAATCTGGGTTGAAAGGATTTTTGCTGGAGAAATTCCACTCAGGGTACACCTGAATGAGGCTTATTTCATGTCCCCAAGTGCAGCCCTTCAGTATCGAAATCCAACCTTCCACTCTCCAGGCTTAGCGTCTGAACCACTAAGCCACCTGGGGAGTTGCTTTTTGGAGTGTAAGCCCTAGAATCCCCCAGCTATGATGGTCACCGGGATTATAGACTAAAGTTTTCCAAAACCATTGTTGCTTTCCTTATTATTATGGTGACTGCGGCCATTAAATTAAAAGACGATTAATTCTGGGGAAGCAAGCTAGGAGAATCCTAAGGAACAAAATAAAAAATAGAGACTCGCCCTGCCAAAAAAAAAAGTCTGCATAGTCAAAGCAGTGATATTCCTGGTGGAAGTATATGGTTGTGAGAGCTGGACCATTAGGAAAGCTGAGCGCAGAAGAATAGATGCCTTTGAGATGTGGTGTTGAGGGAGAGTTTTGAGAGTCCCCTGGACAGTGAGGAGAACAAATAGGTCAATCTTAGAAGCTTTCCTAATGGTCCAGCCTTCACAACCATACATTGCCACCGGGAATACCATTGCTTTGACTATACGAATTTTTGTTTGCAATGTGATGTCTCTACTTTTCACTATGTTCCCCAGGTTTCTCATCGCTTCCCTCCCAAGAATCAGTTGCCTTTTTATTTCATGGCTGCAATCTCCATCTGCAGTGAGCTTTGATCCTAAGAAAGTAAAATCTGTCACTGCTTCTACTTCTTCCCCATCTATTTTCCAGGGACTGGTAGGGCCTGTTGCCATGATCTTGGTTTTCTTGATATTGAGTCTCAAGCCAGCTTTTGCACTTTCTTCTTTCAACTTAATCAGGAGCTTTTTAAAGTCCTCCTCACTTTTTGCCATTAGGGTGGTATCATCTGCATATCTCAAATTGTTGATGTTTCTCCCAGCAATTTTTATCCCAAATTGTGATTCCTCTATCCCTGCATTGCACATTATGTGGAAAGCATAATGGGGACTGAAGCAGCCTACCTCTTGAAGCCCAAAATGTCAAAGTACCCACTGCCTTTGCAAGGCAACTAAACTTCTCCATTCAAGGGAGTCATCCTTTTTCCATCATCGATCTAACAATTATTATTTTTTAAACCAGTCCCCTAGCATTACTGTGTAAGGCAAGAATGGGCAGACTGAATTCAACACCTTGCAATTAATTGTGGCGGAGACACACGGCTAACTCCACTTAACATTAACAAGAACTAATTGTTCCTATAATCATTTTATTATTGGATGAATCATAGGAATAGTGCCGTTAACACCTCCAGTATTTTACAACCCTTCAATGAACATCACTTCTCGTTCTATCTTTCATCGGCCCAACGGGAAGCAATTTCATGATTTTTGTAAGGCTGATTCAAAGGCAACCTGAACTCCAAAACAAATCGGCCTGATTCAGACCGATTCCTAGGAGGTGCAGATTTGAAAGAGAATGCCAGATGTGGTTCCAGGGAAAGATGGATTTACAAATTGAATTTTTTGTTCAGGACGCAAATCAAATGGAGCGAAGAAGCTAATCTTCTTTTGTGTCCAGATCAAACTTTGAACTGCCAAAATGAAGCCACTTTCTTGGCTTTGAAGTTGGCCAAAATCAAGTCTTCATTGCTGCATGTTTCTGGTAGTGATTTGCAGACCGGCAAATGAGCCGGATTCTGTATCTTCCACATTCACACAGTGTGTTGTTGTCCACCAATAGCCCCCACTTGAGCCTGTTGGTCTTACATTTAGGGACTCTAACCCTCAGCCTATTTAGGGTCCTCCAAGAGATGTAGGAGAGGTTGAGTTCCTCAGCCGTATCCTCCTTTAATGTTATTTTTTTTGTCCGGTGAGTTCCTTTCTCCATATTCTAGTTTGGATATGCTCTTGCATATCTGAAGAAGGCAGGGACTGCAGTGGCTTAGTGGTTAAGATGCTGACTGGGAGGTGGAAGGTCAGCAGTTCAAAACCCGAGTATGGCATGATGGAATGAGCATCTGTCTCTGTCCCAGTTGCTGCCAACCTAGCAGTTCGAAAGCAAGAAATTGCAAGTAGATAAACAGTGCTGGCTCTTCGGCTATAAACAGAGATGAGCACTGAACCCTTGAGTTGGATATGACTGGCTTTTGAGCAAGGGTGACCTTACTCTCAAGAAGAAGCTAATGTTAAAGAGGCTTCATGAAGCTAGCTAGCTGTCTTACATCTGGCAAGTTTACCCTCTTCTTTAGGGTATAAGATGTCCCCAAACTTCGTATACTTAAGTACCGAACCAAGACAAATGACAACCATTTTGGTCTACCAATGTAAGTCAATGGTGACATTTATATATCTGCTGGGATCTATGGTACTAGTTTGGTCTGGAGCAATTCCAAGACTCTAAACCAGCGTCCATATCTTTTTGGGCTCCATCTTCCATCATCCTCAGCCGGCATAGATTGTTGGGAACAGAGCCCCAAACATTTGGAGACTCAAATGTTTGTCATAATGATTTCAGATGCAACTACAGTATAATGAAGTTGTCTTCCACTCTTCAGCATATCCATTTCAAAACATTTTGTTTTGCCCAGTGTTGACTGTAAACATTTGTACAAATATTTGATCATGAATAAGCTCCAACCATCACAAGCATCAGCACTCAAGATGTCGATTTTACAAACAGGAAGCCTTCACTCAATTGACACCGAGTAGAGTTAAGGAGTCAAGATTTGACAGCTGATACGGAGCAGGAGTCAATGTTTAATAACTGCCTTCGCATCCAAATTGAGTGCATTTTTTCCAGTTTAACAAAGCGCTGCAAAAAGACAATTAAAAAAACAACAACCCAGATTCCAGTCCTAGCATCCAAATGCTAAATTCATTATAAGAAACCAAAATGCAAAGCAATTAGTCTGGGATTTTCCAATCCTGTTTTTAGATTCAGGTCCATTTTTGTTTATTGCTCCCATTTAAGTAAATGGAGAGCAAGCCGAGCCAAATGCAGGCAAACCTTTCTAGATGTAGGTAGCTATTGTTCCTAGCAGTCTTCACCAATGGCCTGGCTGGCAGGGGCTGATGGGAACTGGAGCTCAACAGCAACTAGGGAGCAGAATGAATAACCTAAACATCCATTTCAGAGACTGTACATCTATCACTGGTGGGCAGCAAAAAATTTTTTTACTACCACACCGTGGGTGGGGCTAACTCTGTGGGTGGGGGCCAAATCTGTGGGCTGCTGGGCATGGCCATGTGATCTAGTCATGCCTGCCACATGGCCATGAAAATGTCTGCAAACACAGACAGCACTGGCTCGTTGGTTGTAAATAGAGATGAGCACTGCAGCCTAGAGTTGGATATGATTGGCTTTTGAGCAAGAGAGACCTTGAACTACTTCCAGGGACAAAACCTGACATCAAATTTGAGTACCGATCAGGGATCTTCTGTTATTAGGTAAAGGTCTCCCTTGCTCGAAAGCCAGTCGTTACCAACTCTAGGGTTCAGTGCTCATCTCTGTTTATAGCCAAAGAGCCAGTGGACTTGATCCACAAAAGCTCACATTAAAATACCGCAGTTAGTCTTTAAGGTGCCACAACGTTTTTGTCTTTTTGTTTTGTTTACTCTCTGATATGCTTGCGCAGAATAAAACTTTTTAAATGGTAGCTATGTTAGTCTGTGTTTTAAGCATATCTGTATTTTTGTTGAATTGTTACTGTGATATTGATGGATTCTGTAAGCCGCCCTGAGTTGGTTTTTACCGAGTAGGGTGGCATAGAAGTCTAATAATAATATCAGAGTAAAACAGGTCTTGAACTGCCGACTTGCCGGTCTTCCAGTTAACAAGGCGAGCTTCTTAACCACTGAGCCACTGCAGCCCCAGAAGTTCAGTGTATCAAGTGGTAATAATGAACATTTGTGTTCATGACCAAAAAATGGTTTTTAGGGTTGCCTGTCATCTCATAAAATATATATCTCAACATTTGAATCTTTATTTAAACTTAGAAGCTTCCAAAACCACCAATTCTCTGGCAGAAGGAGGGATATGTATTGCCTCGTTCGGTCTATTTGCTTGTGTTCAAAACTGGTAATGTTTTTCTCTTCCACCAAACAAGAAATCCTGCCTCCTCCCATTTCAACTTTCTAATGAGAACCAAGTCAAGGTTATTTTCTGCATTATAAGGAGTAGCGCATACCAGTTACTGTAAAATGTTGGATTTGAGTAGTTGGCAGTCGCCCATTTCCAAAAAGTGTTGTGTTCTTCACTTCTTGTAAATAAAGGACGCTGAGCAATGTTATTAATTGATTCTTCCTCACATTGGCTAAGGGCTCTGAGCAGACATCTGGGAAGTAGACAGATACTGAGGAAAGTTTGCAAAAGTTACTTTAAAAAAAAAAAAACTGTAGCTCTCAGATTTGTCTGACCAGGAGGCCAGCTTGTGTTGCATCAATTTAAAGGGGGTTAAACCTAGAGATGAATATATGTTATTTTGGAGGTAGGGTTAAGAATGTATGAAATTATGTTCTTTTAGTTGTTCTTTTAACCATAGTTGTAATTGATGGGGAGGGTAATCTTTGCGGTCTATTAAGGGTTTTTAATGTTTTATGATTGTAATGTTTTCACTGTTGTTATGCCGCCCAGAGTCGCTCGTTCGATTTGGGCGGCAACATATAAATTCGAATAGTAAAATAAATAGAATAATAAATCAACAGTACAGTCTTCCAATGTTTGCTCTACTGCTTTTGCTGCCGGAGGTAAAGAGGTCTTGCTCAGCCAAACAGTAGGGCCGGCTCTCTACAAAGCTGAAGTCCGTCTGGATGGCAAGACTGTGAGGCTGCAAAATGAAAATAAATCCGGGAACGTATTCATCCCTGTTTCCACAATGAAAGAATTCCGTGACGGTTACTAGGCAAACAGCGAGAGAGACGAGAGACTTAAAGATGAAGAAAACAAGGTTTTAAAAGGAGAGACAGAATGGGATGAATCTTTTGATGATGATGGCGATGATGATGATGAGTCTCACCACAAAACTGGCTGTAGGGGAAACACAGATGGCAATCTCAGCCTGCAAGCTTGCATTTCTCCAGAACAGCCTGCTGGGAAGAACTGATTACTCGACTCGGCTCTCAAAGTTGGAGGAATGAACAGATGTTATTGATACAAAGTGGGCATCCATCCACCTTTTTGCTGTTGGTCCAACCCGTCCCGGTTTAAACCAGGCCTGACTCTGCTCAGCTTTCCAAAGCAGACAAGACTGAATTCAGAGTTGTTAAGGGTGAGCTGGAGACCTCAAAACATAAGTCAGAATTTGGCACAGGAAGGGTGTGCAAATTCCAAGCTTAGGCCCTTGCTCGGAAGAGAGTCATGTCTCAGTCAAGGGGGCAGTGCTCATCTCCGTTTACAGCCAAAGAGCCAGGACTGTCTGTGTCTACAGACATTTCTGTGGTCCTGTGGCAGGTGTCACTAGACGCTGAAGCTCACAGAAGGCTGTTACCTTTCCCACCTAAAGTGGTACCTATTTACCTAGTTGCAATTTCTTGCTTTTGAGCTGCTAGGTCGGCGGGAGCGGGGAAAGATGACGGTAGCTCATTCTGTCATGCAGCACTCAGGTCTCAATCTGCTGACCTGCCCACCTTCCAGCCATCAAGTTAAGCATCTTAACCACTAAGCCACTGCAGCTCCATTAAATTCCAAGCATGCCGTCCATCCATCAATTAAGATTGGCCATATAGTTTAAGCAATGCGGGAGTCGTTCAAAACTAAAAAGCAGCAGAATGCTTCAAGGGGACCCAGAACATCATCCTAACACCTCGCAGTTATGTCTGGCTTTTAGCCTGTCATTCTCTTAAAAACCTCTGTCTTTTTGGAATGCAAAGCAGCTGTTTCACGCCTGGACTATATCATGTCCCAATGTTCTCCCCGTAATCCTATGCGATGCTTCATTGGGCATACCTCCCCCTGGGATAGAGTGGAATGGTGAATCACTTCTGAATAAACATGGGGAGGATCAAGCAGAGATAGTTCAGTCTATGCCCTCCATGCTCTTTGAGATAAAGATATTCTAAGAACACAACATTTATTTTTATCCTCCCTTGAATTCAGACTCCGCTTGGCATCACAACACCGCCAGATGTGGGATGACATGTTTGATTGGAGGGCACTCGCCTGGGTTGGTTTTCTCCCCTTGGGAGGGCGTCACTTCATTTCTGGTTTTTTCCAGATGTTATTTATAAATTTATTCGGTATGTTTATTCTTGATGCTTAATCTCTTATTGTTATGGTAAAGACTTTTTTTTAATGTGGTGAAAGCTGTCCTGAGTGGAGGAATATCCCAAGTGGGTGAGATATAGATGCAATCAATCCATCCATCCACCCACCCATCCATCAATCTCCCAGATGGGTGGGATATAGACAGTAGCGTAGTGTGGTCCCCCAGGGGGGTGGCCCACCCCGGGCGGCACTTTTTGGGTATATGGATGTTCTTGGACTACAATTCCCAGAAGCCTTAGCGGGAGTGGGTGTCAGCGTCCTAGGCCCCACCCAGGGGGGCGGCAAAAATTGGCTTATGCCCCAGGCTGCTGAATCCCATGCTACGCTACTGGATAGAGATGCAACCAACCAACCAGTCAACCAAACAGTCGACCAAACAGTCAATCAATCAATTTTGGGCGACACAGTGGTTAAATTGCTGTACCGCAGCCAGAAAGTTGTGAGTTTGATCCTGACCAGGGATCAAGGTTGACTCAGACTTCCACCCATCTGAGATCATTCAAATGAACTGCCCGGAGTGTTATGGGGTGGTATAGAAGTATAACTGCTTTGATCAAATAAATCCACTGTGCTGCTCATGAACTGGAGCTGAAAGACGACTAGAAGCTGGAAATGAGATGCTTTATTGGACTCTGACTAGCGATGGCTAAAAAATGAGTGTAAATTACTCCGTGCTGGGGACCACACAATACCGCTGATGTCTCAGCCCAACTTTTTAAGAGCTGCAGACAGTAAAGCTGGATAAATTCAGCCATTTCAGTTGCTGCAGATTGAAGGTAATAAAGGAGCTGGGCTTTGGATGTTTCTCTTTTGCGATGGATATTTCTCTTTTTACGACAAAGCCAAGAAAATGGCTTCCTTTTGGCAGTCCAGGGTTTGAGCAGGATATGACAGAAGAAGAACTGCTTAAAGTCATTCTCCCTACCTGGTGGTCTTCCAGTATGAGTTTGGTTGCAAATCAACCGCGGACATCCAGTTTGCAATGTGGAATAAATCGGCTTTGTACAACCCTAAAAAAGGCCGGGAGAGTTTAAAATTAATCAGCAAGATGTTTCCTGTTTAATTTTGTTTTATCCTAGGGAACTCACCTGGCTGATAACTGTTTACAGCTAAATTGCTCAGAACTACACCAGTTGAGAAAATATACCCTCTTGTTGGACTCACTCCACCTAAGATCAGGAGAGAAGTAGCCGTGGATGCTGATGGAACTGAGCAAGAGAAAGACCCTTCACATCCTCAGACAGCTGAGGGGGCCGGACCGGTGGCCTCCCTGCCATAAACACTGCTGTAAATATATCAGCGGGTGCCCTAAACATGTCCGCAACCACCATAAATGTGTCCGCAGTGAAAATGGAGGTCGGAGCAAGGGAGGGGCCGGATAATTTGGTGCCACAGGCCTGATTCTGCCCACGGACCGTAGGCTGCCAACCCCTCCTTTAAATGGGTATGAGCCTGAAGTGCAATTAGAAGATGGAGGAAATCGCCCACTGGGCTCACTTGGAGGACCCTGAACAAGGCTGAGGGTCGGCGTCCCTAAATGCATGGCCAACAAACTCAATTGGGGGCTTCTGGCAAACAACAACTCACTGTGTGAGTGTGGAAAGATACAGAATCCAGCTCATTTTACTGGTCTGCCAATTACTGCCAGAAACCTGCACCGATGAGGACTTAAGTTTGGCCAACGACAAAGCCAAGAAAGTGGCTTCGTTTTGGCAGTCCAGGGTTTGAGCAGGATACGACAGAAGAAGAACTGCTTAAAGTCGTTCAAGCTAAACCACTCACCTGAGGGCAGGGACCAAACCAGGAGAGGATTCTTAGGAGTAACTTTCCTAGCTCTGTCCTAGCATTACTTCTTTGGACTTCTGCTCGTGGGAGATGGGGTTATGCTCAGCCGCAAGGACGGTGGCTGTCCATGGAACCTCCATGTGCTTTCTTGGAACACATCGGCAGTGCTCTGATTTCAGTCGACAGGAGCCCTATAGGAACATACAGTCAGCACCAGTTATTTATGATGGGGGAAATCTTGATAGTTTATGGCCAATCAGTCTTTTCATTTCTTTCCCTTCCCCTAGGCAAATCCAATTAACACACAGTGGGTGGGAGAAACAATCTGTAGCAGCTAATTAGCCTGAGGCATTTCCAGTTTTGAGCGGCAGATGAAAGATGCACCATCCCTGGCTGGTTGCCTTTTAGGTTGCGTGTGGCATCTTGGAGGGGGGAAAGGGGTATTTCCTAAAAACATTTCCTTTGGGTGTAACCACACTCATTTCCTTTTTAAAAGTATTAGATAGATTTATCTATCTCTAGATACATAATGCAAATTATAGCTAAGCAAGGATATCTGTCTGTCTGTCCGTCTAGAGGAGGGGTGCCCAAACTATGGCCCGTGGGCCAGATTGCCCCCTCCAGATGTCAGTTCATCCAGCCCATGGAGCCCTTGTCACTCCCAGAAGTGGAAGTAAAACACACCCATACTGCTCTTCAACCATATTTCCGTATGCTACAAAAATGTGATGAGGGGGCTGGATGAATTGACATCAGGGGCCAGATCTGGCCCACAGTCTGTAGTTTGGGCACTCCTGGTTTAAGCAGAGAAAATGGCAGCTTAAAATCTATCTCATCCTGTTGCAAAACAGATTGCAAGGCACGATTACTTCTGCTTCCGGTGGGAGGAACTATGTCACCTGCCCGCTGAACCACGTGAACGGCCCGCTGAACCATGCTACTGTCCCATGGCCCAAAAGGTTTGGGCACCCCTGATCTAGGTATAGAACACCTGGATTAGACCAAGTAGCAGATGATATTTATTTTGTGGGATGCCGTGCAATTTTTTGCAAACTCACCTTCTGAGCTGGAAAGCCAGCAAGTTGGCAGCTCGAGACCCAGGTACTGCAGGACTGATTGAGTGTCTGTCTCTGTCCCAGCTCTTGGGGACATGAAATGAGCCACATTCAGGCATCTCCTGAGCGGAGTTTCTTCTGCAAAATTCAACCTAGAATAATTTCTGACACAAAATTAAACTCTGTCTATATCTATATCTATCTCTATAGCTGTAGCTATCTCTATCTATCTATAGCTATAGCTGTATCTATCTATCTATTGATTGATAGATCAATCAATATAGATACAGTCAAACCTCGCATAAAGAGTGCCTCGCTTAAAGAGTAACTTGCTTAAAGAGCAGAATTTTCTCTGAATGTTCGCTTCGCTTAACAAATAAAGCCAACCAAAAACTTACTTAACAAATAAATCGGGGTTCACAATCCCCCCCACAATTGGTCACTTACAATGGTGTTTTGCTTAAAGAGCAAACTTGCTTAAAGAGCAATCCTGTGGAACGCATTATGCTCTTTAAGCGAGGTACAACTGTATAGAGCTAGAGCTAGAGCTAGAGCTAGAGCTAGAGCTAGAGCTAGAGATAGAGATAGAGATAGAGATAGAGATAGAGATAGAGATAGAGATATATCAATTAACTGACCCACTGACCAACCCACAAACCAACCAACCAACCAACCTACCTACCTACCTACCTACATACCTACATACATACATACATACATACATACACTCACACACACACATACACACACACATACATACATACATACATACATACATACATACATACATACATACATGCATACATACATACACACCATGGTTGGTTGGTTGGTTGGTTGGTGGGTTGGTAGGTAGGTAGGTAGGTTGTTCGGTGGGTTGGTCAATCAATATATCTATATCTATATCTATATCTATATCTATATCTATATCTATATCTATATCTATATCTATATCTATATCTATATCTATATCTATATCTATATCTATATCTATATCTATAGACAGACAGACAGACAGAGGCCTTCTATTGAAAATGTGTAGGGTGCCTTCCCTTCAAGAAGCTCAAAATGGCATGCATAGCTTCCTTCCTTCCCAATGTATTACAATAACCTTGTGAAGTGGGTCTAAGAAGAGAGAAAAGAGGGCTGATTCAAGGACTGCCAACAGATTTCTGGGTTCAGGGACTAGAACCCAAATCTTTTCAGGTCTGTTCCAGCACTCTAGCCACGATGCCAAGCCAACTGCCAAGCTGTTTTCTACTTCCTTGTTCTGGAATGTTTTTGTTATTTCCTTATTCTTTCTCTCCCTCCAAAATAATACTGCTCTTCAACCATTTCTCCATATTATACTAAAATGATAAATTGGGGGGGAAATCTCATCTTTTAATAAAAAGCGATACAAATGGCAGTTTTTATTCATTTTGACTCTGAGCAGTTGCTCGGCTATGTGCAAGCAAGAAATGTCCTCTGCAAGGTAAATAAATTAAAATTAATTGAGGGTTTGTTGGGTGTTTTCCTTGTGTATCTAAAGGCCCTTGTACACATTCCTGTCTATTTCTCATGCACACATAGAGAAAGGATGAAGTTTATGGATGACGGGGAAAATTAGCAATATCTTTGATTGGAGAAGAAAGACCTCTCCAGACTCCGAGGACAGGTTTTTTAGAGAATCTTGCAAGCCTGTATAATTACATGCATTAATCAACTCTTGTATAAATCAGTGGAGGGTGCTAAACAAATAACCATTTTATAGGGGGAAATTGGTCATTGTTACTAGGATGATAAAATCCGTATAATATACAGTCAAAAGCACAATTGTATTTCATCCAGATATTACATTCTCTCTGTGTTTAAATTCAATATTATTGTTTTTTAAAGAAGTTAAATGTTGGTGCTGGGGAGGAAAGAGAAGAAGCTAAGATAAAGAGAAGACGTTAAGTGCCATTGGCTTTTTTGCATGTGTTATGGTAGGACGCTGACTGGGAGGCGGAAGGTCAGCAGTTCGATTCCTGACTACTGCAGGACAGAATGAGCTCCCATCTCTGTCCCAGCTCCTGCCAACCTAGCAGTTCGAAAGCAAGAAATTGCAAGTAGATAAATAGGGACCACTTCGGTGGGAAGGTAACAGCGTTCCATGCGCTCCGGTGTCTAGTCATGCCTGCCACATGACCATGGAAACGTCTGCAGAAGCAGACAGCGCTGGCTCTTCGGCTTAGAAACAGAGATGAGCACTGACCCCTAGAGTTGGATATGACTGGCTTTCGAGCAAGGGAAACCTTTACCTTTACCTTATGGAAGAATGGAGCAATATTGCTGCATCTTCTGGAAGTGGGTGATAAACCTGAACAAGTTTACCCAGCAGCCATAATTTAACACGTAAAGTCAGCTTTATATCGGCTTGGGGATGAAAGCATTACCATTTTACACCTTGTTGCTATTATCAAACAACTATTATCAAGCAACATGAAGGCTTGACAGCCTGATTACTGGGAGTAACACATTTATTTATTTAGATTTATTATCCCGCCCCAATCAGGCGAACCTGACTCTAGGTGGCTTACAGAAAAGGGGAAAGACTATACACAATAAATGCAAAACAATTAAACAATCCCCCCCCCCCAAATTCAGAAATTAAACCTTAAGGTTTGAAATCACTTAAAAAATCAATTAAAAAATTAAACTATACATTTACAAAAATCTAAAAGATTTAAAAGGTTAAAAGGTTAAAAAGTTTAAAAAGATTTAAAAAGTTTAAAAGAATGAGAGAGGGGTGGCTGTCCCATCAGATCAACCACCCAACATGGGACCCCATATTCCTGGAGCCCCACACCTGCCCTGCCAGCCAGGTTTTTAGGCCCTTCCGAAAGGGCAGGAGCTCTGTCTGTAGGCGTAACTCAGTTGGCAGGAGGTTCCGAAGGGCCGGGGCGGCCACAAAGAAGGCCCTCCTTCTGGTGCTAGAGAGATGCGCCTCTCTAGCCGATGGAATGATCAGAGAGCCTCTCCGATCCGCCCTGGTGGGACGGACAGATGTCCTTGGGACGATGCGGTCTCTTAAGTATCCTGGCCCACTATCATGTAGGGCTTTAAAGGTAATGACCAACACCTTGAATTGCACCCAGAGACATACTGGTAACCAGTGCAGCTCCTGAAGCAGCGGTGAGGCATGAGCATGGTGCACGCACCCCATCACTACCTGAGCAGCCACATTCTGGACCAGCTGCAGCCTCCGAATGGTTACCAAGGACAGCCCCATGTAGAGTGTATTACAGTAATCAAGTCTGGAGGTGACCAAAGCATGTGTGATCATAAGCAAGGAGTCCCAATTTAAATGATATTGAGTGTTCTGATTCCAAATCTGATGTCAGAATTTGCCTATCACATACAGATATTAAGGCATGCTATAGCTGTTCAGATGGTCAGTAATTGGGTAATGTATTTTTACATGGGAACATTTTAACAGTTGCAGCTACCACTATGCCTGCTGCTGCCTCAGCTAAATCACATCCCCTGGTGGCGTGCATGTTCCAGCAGCGGCCGGGCCTGTCTGGGCAAGTCAGTGAGCTGACGTCAGAAATAGGTATATAAGGCAAGATGGACTAAAGGCTTGTCTCTAGTGCAACACCATCATACTGGATAGTATAACTTGGGCATAGTGAGTCTGTTTTGAGCTAAAGATGAGTAGGCCAGCTGTGTTAATAAACCGGACTATTTTTGCTGCATTTGTGCCAAATTTACCCTGTGTGATCAATGCAAGAACCTAACCAAGAGGGTGAAATTTGCTTACTTAAGATCCTGACATCCTAGGCAGAATCAGACTTCAGAGTTGGACTCAGTGCACTTGATTTACTATAGAACACCTGGATTAGACCAAGTAGCAGATGATATTTATTTTGTGGGATGCAGTGCAATTTTTTGCAAATTTTACAAATTTTGCACAGCCTTGTAAATAACCAGTTTGTGAGACTGGCATTGTAGAACTTATACAGGGTTTTAGTGAACAACTTCTTTTCCTGAACGTGGCGTCACCAGAGGCCGCTGTACAAGGGGAAGAACCCATGACACTTGTGAGGGGTCTAATGGCACAACTCAATCGATGGCCTCCATGGGAACCTCTGGGTTGGACGACTCATGCAACTTGTTTAGTGCTAAACCTGGTTTTAAAAAAATATCATGTGTCCTTAGCCCAGACAAATGCTTCACTTTAATGCTGGAGAAGACAGCAGCATCTGTGAAGTGCCACAATTCCTGAGAAAATGAGCTTGTTTTAACTGCGAGATGCCTTCTGGCTGCACAGATTTCTGGAGTGGTTTTTGAACAGGAGGAAAAGAAGGCTGGGTTTTTGTTTTTTAAGGAGACAACTGAACCAAATTACCTTGTTTTTCTGACATCTGTCACAAAATCTGTTGCAACTCAGGTCAAAAGGAGAACTAAAAGAAGACAACTCAGTTGCTATAGCAGCAACGGAGTTACATCAGGGTAGTACAGATGTTGGCTTTTATTTATTTATTCTGAGTATATAAAAATCATCTCTACCCACCAGGGCCCTCAAAACAAGGTAAAACAAAAACACAATAGAGGAAACAGAAGAAAAACAAACGGTTGTTTAACTAACAGGGTTTTTTCCTAAAGCCTCAAAGAAATAATGCAGTGTTGACTGCAGTTTGAACACTTTGTACGGTTGGATCCAGCTGTTGGGAAATTCTGTACTCAAAAGAGGAGCGGCAGGAGGGAAAATCCTGACACGAGTAGCCTTCCAATGTGAGACTCAGGTCCCATCGTCCTTCATCCTTTGGCTATGGTGACTGGAACACATGGAAGTTCTAGTTCCTCTCTCTCTGATGGTTTTTGAAATTAGCAGTGACTGGCTGTGCTAGTGCCTCAAGCCTGTAGCTCACAAGCATCAAGGCAGGTAATCATGGAGCCTAGACCACATGTGATGTTTTCCACACTACCTGGTTTATTGATATTGCCTGGCATACCTCCCTATAGCTCCTCTATGGCACTCCCTACATAATCTGAATTGAGAAATGTGAAAATAATAACCACAGGAATAGAGTAGGAAGGAACCCTGTAGATCAAGGGTCAGCAAACTTGGCTCTCCAGATGTTCTTGGACTTCAGTTCCCAGAAGCCCAAGCCAGCACTCCTACTGATCCGGAATTCTAGGAGATGAAGTTCAAGAACATCTGGAGTGCTGAGATTGATCACCACTGCTGCAGATCAAGGATCAGCAAACTTGGATCTCCAGATGTTCTTGGACTTCAATTCCCAGATGCCCTGATCAGCAGGTGTACTGACTTGGGTTTCTGGGAATTGAAGTCCAAAAACACCTGGAGTGCCAAGTTTCCAGAACCCCACTCTAGATCACCAAGTCCCTGTCAAAGTGGGGAATTGACTTCCCAACATCTGGTTCCTTAGCCTGATACCTAAACCACTGAGCGGTCCAGCATTGCTTTCTTTTCTTTTTCAGAGCAGTGGTTCTTAATCTCTACTCCTCCAGAAGTTTTAGACTTCAGCTCTAAATGCAGAAAAGTGTATCAATGGGTGAGATATATAGCTGGACCATACACTTCTTGAAGGAGCCCATGGAATTTAATAGCACTAACAGCACGTTGTGCTTGCTTCAGACTGTTCCAGACGCAACCAATCTTCCTATTCGTGTAGAACCCTTTCCAAAGTGGCCTCATTGATATTCAGCTGAAGGAATGAAAAGGTTGTTTTCTTGCCACGTGAAACCTTGTCGGTCATCAATATTTAATCTGTGTTTTGTTCCCATAAATGTCTGCATTTACAGATAACTAATACTTCCAGCAAAAGGCCAAATGCCAGGCTGAAGTTGTTGCCCCCCCCCCATCATTTGATGATGAGGGGAATAAGAAGAAGTATTTAGGAGGTGATGGTCGACTTAGGTGTTGTTCCATGGGCAATTTATTCTCTGGTCCAAATGTCATTCAGGTCTAGAGCTTTAAATCTGATGCGGTCAGAGATCTAATCCTATCCGGTTATTTACAGGCACGCAGCTATTCCAAGGGAGCAGAAACCATCGCACAAAGCTCTTTTATTTCCGTCAGTGAATTAAATGTCACAGTTTTATTCAAAAATATGAGCCACAGGAGAGGAGAACTGGGAGAAATCAGTGTTTCCTCCACCTCAGCTGAACATGTGGGAATTTTGCAATCATTTGCCCGCAAAAGCTGAAAAAGAACGAGGAAAAGTGGACCAGAACATCCATTGACACCACAGAGATTTGTTGGTGTGCATGGCATCATATTCCCTTTGTAGAATGGAAGGCAACTGAATCTCTTTCTCTGTGGCATTATTTGACAGTGGTGACAACCAATTACGGGTGGCGGTAGATGCTTTCGCCATTCTCCTTTTTTTGTGTCCTGATCAAACCCTGGACCGCCAAAATGAAGACACTTTCTTGGCTTTGTCATTGGCCAAACTCAAGACCTCATTGGTGCATGTTTCTGACAGTAATCAACAGACCAGTAACTGAGCAGGATTCTAGATCTCTCCATATTCTCATAGCATCTTGTTGTCCGCCAGCAGCCCCCACTTGAGCATGTTGGTCTTGCATTTAGGGACTCCAACCCTCAGCCTATTCAGGGTCCTCCAAGTGACGGAGGGGAGGTTGAGTTCCTCAGCCGTCTCGTCTTTTAATGTCGTTCCTTGTCCAGTGAGCTCCTTCCTCCATCGTCTAATTTGGCTTTTCTCTTGCGTACCCTTCAAGAATGTTTGTTCTTGCCATAAAGCTCTTCCTGGCTCTATTACAGAAGATTGTGAAAATGGACACACTGACAAGGGAATCGTCCTACAAACCAAAAGAAAGCTTGGCTTTGGACCTTCTGTCTGGGTGGGAAGGAGAGCTGAATAACAAACCTGACTGAATCTTCTCCTCACCTTTGCTTTTCACTATATAGTCCAAAAGGGCCAGAGATATGACAGGAAAACATCTCAGTTGAGCACCAGCTGGGAAGCTCCCTCCTGACATATTTAAAATGCAAATCAAGTTTATGACAGGGATGCTGCCTGATGACTCTTGATAATTCTCAGCTGGCGACCAAGCACTGATTTCTTGTTTGTTGGGAAAAGCTCTCAGCTGTGCATACACCGCTTTCCAGAAAGCCTCCAATCCTGTGACTCAACAAAGACAACATGATGTTTCGTGTGCCACCATGCTCAGACGGAATCGAAAAAATGTGCGCAAAGCTTTTTTAAAAAAATAAATAAATCAAGGGAGATAATTAGGCATTTGTCATCTATGAGAGTTGAAAATAATCAAATTTAGAAAATGAAAATGTTACGTCCATTCCCTTCATGTTCATAAGGCCACTGGCTTTTTCCTACAGTAAATAAATAAAAGAACCCAGTGTTGTTTTATGGCAGCATAAATGGCATTAATAAAGACCATTAACCACTCACCACTCTTCATTAGCCTTTGAGAATGCCTGAGGAGCTTCCTCCCCAAACTTGTATAATTTTAGTCTCCTGCTAAGCAGGGCATATTTTCGGTTGCTGCATTTGCATAAATGCTAATTTTTGGAAGAAAATAACAGCATTTAGAACTGTCTTTAGGACGCCTTTTGGGTGATCGACTGACAGCTTTGCAGTAAGCCACTAGCATTTTCCTTCGGTTCGCTGCATGTAATCCATCCCAGATCGCGACGTCTGTGCTCCATTTGCAACCGCAACAAGTAAATACCAGTAATAATGTAAATAAATCTGTCTCTGTGACATCTGTTCTAGCTAGGCAGGGATTTGTTCTGAGCTTGGCAAATACTGCATTTTGGAAAGGTAGATGCTTTTCCTGGTTAAGATTTTGATCCATTTCACACAGCCTGGCTTTCTCTAGATAGATTGGAAACTCCAACGTTTCTCCGGCTATTGAGTAGAACAAGGGAAGGGCAGATAATCCAGACTGGGGAAGCAGCCAAATGTCTGGTCTGCAAAAAATATGAGTTTTTGGTGAAGGGAAAGGTAACAAGAAAAGCTGGATATTGTTCATTTGGAAAAGTTCTCCAAATGAATCCTGCTTTAATTAGAAGAAAGGGAGGAGATGTTTCCAGTTGTGCACGACTCAAATGTACCTCCCAGGTTGACTTCCAACTCTCTCTCTCTTTGGTTCTTATTAGATGTCCAGCAAATAACCGAATATTTAAGTTGGAGGTGTTTGGTAGTAACCTAGAATCTCCCCTACGTCTAGTCCTGTGGAGTCTAAATGGGCTTTCCAAACATGGAAGGCAGTGGTGGGATGTCAAAAATTTTACTACCCCACCATGATGTCATCACAGTGTGGGCGGAGCTGACATCATGATGTCATGGGTGGGGCCAAAGAAAATAAAATAAAAATAAAATAATAAAATAAAATAATAAAATAAAAATAAGGACACACACACTCCTCAACCCACCCACCCACCCACTCACCCAACACAAACCAATGGTGCTTTAGGCTAGCAGCTTCTCTTCCTCCTCCCCGCTTGGGAGGACAGCAAGGAAGCCGTGCATACGCACCATGCACTGTAGGCGTGCATGCACACCAAGTGCTTGGAGCACATGCACAGTGGGGGGGGGGGGAACCAGTGAAAAGGTAAGCCCTGAAGGTGGTTCCCCCCAAAAGCTGCTACCGGTTCTCCGGGACACTGGGAAAAGTTATTACCGGTTCTAGAGAACTGGTGAGAACCTGTTACATCCCATCACTGATGGAAGGGTGATGCTTGAAGTTCCCCGTTTGTGAGCACTTACCTAGGACAGATTCCATTGAACTCGGTGTTGTTGGCCTTTGGAGAAGGATACTATGAAGTCTAGCCAGGTTATCCTGCTATGGTAATAGAGTAGACCATACTGTCAGTGACTCAGTGTCAATTGTCAGGTGGTGGTGAACTAGCCTGACAACCCCAAGGACTATCGGCTGTGGGTAGCAAAGTCCACAGGGAAGGGTGATGGTCCCCCAAGTGGATTAAATCCTACTTTAATCCATCTTGATGGAGGGCAGCAGCTTCATGGCCTGGGGGCTGAGGTGGACTTTGTGTGCCAAATGGGCTCAGGACCAGAAAGTGATTTGTGTAACAGGATGAGTGGTATGGGTGTCATGCGGTGATGTGGGTGGGAAATGGAAGGTCACTGCATTATATGGTTCCCAAGAAGATCTTCATGGCTAATTGCCATGATGATAGCCAATATTCTGAATTGGATCTGGCACGAAGGAGGAGGAGGAGGAGAACACAGCCAACAAAAGAGGGTTGCTTTGCCATGAGCGTCTTCGCCAACAAAATGTTGCAGAAGATCTTCACCAACAACAAGAACTTCCCTTGTTCTAGTATGTGGCCACCATATTAGCTGTTCTCCAGTAGCAGGGAGCTGACGTGGGCTATGTCGTTCTCATGTCAGTTTTCCTCTCCCTCTGCAGCTATCCTTAAATACTTCATAACTTCGAGGAGCCAGTGGACATGTTTACTCTTCAGCTGGCTTCCTTTTCTCCTCCTCAAGGAGAGCGGATCTGTCTCTTCAGATTTTCTAACACCTTGCCAACAAACTTCATTATAAGGGTTTCCACAAGGATGCAGAGACCACCAGCCTGATCTTCAATGACCCAACTTGGAGACAACTCCATTAGCAGTTGCTACACAGTGGTTGTATAAAAGGCCCTGGCCAAACCATCCACCAGGATAATGCCACAGTCATTCCCCACACCATCCGTGCTTCAGGTTGAGTACGGGGCAAAATCTATGACAGCCGAGAGAGCTTTTGTTTACTGTCTTAATCAAGGACTCCGCTTTGAAAAGCATCCCTTGTTCAATCATCATGATTAATTGATAACACATCTCAGCCCAAATCATCATGCCAGTAGGCAAAGCCTGACTCATCCTCCTGTTTGCCTCATGACACTCAATTATACAAGGCTAGGGACAACATTAATATTGTTCGAAATTAGTCTTTCCCTTGAATAGTCTTGCTCTGATTTAATAAGCAAGCGTTGGTTCTGCACTAAACTTCCATCAGCAATGAAAGCTGCTGATTCAGTTGTGTGCTGAGCTTCCCTGCTTCCTTTCTTTGCCTCTCATTCTTCCCTGCCCTTCCCTGATTTTATATGCACTGCGATGATGAGTGACTCCAGTTTCTGATCCTCCCTGATTGTACACACAGTGATGGTGCATCACTTCAGTTTCCAAGATGTTCGGAATCAACTCCAGCTTTTGATCTGCAGTTTTATCAGAGTCGTCCAAGATGCTGAAACTATTTGGTGAGTTGGGCTCAGCACCTCAGACAGTTCTAGTAAACTCCAGGCTTAAATCCAAAGTGGATCCATAGGACCTCCAAAACTGGAGTCAGTGGCCACCCCAGATAGTGAATTCATCTGCCCTATCCCAGAAGAATGAACTTTCACTCCATTAAGCAACGGCAGCTTAGCTGTTATTGTCGTTGTCATTGAGGCCAATAATTAAAGCAAGGTTAAGAGCTGCTATTACTTCAGCCTTAGGAGCAGTGGCGGGCATCAGCAGCTTCTCACCGGTTCACGAGAACCGGTAGCAGAAATTCTGGCTGCCCCCACCCATCCAAGCTTTGAAATAAACTTGTCCTAATCCAGAGTCTAAGCCAGGGGTTCTGAAACTAAGGCCCACGGTGCCATTTCATGTGACCCCACCCCTCCAAGGGCATTTGATAAATAAAATGGCTGCCCCTTTGAAGCTGTTAGGACAAAATTGCTTCCTCCATCGTGCAGGCAGGGCAAAATGTCCATCCAGCCCTCAAAGTTGACTGAGAGAGTGTGAACTGGCCACTGACTTGAAAAGGTTGGAGACCCCAGGTCTAAGCCTTTCTACAAAGTCATTCATCTATGTATGCAGTTAGCTGTTTTACAGGAGAGGAAAATCTGGACCATTTTTTATTTCCATTGCATGTTCTTAGTGAAATGGTTTTTGCTACCTTTGGGGGAGCAATTTCCTTATCTTGACTCTCCCAAAGACCTTCAATTTCCTCAGTTCTCCATTTTCTTTCTCTCTCTCAAAACACTTTTTCAATCTACTCCTGCAGTTGTGATGGATATTCATCTTCATTTCCCTTCCTCTCAGGCGTCATAGGAAAGGGTACAGCTGTCTTTGGAAGCCTATAGGGCCATGATAGCGAACCTTGGCACTCTAGATGTTCTTGGACTTCAATTTCCAGAAGCCCAAGTCCCTGTGAATCCACATGAATGGATTTACTGTGTGAACGCAGTACTGTAAATCGTGTGGATTCAAAGGGACTTGGGCTTCTGGGAATTGAAGTCTAAGAACACCTGGAGTGCCAAGATTCGCCATCACTGCTATAGGGGCATTGTTGGTCCAGACAGATGGACATATTTGACTCTCCCATCCAGAGATTCACAACTCTGGATTGTAGCGATGTGTAAACTTTGAAAGGAGAAGTTGTCAGATAGAGACAATGAACTAAGATGAGGTTGAAGGAACAAGTGAATAAATGTTTTCCTGAAGGTACAATTCTTCTTCTTCTTCTTCTTCTTCTTCTTCTTCTTCTTCTTCTTCTTCTTCTTCTTCTTCTTCTTCTTCTTCTTCTTCTTCTTCTTCTTCTTCTTCTTCTTCTTCTTCTTCTTCTTCTTCTTCTTCTTCTTCTTCTTCCTCTTCCTCTTCCTCTTCCTCTTCCTCTTCTTCTTCTTCTTCTTCTTCTTCTTCTTCTTCTTCTTCTTCTTCTTCTTCTTCTTCTTCTTCTTCTTCTTCATCATCATCATCATCCAAATATTGGTGATCATCATGGTGATCAGCCGTGAAGACTGCCCTGAGAATATAACGCAGTGGCCTTTCATCTGCCTTCCACATCGCAGCATGACACCTGTACCACTCATTCAGTTCCGTGAGTCACTTTCTGGTCCTGAGCCCTTTTGGCACACAAAGTCCTCCTCAGGTCCAGGCCAGTATTGATGAAGCTCCATCAAGATGGATCCAACTGGGATTTTAACCAACTTGGGAGCCATCACCCTTCCCTGTGGACTTTGGCGCCCAAGGCTGATAGTCCTCAGGGTGGTCAGGTTAGTTAACCATTGTCTGGCACTCGGCATTGAGTTGCTGGCAATATGGTGTACTCTATTACCATAATAGGATAACCTGGCCAGACTGGACCTCTCTCTTCTCAGGAGCTAAAATAATCCAGGATAATTTACATAATTTTTGCATTTGAATATAGTCCTGATGGAGCTCACAACACATCTGAAAGAAGCCTTGGGCACTCAAATAAAGGATAAACAATGCAAAAGCCATTTATCAAACCATACCTCCTCCCACCCCACAAAATGAAACTATGTTAGATTTTTATAAGGAATCCACATCTCTTATTATGCACTAAGGGTGTTGTCCTACTTTCCGTATCAAAGCAGCCATAAACATATTTCAAATACCATTGAACTGTTTTGATATTTTGCACTTTGCAGTGCCCTTTGCTAGAAAGTCGGTGTACCTTCAGCTACTTTAGAGATCTCGTGATGGTAAAGGAAGCTGATGAAACACCTTAGGTAAGAAGTTTTGCACAATTTCCTTGAGGGACTTCATTAATTCGAAAGTTCTTGATTCAGCCTTTCCCAGCAACTTTCAATATATCGTTTGTACATTCAAACCTTTCAACTCTTCCCCAGCGGATTGTATTTTATAGATCTCTCGATTTTCAACAACCCAAATAGCAGCTGGGGAGTTTAAAATTGTATAATTTGCTATTTACATTGTTAAATGGGAGCTTTGAATGTGGGTTGACAACACTCACAATTCTCTTTGCACCCATCCCCCCCCCCCAAGTAATGAGACAGACAACTTTGCTTTGGATAAATAACTCTGGGCCACTTTATTAAATCAACAATTCAACTGTAATTCAACTGATCTGCAATTGGGGCTAGAGTAGCATGGGTAAGGCTATGGTCAATTATTCAATATTCAATTTTTCCACTTTTCTTTAATTTACATGCCCAGTACAGAAATGATGGTCCACTTCTGGCTAAAATTCTCAGGTGAACATAACTAGTGACTAGCAAGCTGTCAAACTTGGTACTCCTTTGTTCCTGTTCCGCATGTTTCCAACAGCCCTGGTTAATGACCTTGTCACACTGCGAGGCTGTTGGGACAAATGCGTCCCTACCTGACCCTTCTTTGGGCTCTGATAAAGGGCCTTACCCATGCTACCTGCCAAGTGACCCAACAACAAAAACAAGACTCCCTATCTCAACCGTCCATATCAGTGTGGGATGGGCGAAAGCACAATTACTCTGAAGGGCATTCAGAGAGTTAAGCAAAAATTCCCATCTGGCCTTTAACAGCGACCAACAAAATCACTCTAGCACCTAGGGAGGGAGGGAGGGAGGGAGGGAGGGCAAATTGCCCCTGCAAAGCCAAAACTGAAAGGGCGAGGAGGGAAGGAACCAGCCCCTTAAATAGGCTCATGCTCCATCCCTCCTCACCACATGCAATTCGGGCGCACTCCCAGGCTTGCCTCGTCCCTGGGAGTAGAGATGCAAAGCATGTACCTCTGAGCAGCCGCTAGAGACGCACAACCATTTGAGGAAACTAACCGTTTTGATTAGCCTACTCACGTGTCCACTTAGAAGTTAAAATAAAGAGTACAGCCAGTTCAGCTTCATTCATAAGTCCAGTAACCTTGACCTGTATGTCCAATTACTGTGCCAGTGTTTATTCTAGGAAACTCTGAACATTATGAATTCTGAAATCTGATTTCCTTTCCTGGCATTCATCTACATTTTAAAAAATGTTATATTCTGCTAGCTTTGAGGTTCCTGCCACCATCCATGGTGCTATGTACATGGACAAACCCTTCACCAATAGAGAGAGATGTCTCATATTTCATTTTAAAGTTAAAATTGACCATTCTACATTTTCCAGGAGGGCTTTTGCACAACTTCGTGTCATACCCTAGTTATGCCCGCTCCTAGATTGGGACTCTTTGTTCGTGGTCGCACATGCTGTGGTCACCTCCAGACTGGACTATTGTAATGCACTCTTTATTTATAAATTTTTCAATAAAAAAAAGGACAATAACAAAACAGACATATAATACAGAAAAAAAAAGAAAAAAAAGTTTCACAGAAATACTACAATTGATATGCTTACAAAAAATAGTTCACCTCTGTGCTATATACAATGTCCAGGAGGGTTATATCCATTTAGATTTTCCAAAAATTAATTTGTTCTGGTACAGGGTTAACTCCTTTGTTTTCAACAAGCACATATTCCACAAATTTCCTCCAGATTCCCCAAAATCCGTTTAATTGAACTATGCCTTTCTTAACATTTAATTCCCATGTCAATTTATCATTAAGAGCTAATTCCCACATTTCCTTATACCAATCTTGTATATTCAATGTCACGTTACTTTTCCAATTTTTTGCTATACATTGTCTTGCTGCGGACAGCATCACAGCCATTAGCTCTTTACCATCATTACTTATCTTATATTTATCCACGTTTGTTGTTAGCGCCGTATCTGATCCCAATTCCAACCGCATATCCATTATATTTTCAATTTCTTTCTCAACCTTACCCCAAAATTCCGATACCACGTTACAATTCCACCACATATGTACATATGTCCCAATTGAATACTTGCACCTCCAACATTTATCACTCATTTCCTTATTTATTTGATGCAGTCTAATTGGGGTCAGATACCATCTCCAAAGCATCTTGAAATTATGTTCTTTTACTCTTACAGACATAGTTCTCATTATTCTTTTTTTCCATTTTCTATTCCAACTCTCTTCCGAAATTGTCTTGTTCAAATCTTGTTCCCAAATATTCCTTAAAACTTCCTGTATTTTCCCTCGTTTGTTCATTATCTTGTAGATTTTGCTAACTATCCCTTTAATTCCCATGTTTCCTTTTCTTATTTCAACCAAGAGTTTTTCAAAAGTTGTAAGTTGTCTATCTAAATCATTATAAGATAAGAATCTCTTATTCCAATTATTTATCTGGAGAATCTGAAACCAATTTAATCTCAATTGTAAAAAAAGTGCCTTTCTTTTCTCTAAATCTCTACAAATCTTCAGCCAGTCTTTTAACAGAGAAACCCCATTTTCTAATAAGATTGCCTTAAAATCTCTATCTAATTTAATTGGGAAGTTATTAAAATCTTCTAGTTCTATGGTTGGTGAAATCCCTGGAATAAGATCTTCTCTTACTCCATTCCATTCTTCTATAGTTGTTTTTATCATCCTATTCTGTATACCTTTATATTTTTTACCATCGATTTTACTTAAGAAAGTAGCTTTACCCACTTGTGAAAAATCTCTCTTTTCAATTTTTTCCCATATCGATTCTTCCCTCATCAAAATTTTTACAACATTTCTTACTTGAAAAGCTCTGTAATAATTATGTATACTTGGAATTCCCAGTCCCCCTTCTTTCTGAGGTATATACCACAATTGCTTGGATATCCTTGCTCTTCGTTTCCCATTACAAAAATTATTTATAATTTTTTGATATTCTTCCAATTCTTTATTATTATGTTTTATTGGTAGAACATCAAACAAGAAGTTTAATTTAGGCAATAACATCATTTTGCTTAAGGCTATCCGGCCGAACCATGATAGATTTAGTTTGTTATATTGTGTTATTTTCCTTTCAATATCTTTCTTTTGTTTTAGATAATTTAACTTTTTAAGTTCCCCAGTTTTGCTTGAAATCGTTATTCCCAAATATTTTAAATTAGATTTAACTTGTATCTTATATTTTTCTTTAATATTCTCTTGTTCCTCTTTTTCCCCATTACAATATATCATTTCAGATTTTTCCCAATTTACTCTCAGGCCAGTTGTTTCTTCAAACCTTTTTAAATGCAAATATATTCTTTCCAATGCCTTCTTTGGTTGCTTTACAATTATAAGCGTATCATCTGCATATAAATTTATTTTATTATCCTCTATTCCATTTATTTCCTCATCTTGACGAATTGCATTGGCTAAAAACTCCATAGCCATTATGAACAAAACTGGGGATAAAGGGCACCCCTGACGGGTGCCTGCTTCCAATTTTATATCCTCTGTATATATATCATTAATTTTGACTCTGGCTGTTCCTTGTTGGTATAATTTCGTAATTACACTCTGAAATTTATTACCAAATCCATATAGACCGACCATTCCATGAATTGTAGCCCATTGTAATGAATCAAATGCTTTAAATATGTCCAGAGATAAAAATCCTACCTTCTCTTTTTTTCTTTCTGTAGAATCTAACAGGTCCAACACTCTTCTCACCAAATCTGACATATATCTATTTCTCACGAATCCTGCTTGGTCTTTATTAATGTATTCATCTATGAAGCTACCCAATCGCTTGGCCAATATTGTAGTAAAATTTTTTTGCATCTTGATTAATTAATGAGATCGGCCTGTATGATTCTACTTTCTCCAGATCTTTTCCTGGTTTAGGAATTAAAGTAATGATCGATCTATTCCATGAACCTGGTATTGGCTCACCTTCCAAAATTTTATTAAATAATTTACATAGCTTTGGAACAATCACTTCCTTAAATTCCTTATAAAATTTGGCCGGTAACCCGTCTTCTCCTGGTGCTTTATTTATTTTTAATTTTCCAATAACTTCCCAAATTTCATTTTGTGTAATTTTCTCCTCCATTTTATTTCTATGTTCTTCTGAGATCTTGTTTATTTGTTGTTTGCCAAAATATTCTTTAAGTTTAGCTATGGTTACATCCTTTCTTGAATATAAATCTCGATAAAAAATCTCAACAATTTTGAGTTTCTCCATGCTCTTATTACACCTTTTCCCTTTTTTATCTATCAGAACACCAATCTGACTTTTAGCCTTCTTTTCTTGAGCTGCTCTTGCTAACAATTTTGAATTTTTATTACCAAATTCAAAATATTCTCTTTTTAAAAAAATTAGATCTTTCTTAACTTTTTCCATCTCTTTTCCTTCTAATTCCTTTTTTATTTTTTGAATTTTTCCAAATATATCTTGCCTTTTAGTCCTTGCATGCTCCAATTGATATTCTTTTAATTGTTTTTCTAATTCCTGATATCTGCTTCTATTTTGTTTGTTTCTTGTACTTGTAATTTTTATAGATTCACCTCTAAAAACTGCTTTCATAGTATCCCACACTGTACTATAGTTGACCTCATTATTATCATTCCATTTCCAACTTTCTTCCCATTTTTCTATTATATAGTTCTTAATGGCTTGCTCCTTAAAAATTTTTGAATTGTATCTCCAACTATACATTTTCTTCCCAGGACCCTCTAATTTTATATCCATTATTATTTTTGCGTGGTCTGATTCTTTAATTGTTCCTATCTCTATGTCTTCCACCAATCTGTTCAGACCTTCTGTAACAAAGATATAATCAATCCTGGAGTACATATTGTGCACCTGGGAGAAATATGTATATGCTCTTTCCCTACCCTTAATTTCTCTCCACACGTCTTTTAAACCCATTATACTGATCCAATTATCCAATATGTATTTTTTACTCTTTCTTTTATCCCCTGTACTATCCATATCAGATCTTATTAAATTAAAATCCCCCGCTATTATCATATTCGTGATCCCTTCTTTATTAATAATTTTTTGCATTTTATTTAAAAATTGCTCCTGATTGTCATTTGGTGCATAGATATTAACAAATGTCAATTCCTCATCATCTATATTTCCCTTGATTATTAAATACCTCCCTTCTGGGTCTGAGATGCTTTGTGTCATATTGTATCCAATTTTATCAGAGATTAATATCGCTACTCCTCTAGACTTGGATGAACCAAATGCCATTTCATAAATTTGCATTCCTTTTAATACTAATTTATTTACATCCGATGATTTTTGATGGGTTTCCTGTAAAAAGATAACATCCAATTTGTCTTTTTTAAGCGCTAACTGTAATTTCTTTCTTTTCAATACGTTGCCTGTACCCTTTACATTCCATGATGCTACTTTAATATTTTTAATCATCTATACTTAAACTATTTTGGCCTATAAAACCTTCTCTGGACGTGCAACCACGACCCAACACAGAAAAAGCAATAAGAAAAAAAACTATATACCTACCCTTAACTAAACTAAAAAACTTACCTATAATGTCAAAATCGTAGAACCTCCCCACTCTTCTTTCCAGAGTCTCACCTTCATCTTCTAAAGAGGGGAGGTGGGAACGTGAAAAGGATGGCATGGTCTTATAACGGTCCCCTTATTCGCCCTCTAAGCTCCACCTATCTCCTTTTTCTCTTCCCCCTCCCTCCCCCTCCCCCCTCTTTGGTAAAATAGAAGAGAATCAGAAAATATAGAAAAAGGAAAAATAACATTTAACCAAGAATTAATAATGACTACTCACTCCACCATTAACACACTTGTAGAATCATCAGTACCCCCTGTAGCTCCCTCCTCTTCTTCCTCTCCAGCTCTGTCTCTTTTTATAGCTCCGGACTCCAGCAGATCTTTTCTTAAGGACATCCATTCTGGCGTTCCCACCTTGACCAAGCCAATCTGACACAAGTACTCTAGTACATCCATTTTTAAATCAACAACGTGCATCTTTCTATCATAGTAAAAACATATTTGCTGTGGAAATCTCCAACTATATGTAAGCCCTCTGGCTCTCAAGAGTTTTGTCATTGGTTTCATTTTGTATCTCCAAATACATTCTTCTGGAGAAATATCATTGTAGACCTCCACAGCAGACCCATCTATTTCCAGAACGCCAGCACCAGCCTGTTTGATAAAAGCCATCACCCTAAGCTTATCTCCCCAATTTGCAAATTTGACCAAAACGTTTCTTTGAAAATTCTTGCCTTTTTTCCCCCCCACCCTGAAAACGCTTGCTATGTCTTCCGCAACAAAATCTTTACCCATTTTAAGAGAATTTAGCCAATCAACTACTCTTTCCTTCAGCTTGTCTGGCGTTCGTTCAGGCACTTTTCGAATTACAATATTTTGCTTGCGCATACCTTCTTCCACCATATCTAATCTTTTTTCTTGTGAAACCACTTTAAAGTCCATTTCCTTTGTTTTAGACTCCAATTCCTTCACATCAAGCTGCAGTGCTTTTACATCCTTTCGTGTGTTCTTCATCATACTTTCAACCCTCTTTGAATTATCTTTGACTTCCCTTGATAAGTCATTCAAAACTGTGACCAAATTTTGAAAATTAGTAGTTGTTATTTCTCTGTCCTTCCTCAATTCTTTAAAATTCTCTGACATTGATTTTTCCATATTTTCAACTTTCTGCATGAATTTCCCAATTTCAAGATGAAAGTGCACGTTTTCTCCTGATGAACTCTCGGCCATTGGTGGTGGTGTTTGTACCTCTCTTTGTTCTTTTTGTTCCCTCTGTTCTTTTTGTTCTCTTTGATCCTTTTGGTCTTTCTTCTCCTTTCTTGTCTCAATCCTCTTAGGTCGAACAGCTTCTTCCTCCTCTCTACCCTTACCCCCCTCCATGTTTTGTATCAACCAGTGTGCAAGACTAATATTTTTGAAAAATAGTTTCAAAAAAAAATTGCTCTTTCCTTCTTCTCTCTTTTCTCTCTACTCTTTCTTTTTTTTTTCTTTATATGTCCTAATTAATCTATTTATTCAACCAATTTTCAGAGCAGTATTGCACACTGGCAAAAACAATTCTTCTCAAATCTCAAAATCAACAGTTGACAATCACCAATTACAATTTAATTTCAACAATTCATCCAATTAATATTAATTACAACAATTTATTATCAGTGCTTCTCAGTAGCTTAAACTTTATAAAATAATCAATTTCAATACTCCCAATTTAATTACATTCAAATTCAAAACAATTAATTTCAATTATTACTCACAAATCAATATATAGTGTCTCTAATAAATTTCTAATAGCTAATTCCAAACAAACAATTTAAGCTATATAGTCCCAAATTAATTCCAAATTAATTCCAATTAATTCCAAAAAGGAAAAAAATTTATATCACCATTGATTTAATAAGTTGATTAAATTATCAATACTTTTTATAACTGATTGGGGGGGAGGGAGCAGAAGAGAAGACAAAGGAGAAAGGAGAAGAAAAGAAAAGAAATTCCAATATCAAATATATAAGCAATAAATTTATAATAACATATAAGTGTGTATATGCAAAGTACTTGTTATAAAGTCCACTTCAAAATCTATTTAAATATTATTATTTAGCAAGGTAAATGAGGAGGAAGGAGAAAAAGAGGGACAAGCTATGAAAGGACAATAGAAAGAAATTACTCAAAAAGAAGGGAAACCTTAATATGGAAAAAAGAGAAAAAGAGAAAAAGAAACAAAAAAGAAAAGAAATTAAAGAGAAAGAAGAAAAAGGAAAAAGGAAAAAAGTTGTCGCTTTCTTCCCACTCCTCCCCAAAAAGAAAAAGAAAAACCGGGGAGGGGGGAAAAGAGAGCGAAGAAAGAAAAAAAAAGAAAAAGAAAAATCTCTTAAACCCGGGTGATCGTACTTTGGTAACTTAATAACTAATTCAGCAAAAAAAAAAAAAAAAACTCTTATTTATATGCTCTTCCTTCCGCCAGCAACATACAGCCACTCAAAACTATATCCAAGTTTCGTTTCTTCCTCACTTAGTTTCGATTCTCTTCAGGGCATCGACGCCATTAAAAAAACTCAAGCCGCTATTCTAACTAAAAAACAAAAGCAAAAACCAATCACCCAGTAAAAGAAAAACAAATCCAAAAATAGGAAAAAAAAAGAAAAAGAAACAGATCTTCTTTTGTAGAAAACAAACAGTACTTTACTAGGGTATAATTTAGGTTTTGTTTTCCTCGTTAAAGTTCGATCCCCTTCAAAATGGCGCCGCCATTACCCCCGTTCTGCCCCTCACAGAGGAGGGGGAAAAGGAAAAGGCAAGAGGAGGAAAGAAATGCTTGTCAATTTCACTTCAGTCCCTTTATTTCAAAATCCCATATATTTTTCTGTCGCTACCGGCATCCGCCTAGCTCACCGCAAACTGTCCTCGTTCTCCTCCGTTCCACACTTCAAGCTGCGCCTCTTCTCAACATTCACACATCACCTCCGCTCCTCCACTCCTCTCCATTCCACATACCGTGCAGCCGATGCTTGATCTCACGATCTCATTAACCCACTATCTCCGGCTCCTGGATCGACCCCCCCGAGTAGATCTACCAGAGCGGGCACCTCGTCCGAGGTCTCCGCTCTGCTTCTCCACCCGGACCGCGATCCCTCCGAGCCCCGATCTTCCACAATAAAAATAACAGCGGTTCGTTCGGCCTCTCCTCCGGTAGCGCAATCTCACTTTACTCTCTTTTCATTCTTTTATTGTCTTAAAACCTCATTATTTTTGTGAAAATCTCATTGTTTTGGTGGAGCTAGGCACAATGGCGTCCGCTCCTAAGCCATCCTTAGCCACGCCCCCCGTAATGCACTCTTAATGGGATTGCCCTTGATGACCATTTGAAGGCGGCAACTGGTCCAGAATGCAGCTGCCCAGGTGGTGATGGGGTGCGGACATTATGCTTGTGCCTCGGCACTGCTTCAGGAGCTGCACTGGTTGCCAGTATGCCTCCAGGTGCAATTCCATGTGCTGGTAATGACCTTTAAAGCCCTACATGGTAGTGGGCCAGGTTACTTAAGAGACTGCATCACCCCGAGAACATCTGTCCGTCCCATCAGAGCGTACCAGAGAGGCTCTCTGGTTGTGCCATCTGCTAGAGAGGCTCGCCTCTCTAGCACCAGAAGGAGAGCCTTCTCTGTGTCTGCTCTGGCCCTATGGAACCTCCTGCCAATTGAGCTGCGTCTCCAGATGGAGTTGCTGTCCTTCAGGAAAGGGCTAAAAACCTGGGGGTGTGGTGCCTCCCACCTGGTGGCTGATATAGCAATATCACTCCCTCGCTCTTTTTTCGTTGTCGGGGTAATTTTTTATTGTATTTTTAATTGGTTTTTTTTTACTGTTTTAAAGTTTTTTTTATAGTTCTCTAGTGGGATTTATGTAGCTCATGATGTAATTGTTGTACGTCACCCAGAGTCGCTTGCCGAGTGGGCGGCAATACAAATGGATGGCGTGTGGGGGTTAAATTATATTGACTTTTTAATGGGGTTTTTAAAGGGTTTTTAGTTAGTTTTGATATTGTTTTTAATTGTTGTTGGCCGGTCTGAGTCGTTGCCGAGTTGGGCGGCAATGGAAATTTGATTAAATAAATAAAATAATAAATGTTAGAAAATCTAGAAGGGCATTTTCTGTATTTGGGATCCTTTAAAGGATCACATACTGTGTCACATAGGGTCACATAATGCCTCAAAACAGTAATTTCTATTTGTGATCTGTACCTACACATGTGTAAGCAAAGCAAGCCATCACACTTTTATACCATCCCATAGCACTTAGTGTAATCTCTGGGCAGATCATGAGTTAATTAGCATTTTGCTCCAGACATGCTGTGTACACATTTTACTGACATCGGGAGGATGGAAGGCTGAGTCAACCTTGAATCCTAGTCAGGATTGAACTCACAACCTTGCAGGACAGCAGTTTAACCACTACGCCACCAGGGCCCCTTTACATTCTATTCAAATGGGTGACCTCTTTTATTTGATGTGTTTTCCTTTTTATATGGTAGCGCAGGGGGGTCCACACTTTTTGGGCCAGGGGTCTGACCAAACCCCCAAAACAGCTGAGCGGGCCAGACCACACCCCTGGAACAGAGCGTGTTTGTGCATGCATGGCCATCTTACTTCCTGGTTCGACACGGGCGCTTCTGTGCATGCGTGAAAGCAAGTAGCCATTTTACTCCCTGATTTGGCATGGACGCTTCTGCACATGCACGAATATGGCCATTTTACTTCCTGCTTTGGCGCAGACATGTCTGTGCACATTATATCTGTGCATGTGCAAAAAATGGCCATTTTACTTCCTGGTTTGGCATGGAAACTTCTGCGCATGTGCGAAAGCAGGCATTTTACTTTGCAGAAGCATCCGCACCAAAACCAGGAAGTAAAACAGCTGCTTCTCACGCATGCGCATAAGCGTCGGTATTTATTTCCTGGTTTGCAAAGACATCATGGGCCTGATGGAATGCCTTTGGGGGCTGTATCCGGCCCACGGGCCATAGTTTGGGCATGCCTCTGGTCCACGAATGAGTGGCACTATCATTTACATTTTATCTGCCCTCTCTTCCTCGCTGTTCTCATAGCACCTGCTTTCCTTTCCCACACCTCCATTGTCTCCTGCTTATGATCATCCAGGTTGTCTCTCGACTCCAAGGCCAGCTTTGCACTCACAGGTGTCCAATTTTTTTTGATGACACCCTACTGCCACACGAGTCCTCAAGCTGTCACCGGCATGACCTGTTCATTTGACAGGACTTTTTGCAAGGTGTTGAGGCGCCGAAGAGCTGAGGGGAATAACAAATTGGCTTCCCGGGAGGAATTAATATCTTGTCTCCCCATCAGACGCCCTGAAGTGCTTCATTCACTCAAATCCACAAGCCGAGGGTCTAAATTTCACAGGAAGGCTGTGAAGAAGGCTGCTAGGGCTCATCCTGCCTTCACACGTTGATGGGCAGGGAAGGGATACAAGCTGTGCTCTCCAAATACCAACACAGATATTGTTCGCATGCCCTGATTGTCAAGGAAATGGGAGCTGTTGGCTATTTAGATGACAACTCCCAGAATTTCACAGTCAGCATCATGCGTCAGAGGATTCTGGGTGCATCATTTTAACAAACACACAAGGAAGCATTTTCCATCATGGATCTAGGCAACAGGTCCCATCATGTCTTAATCAAGGGTAGCTGGAGGATTGTGGAACCAAAGCCTAGGAAACATCTGGCAGGTGAAGGATTGCTGCTGTTTCTTGCCACCTAAAGCAAACTTAAACGATAACACTACACAACAATGATTTTGCTACTGGGAATAACACATGTGATTTACGTGGTATCGAGTGTGCTGGTTCCAAATCTGAACTCAGAATTTGCCTGTCACATACAGATTTTAAGGCATGCTATAGCTGTTAAAATGGTCGGTAATTGGGTAATGTATTTTTACATGGGAACATTATAACAGTTGCAGCTAACAGTATACCTGTTGACATCTCAACTGAATCACGTCCCCTGGTGGCATGCATGTTCCAGCAACAGCTGGGTATGTCCTCGCAAGTCAGTGAGTTGATGTCAGAAATAGGTATACAAGGCGAGATGGACCAAGGGTTTCTCTCTACTGTGACACCATCATATTGGATAGTATAGCTAGGCCAAAGTGAGTCTGTTTTGAGCTAGAGATGAGTAGGTGCAGCTGTGTTAATAAACCGGACAATTTTTGCTAAATTTTGTGGCAAATTTACCCCGCGTGATCAATCAACCTAACCAAGAGGGTGAAATTTGCTTACTTAAGAGCCTGACATCCTAGGCAGAATCGGACTTCAGATTTGGATCCAGTACACTTGATATAGTATAGGATACATGGATTGGACTAAGTAGCAGACAATATTGTAGATGCAATGGGTACAGAGCTGGGTGGGTTGAGAAGGATGGTGGAGGACAGAGGTGCCTGGAGGACAATGGTCCATAGGTTGTGAAGGGTCAGAATCAGTGGTGGGATGTCAAAAAATTTACTACCCCACAGTGATGTCATCACAGTGTGGGCGGAGCTAACATCATGATGTCATGACACCATGGGCGGAGCCAAAGGAAAAATAAAAAATAAAATAAAAAATAAAATAAAAATAAGCACACACACACATACACACACCCCTCAACCCACCGACCCACAACACAAACCCATAAATAAAATAAAATAAAATAAAATAAATAAAATAAAATAAAAAATACATTAAAATACATCCACCCACCCACCCCAAACACAAATCAACCAGAGCTTTTAAACCAGAGTTTAAAGCTTATTCTGGCTAATCTTTCTCACACTAGGGTAGATGGAAGGAACTACAGAATGAACTCACCACAAGATGGCTTCATTTTGGCACTTTTCAACTTTTCAACAGTTAAAGAAGTTTGGTACTAAGTCTTTGCCTAACCAGTTCTCTAGGATAATATGCCTTAATGTAAATGTAAAACAGCTGTACCTTCTTAAGGGTTCTCCAATTGGAACAGGAATTGGAACAGCACAGGTGTAGCTTATTGATGAGGTAACTCCAAGACTTTGCTTAAAAACCCCAAGCCAGGCCACCAGGCCTTTTTAGGAACTGTGGTAGTACGTCAATATAGGTAAAGGTATTAAATACACATTAAAATAGACACAGACACACCACATCCAAAGGTGAGTCACTTACCCTGGTGAGCAGGCTATAGGGAGCTTCAGGCTAGCAGCTTCTCTTCCTCCTCCCCGCTTGGGAGGACAGCAAGGAGGCCGTGCATAGACACCAAGTACTGTAGGCATGCATGCACACCAAGTGCTTGGCACGCATGTGCAGTGGTGGAACCAGTGAAAAGGAAAGCCCCGAAGGTGGTTCCCCCCAAAAGCTGCTACCTGTTCTCCGGGACACTGGGGAATGTTACTACCAGTTCTGGCAAACTGGTGTGAACCTGTTACATCCCATCTCTGGTCAGAATCGACTGTGCAACTGAACAACAACATATAGATACCACTTCAGTGGGAAGGTAAACAGCACGCCATGCATTCCGGTGTTGAGGCATGCCTTCCACGTGTCCGTGGAAATGTCTGCAGATGCAGACAGTGCTGGCTCTTTGGCTATAAACAGAGATGAGCACTGAAACCTAGAATCGGATATGACCTTTACCTTACCAAGGGACGATGGGAGTTGTATTCCAAATCGCATTCACATTTGCATGAAAATAGCTCATATCGAAACCAGTGGAGCTTCAGTCTGAGAGAGTACCTGTCAGATCGTAGACTTTGTCATTAACATTCATGTCAGAGAAAGAGGAGGTGGAATACCGTTTGAAGTCTACTATTTACATTTCAAGTGGCCAGAATCAGCTACTGACAAATTATGGCAGAAATCTAAAAGCGAGAAACTGATTCCTTTTATAACTGGCCCTACAGATCTAGCCATTAAACAAAATTGCAGCGGTAGGCATTTCCTCCCCCAAAAGTGATAAAAGGAGATTATTTTTCTCATTCCTCTCTGCAAAGCAAAGAAAGGGATTTCTGTGGCCCATTTGAATTCCTAGCCATCATAAAGCTGCGGCAGGGAGAATATAATTTTTCCCTTAACTGCTCCAGTTGAGACCCAATCTTACGTTGTGGCATATTGGAGCCCAAGCTTCAGTGGTCACATTACACAACAGGATACTGGCCTAATGATCCAGGATAATAGGAGAAAGAAAGAAAAAGGGGGTGTATTTTGGCAAAACACAGGCAAGCACAGAAGAAGACATAATTCCCGATAACATGAAACTAAAGGGGAAATCTTGCGTTCGCCAGCAACCTGATGGAAATGGGAGGCAAAATCTATATATATATTGTATACCACCACCCCACAAAGATGTAATCTTGATTGATATTCATCTCTTTCAAAGTCAACACTTGGAAAAATGATTAGCATTCTCTCCACGTCCTACCTCTTCTTTTTCTTCTTCTTCCATAGGAAGGGATCTCCTATCCAAAACGCTGCTGTCTGCAATGCAGTACTGAAGGCTGAATTTGGCTGGAAAGTACAATGGTTTAGCCTGAGTTTGGGAGTTAGACCCTCCACCATGCCTTATAGGCAAGGACCCAGCCTATGTAGCATTGGGCCAACTGCACAGTCTCAAGAGCAAGCCCCAGAGGAAAGGAAGGGTTAAGACCACTTCTGTGTGTTCTCTATCTAGAAACTCCTAGAAAGGGTTGCCATAAATCAGAATTGATTTGATGGCACACAGTCATTATTATTATTACTAGAGAAGGAGATTGAGATAGGCACCTGAAGTCTCGCCTTGAAGCCAAAGGATGATCTACTTCAGGATTTCTCGGCCTTGGGTCCCCAGGTATTCTTGGACTTCAGTTCCCAGAAGCCCAAGTCAGCATACCAGAAGCCCTGCTGATCAGGGCTTCTGGGACTTGAAGGCCAAGAACATCTGGGGGCTCAAGATTAAGAACCTATGACCTACTCAATTATCCACACAACAATTAGAACAAAAGGAACATATGGTCGATTTTTGTTCTGTCGCACAGTCAAGTCCGACCCTTTGTGGCCCCATGGTCCACCGCATGCCAGGGTCCTCTGTCACCTGCCATCCTCCACAGTCCGCCCAGATCTATGCCCACTGCGTCAACGATGCCATCCAGCCATCCCATCCTCTGCTGCCCCCTTCTCCTTTTGCCTTCGATCTTTCCCAGCATCAGGGCCTTCTCCAGTGAGTCCTCTCTTCTCATTTGGTGGCCAAAAGTACTTGAGCTTCAGCTTCATTATTTGTCCTTCCAAGGAGCAGTCAGGATTTATTTCCTTTAGGATGGACTGATTTGATCTCCTTGCAGTCCAGGGGACTCTCAAAGAGTCTCCTCCAGCACCACACTTCAAAGGCATCTATTCTTCCGCGTTCAGCCTTCCTTATGGTTAAGCTCTCACAGCCATACATGACTACGTATGATCTATGGGCAACATCAAGTCACTTGCTGAGAAGAATGAGTCCATGATTTGCAGAGGTAGCCCTTCTAACCCCATGAGATTTCCTGAGACAAGAAATAGGTAAAGGCATTTTTATATCCCGATATAAGCTATTATTTTTTAAAAATGCAGAACCCATTCCTCTTGAAAAGTAATGCATGTTCACAAGGTAGGCACAGAAAGAGTGGCTGATTGGAGCAAAGACTTAAAGCCAGAGTTCTCAACCTTTTTAGGCCGAGGGCCGGGTCCCGCTCCCCCAGACAGCTTCGGGGGGGGGCAGACGGCCATTTTGGCCTTCCTCTATCCCACAGCACTTCCTGGTGTGGTGGAGGGGCCACATGAAAGAGTGCCATGGGCCACATCCAGCCTGTGGGCCACAGGTTGAGAATCCCTGACTTAAAGCATCAAGCTGGAGGCTATAAATCACCCAGTGCTCCTAAAATGGAAGAGCAGTACTCAGGTTTTTGTGCAATTAATCCATGCAAGAGCTGTATATGATACAAAACATAATAAATAGTTTTGGCACTTGTAAGGATTTATTCTTCCACCTGGAGTAAAGGGAATAGAGTAATGGAGGAAGTATGGTAGTGATATTACCCCAAGCTCCTTCTACTGGGGGCTAGGACTGCAACACCTGTTATGCCAGGTTCCCCCTATTCCTCTTCTTCACTCTGGTGCCCATTAAACCTCTCCAGCTGGATCCATTTGCTGCTTCATCGCAGCACGGAACCTGGAGATGAGGCAAAGCTTTAATTGCAGACATGCCAAACCCTTCCCAGTCCTGGGAAGACCGTGTAAACAAAAGCCGCCACCTGAAGTGCCCCGTAGATATGAAATATATTGCCGCTCCAGATCACGTGGGATCCCTGGTGTTATGCTCCATGACACACTGCATAACTTAGTGTGGGAATTGATTGATGATGTCTCCATCGGGCTCTTTTCGTTCCCAGTAGAAGCTGACGTCGAGGATTTTTCAGTCCTGTGGAATTGGAGTGAGCAATCTTTTCTCCCACCCACAGCACTGCCAGGCAGGCGCTTCAAATATTCCAAATTAATTTATGCTGTTGATTCTACTGGATACTGAGAGCAAAACCTGTTCCTGGGTTGCCACCGTGGTCTTTGTAGTGCCCTGTGTTTGGTGTCTACAAGGGTGGGCACTTTCTTCTGCCCGAGCTGGAGAAGCCACTATTATCCAGCGACTGTTAGATTCCGGTTCCCTTCATTCCCTGCTATCTTTCCCATTAATATGGGGTGCTAGGATTCATAGCTCATACATCAGGGGTGCCCAAACTTTTCAGGCCGTGGGCTGGTCACGTGGTCAGGGAGCCAGTCACTAAGGCCCGGGGGTCGGATCCAGCCCCTGATGCCAATCCATCCAGCCCGTGAAGCCCTATCCAAACTGCCTGTACGGGCGCATTTTACTTCCGCTTCCAGGAGCGACGAGGGCTTCATGGGCCAGATGGATTGGCATCGGGGGCTGGATCTGGCCCCCAGGCCGTAGTTTGGGCACCCCTGTTATATGTATATGGAGGCAATGCCAGTCATTGACCCCAATTTCTGAAAAAGGTGAAGAATCCAGTCTGGCTTTTGTTCCAAATTTTGTGAGAACTATCTAGGTGTGATCCTTAGAACGCAAGGGGTTTCAGCACCTTGGACAGCTACTATAAAGCTCAGACTATAGCACAAGGATGGCGAACCTTGAAACTCCAGGTGCTCTTGGACTGCAATTACCAGAAGCCCAAATCAGTACTCCTGCTGATCAGGGCTTCAGGGAATTGAAGTTCCAGAATACCTGGAACCAAGATTTACCATCGCTGTGAGCAGAATGTCTCGGGAAAAAAGCTAATGCCTAGATCACAGGATTTCTCAACCTTGGGTACCCAGATGTTCTTCGGCTTCAATTCATAAAAGTCTCAGTCAACAGGTGTACTGACTTGGGATTCTGGAAACTGAAGTCCAAGAACACCTGGAGACCCAAGGTTGAGAAAGACTGGCTTCGAACAGTGGTTCCCAATCTTGCGTTTTTGAACTACAGATCCCAGAAACCTCACCATTGGCTCTGCTGGCCAAGATTTCTGAAATCTTCATCCCAAGAACATATGGAGACCCAAAGTTTGGGACCCACTTCCCTAGAGCCATGATGGAAAACCTTGGCACTCCAGATGTTCTTGGACTTCAATTCCCAAAAGCCCAAGTCTCTGAGACTCCACATGAATGGGTTTTCTGTGTGCAGTAAACCCACTCATGTGGATTCACAGAGACTTGGGCTTCTGGGAATTTAAGTCCAAGAACACCTGGAGTGCCAAGGTTCACCCTCACGGCCCTAGAGTGTTACATTTTCCAGTGGCCATCCTTCCTTCAGTCTTTTCCACCCTCCATCTTCCCCCAGTCCTCAAAACTGAGAATCCCTCAATCCTATAAAACACAAACTAAACTGCATCTTTGACATCTTTCTATGTACCATTCCAACCCTCAAACAAAAATAACATGTTTTGAGCTGCCCCATGTACATAGAGCGGCTTCAAGCCCTCCTACCCAAGAAAATGCACCAGAATATTTTGCCAAATTTCTGCAAAGCACAATTATTTTTCTAGTGCGCGAATGTGCACACTTTTAAAGTCTATTGTCTCCTGTAAATAAATGGATTTCCTGTTGGCAAACTATTTTGGAAACCACCTCCAAGGGACCAGTTCTGGCTCCTCATCTTGCCAAAAATTCAGATACCCTCAGAAGCCGCTGCTCACAGTGGCCTATATGTTCCTGCACAGTGTGCAAAGGCTATGCACAGTTTTTTCCACACTGTACAGTATGGAATGGGTGGACAAATGCTGTCACAGAAAACTGGCTGAAAAAAGGCTGTTAAAAAGAATGATGGAAACTGACGTGGGGAGAGAGGACGGCTGTCTTCCTTTTGGCAAAAGGAACAGAAAGCAAATATTGTCCACTGTATTTCATTTTTTTGTACAGGATGGAATACTAAATTATCCCTCCTTTCCCTGTTGCCCAATAAGACTTCACATTCAGTGTTCATCATTCCTACTTCCGTTCTCACAGTATGAGATTGTTATGCCTTCCAAGAGGAAAGGAATCCACACCTGGTCCCAAGGTCAAATTCTAAGCCTCCCTTCAACCTGCCACCCCTTTAGGAAGGAAGGAAGGAAACAACAGCATCTATTTTAAACTTCCAAAAGCAAAGCCCCCAATTCAATTTATCACATTTGGAGCTGTTGGTTTTGCTTTTGGTGGGCCACCACATCCCTAGTTTCCTGATACCCAGCTCCTGCCTCTCTCTTTTTCTCCTTCTCTGTCACATATTCTTGGCAAGATATCCTTGGCTGCCGCCAGCTCCCAGATGCTATCAGCAACCCCCTGTCCATCTCTCCGTCCAACAAACTGTCACCTGATGGATGCCAAGACAGGTGCAGAGCACAGTCTACAGCAGGTGGGACCACCTGTGCCCATGAAAAGCTTTCAGCCCAGCACTGAGAAAAGACGATTCACCTGACAGGTAGGAGGAGCCTCTACCCTTCCCGTCGCTGGGATTTCAGCTTGGATTTTGTCCATTTTGAATTGCCTGGGCTGGCCTGAGAAGCAGAGTGGATCAATTAGGAATCCTTAATTGTCCCAGACGTTTTAGTTCAATGCTGCCTTTGATGACTGTGGTGGCTGAGTGGTTAAGACACTGAACTTGATGGCTGGAAGGTCAGCAGGTCGAGATCAGGGTGCTGCGTGATGGAGTGAGTTCTCATAATCTGTCCCAGCTCCTGCCAACCAAGCAGTTTGAAAGCAAGAACTTGCAAGTGTGTATAAATAGGTACCATTTTGGTGGGAAGGTAAGCAGCATTCTATATCGAGTCAAGCCTGCCACATGACCATGGGAATGTCTGTAGATGCAGACATTGTCGGCTCTTTGGCTGTAAACAGAGATGAGCACCAAAACCTAGAGTCAGGTACGACTGGTTTTCCAAGAAGGGTGATCCTTGCCTTTGATACAACCCCCTTTTAATGTTCAGTCTGCCTCAGGTGTTGATTCCTACCCTCTTGACTAGACAAGAGTACATGGAATGCTGCTTACCTTCCCATCGAAGTGGTACCTACCTATCTATCTATCTATCTATCTATCTATCTATCTATCTATCTATCTATCTATCTATCTATCTATCTATCTATCTATCTATCTATCTATTTGTTTTCAAACTGCTAGGTTGGCAGGAGCAGGGATAGAGATGGGAGCTCACTCCATCCTCCAGCACTCAGGTCTAGAACTTCTGACCCGCCAACCTTCTAGTCCTCAAGTTCAGCTAAGGCACTGCATTCCATGGGACTAAGGCTGCCATAAAAAAGGAAGAAATGTCCAACATACACCCATCTATTCACTGCCCATCAGTTTTTGCCACGGTCTGCATACCTTGCTGTAGTTCCAATATATATATATATATATATTTATTTATTTAGATTTATTATCTCACCCCATCAGGCGAACCTGACTCTAGGCGGCTTACATAAATATAAAATATATTTTCCACAACTTCTTGTTGTGCGCAAGTTATGCCTGTTCCTGGATCAGGGCTCCTTGCTCATGATCACACATGCCTTGGTCACCTCCAGACTCGATTATTATAATGTGCTCTACATGGGGCTGCCCTTGGTGACCATTTGGAGGCTTCAGCTGGTCCAGAATGCAGCTGCTCGAGTTGTGATGGGGTGCGGACGTTATGCTCATGCTTCACCACTTCTCTGGGAGCTGCACTGGCTCCCAGTGTGCCTCCGGGTGCAAGTTAAGGTGCTGGCTATTATCTTTAAAGCCCTACATGGTAGTGGGACAGGATTCTTAAGAGACCGCGTCACCCTGAGAACATCTGTCCGTCCCACTAGAGCAGACCGGAGAGGCTCTCTGGTCATACCTTCAGCTAGAGAGGCTCATCTCTCTAGCACAAGAAGGAGGGCCTTTTCTGTGTCCGCTCCGGCCCTATGGAACCTCCTGCCAATGGAGTTACGTCTCCAGACAGAGTTGCTGCCCATTAGGAAAGGAGTGAAGACCTGGCTGGCGGGGCATGTGTGGGGAGTGGGCCAGATGGCCAACTTG